>JAVIAB010000139.1:17107394-17682394 GCA_032433765.1 Megaustenia siamemsis | reverse complement strand
GATATAGTTAAGCATTCGCTTAAAACAGCTGACTTTTAATTTACATAAAGGAAGTACGCCAAATTTACGCTTACAGCTAAAATGTCTTCCAAAACAAATAGAGAAATTGACATGCAGGCAAAATTCGAATCAATGCGCGGACTTTCTATCAACGCACAAGTTCTTCGTCGGCACCAAAACCTTCAAAGAGAAGGTGAAAGTGAGATTCGTGCTATAGAGAAGGAGACTCGACTTATAGCTTTGAAAATTCAGCAAATTCAATCAAAGTATTCCAATAAAATGAAACGATTCCAGTCCTTGGACGAACATTCTAAACCTGACCACAAGGGACAGGTCAGGTCTCAGAATAAACTCCAGGTTCAACTAAATCCGCCAAAGCTGCAAAAAGAGAAAAGGGAGGAAGTCCTATTGTTTAGAATTGAGAACCGAAATGGGAGAGAAATATACATAAAAGAAGCCAAAAAGAAACCAAATATGAATGACATATTTTCAACTTAAATCTTTCGATGTAGTACGTTTATGGTCAATATACCTGACAATAGTAGCGGTGAAGAAAGATTATTGAAAAATGGGAGGGCTTCAAATGCAATGAAACATTTTTTGGAAAAAAAAGAATAAAACAGAGTATAATGAAATATTATTGCATAAGATAATCATAGTAAAACAGTGCAATGAATGTTTTTTTTTTTGAAAATGAGAGTAAAACAGGGTGCAATAAAAGATGATCATATATTAGAATGAAACAGGGTGTGGGCAATAAGAGACATCGAAGATCATTTTTATTTATCCTTTTGTTCTTGCCATCTATCACCTGAAGAGTGATTGTCTGAAAGTTCTACTGTATTATGCTCATTTAACAATGATTAAAAAAAAAATTGGAATGGTGACCTGTTGGAGACACCGATTAACCCTTAAATGTAAACTTACATTTCGTAGGCCCCTATCAAAGGATGGCGGTGGTTGGAATCTCGTTGCTCTCGTTTAGGCGTTTGTTTTTAGAGAAATTAATGAACAGCAAACACCATAATAAACATCATGTGGGGAACACGATATAGAGCGTTGACCAGACTACTTCATTCTCCAGTGACAAGTAAGTTAACTTAATTAAAGTACTAAAGTACAGTATTTGAGAGGAGATGAGGTTTGTACTCTTAACTCTTCCTCGCTGTCATTATTCTCAGCAATTCAGTAAGCCATGTATGTATCCATTTTTTTTCAGCGGGACCTACTGATGACGTCAATATAAAAGTAAAGTATGTAAAGTCAAGTCAAGTCAAATAAAGTAAAGTAAAGTGAAGTGAAGTGAAGTGAAGTGAAGTGAAGTAAAGTAAAGTGAAATAAAGTAAAGTGAAATAAAGTAAAGTGAAATAAAGTAAAGTAAAGTCAATTCAAGTCAAGTCAAATAAAGTAAAGTAAAGTAAAGAGAAGTGAAGTGAAGTGAAGTAAAGTAAAGTCAAATAAAGTAAAGTAAAGTAAAGTAAAGTAAAGTAAAGTAAAGTAAAGTAAAGTAAAGTAAAGTGATTTGAAGTAAAGTAAAGTAAAGTAAAGTAAAGTAAAGTAAAGTAATGTAAAGTAAAGTAAAGTAAAGTGAAGTGAAGTGAAGTCAAGTAAAGTCAAGTAAAGTCAAGTCAAATAAAGTAAAGTAAAGTAACAAGTAAAGTAAAGTAAAGTCAAATAAAGTAAAGTAAAGTAAAGTAAAGTGAAATGAAGTGAAGTAAAGTAAAGTAAAGTAAAAATAAAGTAAAGTGAAGTGAATTAAGTAAAGTAAAGTGAAGTGAAGTGAAGGGAAGTAAAGTAAAGTAAAGTAAAGTAAAAGTAAAGTAAAGTAAAAGTAAAAGTAAAGTAAAGTAAAGTAAAGTAAAGTAAAGTAAAGTAAAAGTAAAAGTAAAGTAAAAGTAAAAGTAAAGTAAAGTAAAGTAAAGTAAAGTAAAGTAAAAGTAAAGTAAAGTAAAGTAAAAGTAAAGTAAAGTAAAGTAAAGTAAAAGTAAAGTAAAGTAAAGTAAAAGTAAAAGTAAAAGTAAAAGTAAAAGTAAAAGTAAAAGTAAAGTAAAGTAAAGTAAAGTAAAAGTAAAGTAAAGTAAAGTAAAGTAAAAGTAAAGTAAAGTAAATTAAAAGTAAAGTAAAAGTAAAAGTAAAAGTAAAAGTAAAAGTAAAAGTAAAGTAAAGTAAAGTAAAGTAAAGTAAAGTAAAGTAAAAGTAAAGTAAAAGTAAAGTAAAGTAAAGTAAAAGTAAAAGTAAAGTAAAGTAAAAGTAAAAGTAAAGTAACAGTAAAAGTAAAGTAAAGTAAAGTAAAGTAAAGTAAAGTTAAGAATAAAATAAAGTAAAAGTAAAGTAAAGTAAAGTAAACAAGCTCTTGAAGAAGGTACTCCATGTCCCCTTTCACCTGTTTTGAACGCGGTCATCGACTTGTAGCTGAATATTTGCGTCAGAATTCGTGAATCAAAACTAATCAAGATCCTACACAGCCTGACTGTGGTGGTATTGACTAACCGAGCTGACCGAGCGAGCAGAGATTGAGAGGGGAGGCAACCCGTGACGCAAAATGTTATGCTGATGTCGGAAGTTTATTATTAAATATTATATTTTTAATTACAATGCGTTGGGCCTTAAGGACGCATTTATCGAAGTTTACTGCTAATCACAGCACAGTGAATCAAATCCATATTTAACGCCATCTTGAGTAAAGACGATGAAGTTTTCTAGCCGTTGGGCGACTGCAGGAAGAAAGTCGTTGGATAAGATATGTTTATGGCTGAGCATACAGATTACAACCACTCAATGTCTTATAACATCATTGTCATTAGACACATTATATTATTAGGAGAAACATACATTAACGACACACGATTAATGATGTACATTAATTTCATTAGCAAAAGACCGCAAATTATATCTCCCCTCGACGCTGAAAGGCAAATGAGGAAGGAAAGAAGTAGAAGAAGATTAATGGTGTACATTAATTTCATTGTTTGATCTTGTAGATATTTACCGTTCATCATCATGACGTGCCATACCGGTTGGCGTAGGCGATCATGTCCTTCCACAATCTTCTATCTACAGTGCATCGTATCAGTTCTGTTGTTGATTACTTTCCATGCCATGACAACAAGCCATCCAGTATTTTCTTTCTTTGTCGTCAGCGATCTCTCTTTCCTTTTATTTTGCCAGTTGTAACCAAGTATTCCAACTTTCCTCTTCTCATGATGTGCCCGAAAAATGTTGATTGTTTCTTTCTGATGTTTTTTAAGAGCTCTCTTTTTGTGTTGGCCTCTTTGAGAACTTCCTCGTTGGCCATTTAGCTATCCAGAGAACTTTCAACATTCTTCTGAGAAATTCCATCTCTGTGGCCTCTAATCGTCTTTTCATTTGTTTGTTTACTGTCCAATATTCGCTTCCATAGGTCACAATTGGTTCTATATAGCACCGATGAACTGTATAAGATATTTTTCATTTTCTGAAATGCTATTTTGACCTGGGCTATTCTGATTTTTATTTCTGTGGTGCATCTTCCATCTGATGTTATTACAGTGCCTAAGTATTTTAAACGTTGCACTTGTTTCATATTTGCGCTGTTTATATTTATGCTGCATGATGGTGATGATTGTTTCTTCGATATGACCATTACTTCTGTTTTCTTACTATTTAGACTGAGAACGTTTTGTTGCTTTCTTTCACTATTATGTATTTCATTTACTGTTTGTAGATTTGAAAGTACACAAGTTCCAAAATGGAAATGAAACAAGTTTTGTTGCTTCATAAATATTTCTCAATCCCACCCTCCCCAACATAACTACAACATTCAGAACGAAGGTAAACATATATATCTTATATCCGCTCACTTGAAAACATATGCAGTATTTTTCAAGTTAGTCTCAATATTTGAGCAGTTAAATCGGTCAAATGTTTTTACATAAAAATAAATTATGTTATCTATTTAAGGCGTTTTGTGTGTACTTTTATTTATTTCAGTGGAGATTACAAGTAATTTGGGTCAAAGATGTCCTACGTATATAAAATGTGATGAAAGCAGGCAGTGATTTATAACCACCGACTGCTGGTCTAGATCCTGTGCAGCCACACTGCGATCATCATCATCATTGAGTGCCGTCTCCGCAACGAAGGTTGGCTACCATGGAGCGCCATTTTGCTCTATCTCTTGCTTTGATGGTGCAGGTTGTCATCGGTTGATTTGTCCATCTTTTGATGTTACTCGTCCATGTTAATCTTGGTCTGCCTCTGCCTCTTTTACCTTGTATTTTCCCCTCCAGGATCACTTTCAGTAGGCTGTTGTGTCTTTTAACATGGCCTAAGAATCGCATTTGTCTTGTTCTAATTGTGTTCAGAAGTTCTCTTTTCATTTTTAGTTGTTTTAAGACTTTGTCATTTGTTTTCTTTTCCTTCCATCCAATTCTACCTATTCTTCTATATATCCACATTTCAAAGGCTTCAATTCTCTGTTCTGTTTTCTTGTCTAATGTCCATGTTTCAGCACCATATAGGAATATTGAGAAGATGTAACATTTTGCTATTCTTAGTTTTAGCTCTGGTGTTATTTGTTTTGATGTTAGTATGTCCTTCATGACATTAAAATTACTTTTTGCCATTCCTATTCTTTTGTTTATTTCAGTTGTACATTTTCCATCACTGGTTATAGTATGTCCAAGGTAGTTATAGTTCTGAACTGTCTCAAGGTCTATTCCTTCAATTTTGATATCCACTTGTGGGTTTTGGGTATTTTCTTTGTTTATGATCATAGTTTTAGTCTTTTTGATATTCATATCTAGTCCATATTTTTTGCTTGTCGTGTTTATTTCATTAAGTAATTGTTGTAGGTCTTTAGGATTTTCTGCTAGTAGTACAGTATCGTCAGCATATCTTAGGTTATTGATTATCTTTCCATTAATTTGTAGGCCTGGCATCTCTATGATGTTTTTAAAGATTTGCTCAGTGTATAGATTGAACAAGTTTGGTGATAGGATGCATCCTTGTCTTACTCCTCTTTTTATATCAATGGGTGTGGAGAACTCTTTGTTATATTTTATTATTGCTGTTTGCTCCCAGTATAGATTGCATATTAGTCGTATATCCATGTCATCTAGATGTATCTCTTTTAGGCATTCTATAAGTTGTTTGTGGTGTACTCTATCAAAAGCTTTGGTGTAGTCTATGAAGCATGCATATATTGGTTTGTTTACTTCTGTGTATTTTTCGATTAATGTTCTCATGCAGAATATGGCTTCTTTTGTCCCGCTATTTTTCCTAAATCCAAATTGCTGCTCATCTAATTCAGTATTGATTTTATTCTGAATCCTTCCTTGTATAACTTTTAGCAAGATTTTTGTAACATGGCTCATTAGGCTTATTGTTCTAAAGTCACTGCATTCAACTGCACCATTCTTTTTAGGCAATGCAATGAAAGTTGATGTTTTTAGTTCATTTGGTATGTATCCTGTGTGGTATATGTCGTTGCATATGTCTGTAATCACTTCAATGCCAAAATCTTCAAGTGCCTGTATCATCTCTATCTGTATGCTTTCAGGTCCTGCTGCTTTTCCCCTTTTCATTGTTTTTATAGCTTTTTCCACCTCAGATTTTAAGATTTTATAGCCTGATGTACATTTTATAACTGGTTTCTTGTCCCTTTGATCATGAAATAGATCTGTTATATATTCCTGCCATCTATCTATGATATCCTTATTGTCTGTTAGCATTTTTCCTTTTTTGTCTGCAATGCATCCCCCTTCTGTGGCTTTTTTATTTTTATTAGTCATTCTCTTTATTTCTGTGTGCATTCCTCTTAGGTCTTGTTTGCTTTCCATAGTTTCTATTTCTCTACATTTTTGGCTGAGCCAGTCTTCTTTTGCTTTTTTGCACATTTTGCGTATCTCATTATCTATTTTATTGTATTGGGCAGTGTTCTTCGCTTGTCTCCTTTCTTCCATTTTTTCTAAGATGGTGTTAGTTATCCATTTTTGTTTTTTGTTCTTTTCTCTTTTGGGTAAGGTGTCGCAGGCTTTTTGTATGCTTTTCTTTATGCATTGCCATTTGGTTGTTACTTTTTCATCAGGATTTTCTCTTCTGTATTGTTCAATTCCTTCCTCTAGCAGCTTCTGGTATGTATTCTTTACTTGTATTGTATAGGTATCTTTAATATCTTTTTGATTTAAAGCTGTTATGTCGAGTGGGTTTGTTGATGAATCAGATTTTTGCTTGTTTCTCTTTAGTTTGATTTTCATTTTAATCATTACAGGATTGTGATCAGAATTAATATCTGCTCCTGGGTAGGTTTTGGCTTTCTTTACGCTGTTACGGAACCTTTCTTTTATCATTATGTAATCTATTTTATTCCTCTTCCTATCTCCAGGGCTTTTCCATGTGTATAGTTTCCTTTTCTCTTGCTCAAAGTAGGTGTTACATATTATCAGCCTGTTTTCTTCACAGAATTGTATTAATCTTTCTCCTCTGTCATTTCTTTTTCCTAAACCATGATTTCCTATAATTGTCTTATATCTACCTTTTCCTACTTTAGCGTTCATGTCACCCATTACAATCAAGATGTCTGAAGATTTCACTTGCTTCATAACTTTATTTAGGTCTTCATAGTATGCCTCTATTTGTTCATCTGTGTAGTCTTGAGTAGGTGCATATGTCTGTATTATTGCTATGTCGAATGGTTTTGCTTTCAACTTGAGTAGTGTCAATACTGCGATAGGCGTTGAAATAGATCAGCGCCAACTGGAACGGAAAGCCTGCCCGCTCAGCGCAGCTATGATCGGTGACGTCATTCCGGTGGCCCTAATATTCATCCGGTCGCTCTACGGTTGTAGTGCACGGGATATGTTTTGTAAAATGTTTATCAATAAAAAGGTTTAAAAAAAGATTCAGTAAAATAAATAATGCACTTATCTTGACCTGTCAGTCATTGTTGGCAGACAATGGTAAAAATTAGTCGTGTTGTAGCCGTCGCTACAATGTACGCCTGCTGTGTGTAGTAGCATCAGTTCACAAACACACATTGGCGTAATGATTAACATGTCTGACGCATTTCACTAAAGCGACTCAGAAATTACACGGCACAAGCAAATGTGTTATAAATCTATTAACTTAAAATTTGTTTTAGCACCAAACCATGGCTTACTTTAGGTTTGAGTTGCATGATGGCACGGAAGTCAATGCTTTCCATCAATCAAACAGTATTTGCACACTTATACACATGGAAACTATAGCTCAGTGGTTAGTGAACTGGACTACAAAGGACAAGAGGTAGAGTTCGATCCCAACCGACGGCTTCTAGTTCACCCAGTCTTTAATGGGTACCGGATGTTTTTCTGGGAAAGTAAAGCGGCACGGGCGATTTACCGACCACATTACCCCAAAAAGCATGTGCTGAAGGTCTGTAAAATGTACGGTCATTAACACCATAATCCCTATACGCCACTTGGCATAACAGGGGTACTTTACTTTTTTTACTTACACATGGAAACTACAGACATTGTTTCAAGATTGATAGTGTAAAGCATGAAATTATTGCTAAATCCTCCATCAATCAGACAATATTCTTACAGTTACACAATTGGAAGCTGCAGAGATTGTCCCAGCACAGATTATATAAAACATGAAAGAAGTGCTAAGTTATCCATCAAACAGACAATATTTACCAGGTTTATCCAATAAACACTTCATAATCTCGACCAGTTTCAGCTTCAGATCTTCAACATCTTGTATAAAACTTAGACCGATGTATGAGAATAGCCTTTAAGTATAACACTTAGACCGATGTATGAGACCAACCTTTAAGTATAACACTTAGACCGATGTATGAGACCAGCCTTTAAGTATAACACTTAGACCGCTGTATGAGACCAACCTTTAAGTATAACACTTAGATCGATGTATGAGACCAGCCTTTAAGTATAACACTTAGACCGATGTATGAGACCAGCCTTTAAGTATAACACTTAGATCGATGTATAAGACCAGCCTTTAAGTATAACACTTAGACCGATGTATGAGACTAACCTTTAAATATAACACTTAGACCGATGTATGAGACTAACCTTTAAGTATAACACTTAGACCGATGTATGAGACCCACTTTTAAGTATAACACTTAGACCGATGTATGAGACCAGCCTTTAAGTATAACACTTAGACCGATGTATGAGACCAGCCTTTAAGTATAACACTTAGACCGATGTATGAGACTAACCTTTAAATATAACACTTAGACCGATGTATGAGACTAACCTTTAAATATAACACTTAGACCGATGTATGAGACCAACCTTTAAGTATAACACTTGGACTGATGTATGAGACCAACCTTTAAATATAACACTTAGACCGATGTATGAGACCAACCTTTAAGTATAACACTTAGACCGATGTATGATACCAGCCTTTAAGTATAACACTTAGACCGATGTATGAGACTAACCTTTAAATATAACACTTAGACCGATGTATGAGACCAGCCTTTAAGTATAATACTTAGACCGATGTATGAGACTAGCCTTTAAGTATAACACTTAGACCGATGTATGAGACCAGCCTTTAAGTATAACACTTAGACCGATGTATGAGACTAACCTTTAAGTGGTATATATTTTATCCACTTGCTTCGCAGTTCAGAATTTTTAGGAAATGTAAACACACTAATGTAATCATGTAAAAACACTGATGTAATCATGTAAACACACTAACATAATAATGTAAACACATTAATGTAATCATGTAAACACACTAATATAATCATGTGAACACACTAATGTAACATGTAAACACACTAATGTAAACACACTAATATAATCATGTAAACACACTAATGTAATCATGTAAACACATTAATATAATCATGTAAACACACTAATGTAATCATGTAAACACACTAATGTAAACATGTAAACACTAGTATAATCATGTAAACACACTACTGTAATCATGTAAACACACTACTGTAATCATGTAAACACACTACTATAATCATGTAAACACACAAATATAATCATGTAAACACACTACTATAATCATGTAAACACACAAATATAATCATGTAAACACACTAATGTAATGGGTGTCCGGTTAGCGCAATCGATAGGCGGTTGGCTTAACACGGCAACAGCCGGGGTTCGTACCCTGGCGAGGACACCTGGGTTTTACTAATTCCCTAAAAATTAGTACCTCTGAAGTCGGAGTAAATCTGCCTGCATGGCGAGGGGCATTCTGTAATGGGATAAAACAGACTTTACACGCAAAATTCAGTCCCACAAAATTGAGTGGGTGGGACTTCGTCAGAGGTCAAAAGCTGACGAAAGCGAACGAACGAACTAATATAATCATGTAAACACACTACTATAATCATGTAAACACACTACTACAATCATGTAAACACACAAATATAATCATGTAAACACACTACTATAATCATGTAAACACACAAATATAATCATGTAAACACACTACTATAATCATGTAAACACACAAATATAATCATGTAAACACACTACTATAATCATGTAAACACACAATATAATCATGTAAACACACAAATATAATCATGTAAACACACAATATAATCATGTAAACACACAAATATAATCATGTAAACACACTACTATAATCATGTAAACACACAAATATAATCATGTAAACACACTACTATAATCATGTAAACACACAATATAATCATGTAAACACACAAATATAATCATGTAAACACACAAATATAATCATGTAAACACACAATATAATCATGTAAACACACAAATATAATCATGTAAACACACAAATATAATCATGTAAACACACTAATGTAATCATCACCAGTTTTCAGAGAACTGTCGCAATTAGAATATGTAGCCTGGACCGCAAGACGACGGTGGCATTTTCAGAGGAATAATAAACAAAACGATTTTGAAGTACTAAGTACGTATGTAAGGCAGATATGCTTGAAATAAGAAATTGAAACACACTGGAATCAGCACACTACAACAACATTTTAAAATAAATTAAACAGAAGCTGAATAATCCAGATCAAAGGAGCAAGAATACACATATTAAACCATGCGAGAAGCCATTTTGCGAAAGAAAAATCACGGACAACCGGTATGACGTGAAATTGGGATTTGGCAACCTTTTCTCTTTTACTCCAGGAAGCTTTGAACAGACTGAGCAGTGTGGTCAAACAAGTAGGTACTGAAAAGGAAAGGTAACTCACTAAAAAAAAATCTTGATATGTGCGATGTATACTAACATCAAAACAAATAACACCAGGGCTAAAACTAAGAATAGCAAATTGTTACATCTTCTCAATATTCCTGAACGGTGCAGAAACATGGGCATTAGACAAGAAAACAGAACAGAAAATTGCAGCCTTTGAAATGTGGATATATAGACGAATAGGTAGAATTGGATGGAAAGAAAAGAAAACAAACAATGAAGTTTTAAAACAACTAAAAATGAAAAGAGAACTACTAAACACAATTTAGCGGCTTATAAACAAAATACCAAAACACGATCTTTTAATTGTAATGGGAGACTTCAACGCCAAAGTAGGACAAGATAACGCAGGAGTGGAACATGTGATGGGGAGAGAAGGCTGTAATACAACAAGTCAGAATGGAGAAAGATTAATAGAATTATGTTTAATAGAAAATTTAGTTATAGGTGGGACATTATTTCCACATAAAAATATCCACAAAACAACATGGATATCTCCTGATGATAGAACATCAAATCAAATTGACCACCTATGTATTAAACAACAATTCAGATCATCATTAATAGATGTAAGAGCATACAGAGGTGCTGATGTTAATAGTGACCACAACCTGTGCATTGGGAAAATAAGATTAAAATTTAGAAACCAACAGAAGAGGTCAATTACACATAAAATTGATAGTCATAAACTGAAAGATGAAGCAATAAAGGAAAAGTTTAACATAGAGCTAAGTAATTGTTATTCAGCACTTGGTGAAATAGACTTAGATATCAATGAAATGTGGGACTCACAGAGCAAAATACTAATGACAGCAGCAGAAGCAAGTGCTGGACTGAAGAAAATGGAAAAACGAGCTTGGATCTCAGACACCACATGGAAATACATCAAAGAAAGAAGAGAAGCGAAGAGAGCCATGACTAATGTAAAGACAGATCTTGGAAAGGTTCTGGCAAAAGCAACATACAAAGAATTAGACAACAAAGTGAAAAGTTCGGCAAGAAGAGATACAAGAGCTTATATAGACAACTTGGCAGAGAAAGCAGAGACAGCTGCAATTACAGGAGACAGCAGAACTCTTTATACTGTACAAAAGATGCTGACAAACACCTATACATCCAGTGGAACACCAATTCTAGACAAATCTGGATTAATGCTAACAACAAGCGCAGACATAAAAGCCCGTTGGGCGGAACACTTCAAAGAAATTCTTAACCGTCCACTACCTCACAGTTTAATAGATTTTGAAGCTGAAACACCAGCAGCAGAATTAGATGTAAATTTAGATGACTTCACCTTGAGTGAAATAGAAACCACCTTAAAGCTAATGACCAATAACAAGGCTGCTGGAGAGGATAAGTTAACAGCTGAGATCCTCAAGGCAATTGATAGCCATAATTTAATACATCTCCAAAAAATGTTCAACATCATTTGGAAAACAGAGAAGACGCCTCATAAATGGAAAAAAGGAATCATTGTTAAGATCCCAAAAAAGGGCAATCTTAGAGATTGTAACAATTGGAGAGGCGTGACACTTTTGTCAGTTGCCTCAAAATTATTCAGTAAAATCATCCTAAATAGAATAAAGGATTCAATAGATACAGTAATGCGTGAAGAACAGGCTGGGTTTAGAAAAGGGAGAAGCTGTCTTGACCACATTTTCACTCTACGACTTATATTGGAGGAACACATTGAAAAGCAAAAACCTTTTGTACTTAACTTCATCGACTTCAAAAAAGCATTTGATAGTATTCATAGAGATTCTTTGTGGAAAATTCTGAAGCAATATGGCTTACCATCAAAAATCATAAATATTATCAAAGACATGTATGATGGTTACACATGTGCAGTTCGAACAGAGGAAGGACTGAGCGAATGTTTCCCAATAGAAACTGGGGTTAAACAAGGATGTATTTTATCGCCCTTGTTATTTGGAATTGTTATGGACTTCATAATGAAGAAATGCTGCACTGGTAATAAAGGCATCGAATGGATACAAGGAGACCATTTGGAGGACCTGGACTTTGCTGATGACATAGTTCTTATCAGCAATCAGATAAAAACGATGCAGGAAAACACAAATGAACTATCATCAATAGCCAGCAAAATTGGGCTTGAGGTCAATCATGAAAAGACTAAAGTCATGAAAAGTTTAATTCCAACAAGTGACAAAATATACATGGAAAACAAACCAGTAGAAGAGATCGATCACTTCATCTATCTTGGAAATCACATTGATCGAGAAGGGGATACGAGCAAAGAAATTAGAATCAGACTGGCTAAAGCAGCAATGTCTTTCAGAAGCCTTGAAAAGTTGTGGAAATCAAAACTCATTAGCACAAACACAAAACTTAGGCTATTCAAATCAAATGTACTATCAACCCTTACGTATGCGTGTGAAAGCTGGAAAACAACAAGAGATATAGAAACAAAGTTGAACGCATTCGAAAATAAATGTCTAAGGAAAATACTTGGTATAGAATGGAACGAATTCAAAACAAACGAGGAAATTAGAGAAATCGCCAATCAACCACTAATATCTTCAGTAATAAAGAAAAGACGATGGTCAGACGTTGGACATGTGATGAGAAGAGATAATAATCGAATAGCAAAGCAAGCCCTCATATGGGAAACAACAGGTAAAAGAAAAAGAGGAAGACCCAGGGAGACACTGAGAAGAACATTGATGAGAGAGGCAAGAGCAGCAGGAATCGGCTCCCTCAATGAGATAGAACTGCTTGCACAGAACAGAGACAGATGGCGAGATTTGATAAAATATCTTTAAAAGAAAACTGCTAGAACAAAAATTCATATAGGAGAAGGTGTATCTTGGTCTACGCCCTATGGGCCGGTTACGGCTCGAAAGGTCAATAGATAGATAGAAACACAATTAGAACAAGACAAATGAAATTTTTGGGGCATGTTAAAAGACAAAACAGCCGACTAAAAGTAATATTGGAAGAAAAAATACAGGGTAAATGAGGCAGAGGCAGACCAAGACTAACATGGACGAGTAACATCAAAAGATGGACAAGTCTACCTATGACAATCTGCACCATCAAAGCAAGAGACAGAGTGGAATGGCGCTCCATGGTAGCCAACCTTCGATGCGGAGACGGCACTCAATGATGATGATGATACGTGCGATGTGTTAGATAAAGGGCAATGTTACCGTGGCTTGATCCTAAACAACAACGGAGTCCCGGTGGCTGAGTGGTTAGTGTGGTCGGTGGCTAAGTGGTTAGTGTGGTCGATGGCTGAGTGGTTAGTGTGGTCGATGGCTGAGTGGTTAGTGTGGTCGATGGCTGAGTGGTTAGTGTGGTCGATGGCTGAGTGGCTAGTGTGGTCGATGGCTGAGTGGTTAGTGTGGTCGATGGCTGAGTGGTTAGTGTGGTCGATGGCTGAGTGGTTAGTGTGGTCGATGGCTGAGTGGTTAGTGTGGTCGATGGCTGAGTGGTTAGTGTGGTCGATGGCTGAGTGGTTAGTGTGGTCGATGGCTAAGTGGTTAGTGTGGTCGATGGCTAAGTGGTTAGTGTGGTCGATGGCTGAGTGGTTAGTGTGGTCGATGGCTGAGTGGTTAGTGTGGTCGGTGGCTACGTGGTTAGTGTGGTCGATGGCTAAGTGGTTAGTGTGGTCGATGGCTGAGTGGTTAGTGTGGTCGGTGGCTGAGTGGTTAGTGTGGTCGGTGGCTACGTGGTTAGTGTGGTCGATGGCTGAGTGGTTAGTGTGGTCGATGGCTAAGTGGTTAGCGTGGTCGGTGGCTGAGTGGTTAGTGTGGTCGGTGGCTAAGTGGTTAGTGTGGTCGGTGGCTAAGTGGTTAGTGTGGTCGGCGGCTAAGTGGTTAGTGTGGTCGATGGCTGAGTGGTTAGTGTGGTCGGTGGCTACGTGGTTAGTGTGGTCGGTGGCTGAGTGGTTAGTGTGGTCGGTGGCTAAGTGGTTAGTGTGGTCGGTGGCTGAGTGGTTAGTGTGGTCGATGGCTAAGTGGTTAGTGTGGTCGATGGCTGAATGGTTAGTGTGGTCGATGGCTAAGTGGTTAGTGTGGTCGGTGGCTGAGTGGTTAGTGTGGTCGATGGCTGAGTGGTTAGTGTGGTCGGTGGCTGATTGGTTAGTGTGGTCGATGGCTAAGTGGTTAGTGTGGTCGGTGGCTAAGTGGTTAGTGTGGTCGATGGCTGAGTGGTTAGTGTGGTCGATGGCTGAGTGGTTAGTGTGGTCGGTGGCTACGTGGTTAGTGTGGTCTGTGGCTAAGTGGTTAGTGTGGTCGATGGCTGAGTGGTTAGTGTGGTCGGTGGCTAAGTGGTTAGTGTGGTCGGTTGCTGAGTGGTTAGTGTGGTCGGTGGCTGAGTGGTTAGTGTGGTCGATGGCTACGTGGTTAGTGTGGTCGGTGACTGAGTGGTTAGTGTGGTCGATGGCTACGTGGTTAGTGTGGTCGGTGGCTGAGTGGTTAGTGTGGTCGGTGGCTAAGTGGTTAGTGTGGTCGATGGCTGAGTGGTTAGTGTGGTCGATGGCTGAGTGGTTAGTGTGGTCGGTGGCTGAGTGGTTAGTGTGGTCGGTGGCTGAGTGGTTAGTGTGGTCGGTGGCTAAGTGGTTAGTGTGGTCGGTGGCTAAGTGGTTAGTGTGGTCGATGGCTGAGTGGTTAGTGTGGTCGGTGGCTGAGTGGTTAGTGTGGTCGGTGGCTGAGTGGTTAGTGTGGTCGGCGGTTAAGTGGTTAGTTTGGTCGGCGGCTAAGTGGTTAGTGTGGTCAGCGGCTGAGTGGTTAGTGTGGTCGGTGGCTACGTGGTTAGTGTGGTCGGTGGCTAAGTGGTTAGTGTGGTCGGTGGCTAAGTGGTTAGTGTGGTCGGTGGCTGAGTGGTTAGTGTGGTCGATGGCTGAGTGGTTAGTGTGGTCGATGGCTAAGTGGTTAGTGTGGTCGGTGGCTGAGTGGTTAGTGTGGTCGATGGCTGAGTGGTTAGTGTGGTCGATGGCTAAGTGGTTAGTGTGGTCGGTGCTGAGTGGTTAGTGTGGTCGATGGCTGAGTGGTTAGTGTGGTCGATGGCTGAATGGTTAGTGTGGCCGGCGGCTAAGTGGTTAGTGTGGTCGATGTCTAAGTGGTTAGTGTAGTTGATTCCAGATCAGAATGGTCTAGGTTCAATGCCCAGAAGTGGTGGATTCGTCTCGGACCGAGGAAGCTCCGGGGTTCACTCAGCCTCTAACAATTGGTACCAGAGAATTGTCTAGGAAGTAAAGATGGCCGGACGTGATACCGAACATATCACACACTCGCCTAGCAAGGCCGGACGTGATACCGAACATATCACCCACACGCCTAGCAAGGCCTGACGTGATACCGAACATATCACACACACGCCTAGCAAGGCCGGACGTGATACCGAACATATCACCCACACGCCTAGCAAGGCCGGACGTGATACCGAACATATCACCAACACGCCTAGCAAGGCCTGACGTGATACCGAACATATCACACACACGCCTAGCAAGGCCGGACGTGATACCGAACATATCACCCACACGCCTAGCAAGGCCGGACGTGATACCGAACATATCACCCACACGCCTAGCAAGGCCTGACGTGATACCGAACATATCACCCACACGCCTAGCAAGGCCGGACGTGATAACGAACATATCACACACACGCCTAGCAAGGCCGGACGTGATACCGAACATATCACCCACACACCTAGCAAGGCCTGGCGTGATACCGAACATATCACACACACGCCTAGCAAGGCCTGACGTGATACCGAACATATCACCCACAAATCGTGAAGCGGTCATGAACAAGTCTGGTCACTATCACAATATTCCCCACACGTCTAGCAAGGCATGACGGGAATCTATACTTTTTGTAAACCACAATACAGCGCACCTACACACATTTCTTCTTATTATTATTATTGCTATTCTCCTTCTTCTTTCCTTCCGCATTTGATTTTCAGCGTCTAGGGGAGATATAATTTGCGGTCTTTTGCTCTTCTGTTCGCCTCTGCTGCTGTTATGTCTCCTAGTGCTTCTTATATTTCGTCGATCCATCTTTTTCGTGGTCAGCCCTTGGGTCTGATGTTCTCGCAACGTTTATTGAGGGCTCGTTGTGTTATGTTTTGGTTATTCTGACTTGCCACGTGGCCAACCATTTTATCTGTTGTTTCTTTATATATTATATGGCGGGGGTTATTCCCAGCTTTTTTTCTCAGTTCTTCATTTATGGTCTTGTCTCTCTGGCTGTTTCCTGTCATTCGTCTAACACATTTCATCTCAGTAGAGGTTATTTTGCTTATTGTTCTTGCATCTAGGGTCCAGGTCTGGCATTGGTAGCACAACGTTAGGATGAAGATTGTATTGTAGAGTGCCCGTACGCACATTTAACGCCCTTTAATTGTGAACTATGCAGAGCGTAGTCAGACAATACAGAAGTAGAGGAAAATAATTTAATTAATATTATTACTTCAGCGATGAATGACAAATTAATATTCTAGATTTACTGTAATTGCAAATACATTGTGCACGTCTTTTAATATAATCGTTTACAAACAAAGACCTCTATCAACTTGGCAGACGGTATGTAAAAGTAAAAAAGTATACTGCCCCGTCTCGCCAAGTGACGCATAGGGAATACGGTGTTAGTGACCATAATTTTTATAGATCTTTGGCACATGATTTTTAGGGTAATATTGACGGTATTACACCCATGCAGCTTTACTTTCTCAGAAAAACAAATCCGGTACACATTTAAGGCTGGGTGAACCCGGAAACTGTCGACCAGGATCGAACCCGACTTCTTGACCTTTGTAGTCCAGTTCACTAACCGCTGAGCCATCGCGGCTCCTACAGACGGTCTATAGCAATCAGTAAATGCCAGCATATTTTGCCACATGTTTTATCTCCTGGCTGAATATGCCAATACAAATACTAGTTCCACAGATCCAGCCACAGGAGCAAGGTGTATTTATATTTGAATGTATTATATAGGGCACCTTTACTAAGGCAATGTAGCTGATCTAACACTTATTGAGTACTTTTGTCGTGTGGGGTCCTGCTGATGTACTGGTTCAATCTTCATCTGATATTTACATAAACCAAGCAGGTTTCTTTTGATGGATGGATGGAATATTAGAAGAACTAGGAAACATAACAGCAGCAGGGGAGAACAGAAGAGCAAAAGACCACAAATTATTTCTCCCCTCGACGCTGAAAGGCAGATGAGGAAGGAAAGAAGAAGACGAAGCAGGTTTCTTTTGGCTATTTTAAATTCTTCATTCACACTGGATACGATTTTTTGGTATTGTATGTTGCTACAACAACAAGCAATCAACATTTTTCGGGCACATCATGAGAAGATGAAAGTTGGAATACTTGGTTACAACTGGCAAAATAAAGGGAAAGAGAGATCGCGGACGACAAAGAGAGAAAATACTTGATAGCTTGGTGTCATGGCATGGAAAACAGTCAACAACAGAACTGATACGATGCACTGTAGATAGAAGATTGTGGAGGGACATGATCGCCTACGCCAACCGGCAGGGTACATGATGATGATGATGATGTTGCTTTGTGCTTCTGTATGTTCTTGATAAGGGCCATGTCTTCTCTCATTTGTCTGTGTCTATTGTTCTTAATCAGGATACTTTTTTCTCATTTGTCTGTGTCTGTTGTTCTTAATCAGGATAATGTTTTCTAATTTGACTGTTTCTTAACCAGGATGATGTTTTCTCATTTGTTTGTTATTCTTGATTAGGATAATGTTTTCTCACTTGTTTGTGTCTGCTGTGCTTATTCAGGATCATGTTTTCTCATTTGTCTGTGTTTGCTATTCTTATTCAGGATCATGTTTTCTCACTTATATGTCTGTGTCTGCTATTCTTATTCAAGATCATGCTTTCTCACTTATTTGTCTGTGTCTGCTATTCTTATTCAAGATCATGCTTTCTCACTCACTTGTTTGTATCTGTTGTTCTTAATAAGAAATACGGCTCCTCACTCACTTGTCTGTGTCTGCTCTTCTTAATTAGGATAATGTTTTCCTACTTGATTGTGTCTGCTATTCTTAATTAGGATAATGCTTTCTGACTTGTTTGTGTCTGCTATTCTTAATTAGGATAATGTTTTCTCACTTGTTTGTGTCTGCTATTCTTAATTAGGATAATGTTTTCTCACTTGATTGTGTCTGCTCTTCTTAATTAGGATAATGTTTTCTCACTTGTTTGTGTCTGCTCTTCTTAATTAGGATAATGTTTTCTCACTTGTTTGTGTCTGCTCTTCTTAATTAGGATCATGTTTTCTCACCCACTTGTCTGTATCTGTTATTCTTGTTCAGAGCCACATTTTCTCACCCACTTGTCTGTATCTGTTATTCTTGTTCAGAGCCACATTTTCTCACCCACTTGTCTGTATCTGTTATTCTTGTTCAGAGTCACATTTTCTCACCCACTTGTCTGTATCTGTTATTCTTGTTCAGAGTCACATTTTCTCACCCACTTGTCTGTATCTGTTATTCTTGTTCAGAGCCACATTTTTTCACCCACTTGTCTGTATCTGTTATTCTTGTCCAGAGTCACATTTTCTCACCCACTTGTCTGTATCTGTTATTCTTGTTCAGAGCCACATTTTCTCACCCACTTGTCTGTATCTGTTAATCTTGTTCAGAGTCACATTTTCTCACCCACTTGTCTGTATCTGTTATTCTTGTTCAGAGCCACATTTTCTCACCCACTTGTCTGTATCTGTTATTCTTGTCCAGAGCCACATTTTCTCACCCACTTGTCTGTATCTGTTATTTTGTTCAGAGTCACATTTTCTCACCCACTTGTCTGTATCTGTTATTCTTGTTCAGAGCCACATTTTCTCACCCACTTGTCTGTATCTGTTATTCTTGTTCAGAGCCACATTTTCTCACCCACTTGTCTGTATCTGTTATTCTTGTTCAGAGCCACATTTTCTCACCCACTTGTCTGTATCTGTTATTCTTGTTCAGAGCCACATTTTCTCACCCACTTGTCTGTATCTGTTATTCTTGTTCAGAGCCACATTTTCTCACCCACTTGTCTGTATCTGTTATTCTTGTTCAGAGTCACATTTTCTCACCCACTTGTCTGTATCTGTTATTCTTGTTCAGAGCCACATTTTGTCACCCACTTATGTATTTTGTACTAAAATAATGCGACATATTCTGGACAACAACTTTTACTATTTATCTCAAGACAGCGGTGGTAATCGTTACTGTTATAATTCCTTCATGTTGTGTGTTGTCACAACTTGCTCTAAGCCCTTCTACTCTTCTTCGACATCTGCCATAAAAATAAGGTCAAGTGGGCGTAGATTAGCTGTTTAAATTGAACTGCGATATTAGCTTTTGAGACCAACACATCCGACATCAGCATTGTTTTTTGGTACTGGTTTTGCCATCCATTCTGAACATGACTTGCTTGATCAGACTCTGTCTGATTCCAGAGTCACTGTGAGGAGGGGGGGGTGGGGGGGGGGGGGGGGGGTGGACCGAAGAATAGGATCTGGATCATCTGTTATTTGCAGGATCCTGAGGTAATCAGTCAGTTATGTGTCGTTGATTGCTTTTAGCACTGATGCTGCATGACGTCTTGGCCTCCAGAACTTGTTTGATTAGTTCCTCAGTTTGAGGTTCTGGTAGGATTACTGAGAGAACAATGAGTACATGAAGAGAACATTGAGTACATGAAGAGAACATTGAGTACTTGAAGAGAACATTGAGTAATGAAGAAAACATTGAGTACTGAAGTGAACATTGGGTACATGAAGAGGTCATTGTGTAATGAAGAGGACATTTGAGTACATGACGAGAACATTGAGTACATGAAGAGGTCATTTCAGTACATGAAGAGAACATTTGAGTAATGAAGAGGACATTGAGCAATGAAGAGGACATTTGAGTACATGAAGAGAACATTGAGTACATGAAGAGAACATTGAGTACATGAAGAGAACATTGAGAAATGAAGAGAACATTGAGTACATTATGTAAAGAAGAGGGAGAAGTTGTACTCTTTGATCCGTACAGACATTTGATAGAAATACGTGACTGACTGAAGTTCGAGAAAACAGAGAAACTGTAGACAAGTTCACAAAGTTCCCGTGAATTGAGTGTGGAAGGAGAAACATTTACAGATATCGAAATGACCAATGGAAGAATAGCTGGACCATTCAGGGGCAAATTCATCATCATCGTCATCATTATCAAGCACCATGCCTGCTGGCGTAGGTGATTTCGATCTCGACAGTTATTTATCATTTCTGTTGTTGACCTTCTGCACAACCATTCTCTTAAGCTGTCTGGTATTTTTTTCTCTTTGATTCCCTCCATATCTTCGTCGTGAGATCTGATGTCTAGTCCTCTCTGGGTAGTGAGATATGATGACTAGTCCTCTCTGGGTAGTGAGATCTGATGTCTAGTCCTCTCTGGGTAGTGAGATCTGATGACTAGTCCTCTCTGGGTAGTGAGATCTGATGTCTAGTCCTCTCTGGGTAGTGAGATCTGATGTCTAGTCCTCTCTGGGTAGTGAGATCTGATGACTAGTCCTCTCTGGGTAGTGAGATCTGATGTCTAGTCCTCTCTGGGTAGTGAGATCTGATGTCTAGCCCTCTCGGCGAAAAAAAGAGGTTCTATATACACCTGAACACGTTACAAAACCATTTTCAGTTGGAAATCGATAAGGGTAGGCCAAAAATAATCGCTCCCGGAGCAAAATTGATAGCAAAAGTGTATCCAGAAACGTCAAAACTGTGGATGGTAAAAAGATGAGACTACCTCTGAATTTGGAGAATATCTGCACGTTTGGCGAGGGACACCTAAACCCACGACTGCCGGTGTGAAACTGGGAAAAAGCAAACAACAAAAACAACAATTCATCAGAGATATAAAGCTGGCGTACACAAATAAACAACAACAACAACAACAATTCGTCATAGATATAAAGCTGGCGTACACAAATAAAAAACAATTCGTCAGAGATCTATAGCTGGTGTACACAAATAAACAACAACAACAACTCGTCAATTTAATACAAAACCTAATGTAAAGGTGATAACGCTCCTCTGAAAAGTATGAAACCCACATATAAAGTGATAAGCCCACCAATGAAAGCGATACAGCCCACCGTATAAAAGTTATGTTTTTATTTTATTCTATACTCCTTCCTATAAAAGTAAAGTAAAGTACCCCCCGTCACGCCAAGTGGCGTATAGGGAAATATGGTGTTAGTGACCCTATATTTTACAGACCTTCAGCACATGATTTTTTGGGGTAATGTGGCCCGTGCTGCTTTACTTTCCCAGAAAAAATCCGGTACCCATTTAAGGCTGGGTGAACCCGGAGCCGTCGGTTGGGATCGAACCCTACCCCTTGTCCGTAGTAGTCCAGTCCACTAACCACTGAGCTATCGCGGCTCCCACTAATTTTTAGGGAATTAGTAAAACCCAGGTGTCCTCGCCAGGGTACGAACCCCGGCTGTTGCCGTGGTAAGCCAACCGCCTATCGATTGCGCTAACCGGACAACTCCTTCCTATAAACAAATTAATTGTTTCTAGTAATTATCCACCTATTCATATCTTATATTAACCTCTTCATGTCAATCTTCTAGTTCCTTTATTGTACCAGTGGACAGGGATTAGACCCAGTGGATTAGAGCGAAATGGACTTCAGGTCAATATGGTGGATAGGCGACAGGAGCCATTGAGGCTCAGTCTGAAATGTGTTCTTTGTTACAGTTTCCTCATATACCAAGTCCGGCTTGCTGCTGCAGCTGCTGAGTTTAGTGCTCTGTGCACACCGTGAGCTGTGTTCTTCATCCGGATCGTGTTTCGATATTCCGATTGCTTACGATGAATAATGATATCGTGGGATGAAGGACAGTTCAGCTGCGTTCACTTTCGGTGCCGCTTGGCCTTATGTCTTTGGCTTGTGCTGTAGCTGCTATGATGGGGCATGCAGTTGCCTTTATTTGTTTGGATCCTTCAATGAGATGAGTTTTAGTTCGGATGATTCCACTGGCACGGGTGGTTGAGCAATTATGAATTTTAATTCGTTTGCAGTGATACTGGGGCTTTCGACTAACCATAACCATAACCATTACCATAGTCATAAGCATAATCATAAGCATAATCATAACCATAACAATAATCATAACCACAACCATAACCATAACCATAATCATAATCATAATCATAATCATAACCATAATCATAACCATAACCATAATCATTACCATTAATCATAATCATTACCATAACCATAATCATTACCATAACCATAACAATTACCATTACCATAGTCATAAGCATAATCATAAGCATAATCATAACCATAACAATAATCATAACCACAACCATAACCATAATCATAATCATAACCATAATCATTACCATAACTATAATCATTACCATAACCATTACCATAACTATAACCGGTACCATAACTATAACCAGTACCATAACCATAACCATTACCATAACTATAATCATTACCATAACTATAATAATTACCATAACTATAACCATTACTTTAACTATAACCATTACCATAACCATAACCATAACCATTACCATAACTATAATCATTACCATAACCATAACAATTACCATAACTATAACCATTACTATAACCATTACCATAACCATTACCATAACTATAACCATTACTATAACCATTACTATAACTATAACCATCACCATAACTATAACCATTACTATAACCATTACCATAACTATAACCATTACCATAACTATAACCGTCACCATAACCATAACCATAACTATAACCATTACCATAACTATAACCATTACCATAACTATAACCATAACCATAACCATTACCATTACCATAACTATAACCATTACCATCACTATAACCATTACCATTACCATAACTATAACCATTACCATAACTATAACCATTACCATAACTATAACCATTACCATAACCATAACATTACCATTACCATTACCATAACTATAACCATTACCATAACTATAACCATTACCATAACTATAACCATAACCATAACCATTAAAGCGAAATCAAGTGAACACGTATTCGACTTTCGATACGTTCCAGACGTTCTTTTTTCCTGTTTGTATGGGGCGAGGGGTGGGGATGGGAGGTGAGGGGACGGGTGGGATAAAAGTATAAACTGAACACTATGTAGCTACAGCTTTGGGCATATAAACATCATTCACCAGTTCAATAGGAACCCCACGTATATAGAATAAGTGTCGTAAACAATAGTTATTATTTTCTTTGATGTTTTTCGCGATTTTTTCCAGTTCTGTTAACGATCTTTCAGTTTCAATACCTTTCGCTTTACTACAATATTTCGTCCGTCCTTTACTTATCGTTGAGCTTCATTTATTTGTTATTTATTACAGGTAACTTACGTCCCTTGGAGCTAAAAGGTAGAAGGGAGCTAAAGGTAGAAGAAGAACTTACGTCCCTTCCTCCACTTAACCCTGGTGGTTGGGGCACTACTGACCGACTCCACCAACCTTCTCCATTTATCTCTATTTTCAGTCAATCTAAAGAATTAGAACTCGGCGAAGGCTAGGCCTGTTCACTCTTGGATTTTTATCTTCCCATCTCTATCTCTGTCTGTCTCTCCTTCTTTCTCGAAAGATTATCTTTTACTTTGATTACTTGATCTATCCTTTTGGGAACTTGTTATTTTGTAGCATGATCTAAAGAAGAAACGCCTAAAAGCGTTTCTGCACTCTTGACTTCCATATAGTTTTCCTTGCTAGTTATTTATTCTCTAGCTCCTGATGATTGTTTCAGCGCAACATTTAAAAAAAAGAAGAAAAAAACCACCGTGTATCTCTCAGATATAAATGATCTACGGTGTCACAGTTATCGTTGATAAAACAAGACGTGGAGCTTACGAAATAAAACACGAATAAAAGGATTCCATACAGAATATGCCGAGATAAAAGTCAACAGAAATCTCAAACCGTTGTCGCATTTCCTTTCCGTTATGAATGACACTTTTATGAGAGGTTTTATGACGAACGCTTGTGTCAACCGAGAAACAGTGTCAACATTGACACGAAATATATGTCGAGACTAGTACGAGGGTGAAATTATATTACTATCAATCTCGAGTTGGAAAGGTAGTGTTGCAATCCGAGAATTGAAGCTCAAAGAATTTAGAAATACCATGAACATAGACAGCGCCAAGGCAAATAGCTACCACAGGTGTTAACACTCCAGCGAAGCTTTTTAAATGTGCGCTTTTTCAAGTTATTCATTTAAGCCAATATGAATTATGATAGCTGTGTCTGAAACAGTGTTAGCCTGTCAACTTGTAACTTTATTAGATTATCGATTTTCTGGCTTCAAGATTGTCAATTTGTTGAGTTGTAGCTTTACTACTTTGTCAATTTGTTGAGTTGTAGCTTTACTACTTTGTCAATTTGTTGAGTTGTAGCTTTACTACTTTGTCAATTTGTTGAGTTGTAGCTTTACTACTTTGTCAATTTGTTGAGTTGTAGCTTTACTACTTTGTCAATTTGTTGAGTTGTAGCTTTACTACTTTGTCAATTTGTTGAGTTGTAGCTTTACTACTTTGTCAATTTGTTGAGTTGTAGCTTTACTACTTTGTCAATTTGTTGAGTTGTAGCTTTACTACTTTGTCAATTTGTTGAGTTGTAGCTTTACTACTTTATCAATTTGTTGAGTTGTAGCTTTACTACTTTATCAATTTGTTTATGTGTAACTTGTTTATCTTATCAATTTATTAAGTTATAACTTTATTAGTCTGACAGTTTGTTTCTCTCTTCTACCTTTCAGCTCTCTGTGGAGCATAGGTCTTCAAACACTTTCCAAGTCGTTCTGTTTCTTGCCATTCTTTTAAGATCATTCCATGTCTTCACCATTATCTTCATCTCTGCTTCCATCTGTCTTCTCCAAGAATTCCTTTGTCTTCCTCTTTGTCTTTTTCCCTGGGGATTCCAAAAAAGGGCCTGTTGTGCAATACTCTCAGTTGGTTTCCACAATTGTGTGTCCTATACAGCGCAATCGTCTTCGCTGTATCTCTTCATTCGCTGGTGTATGACTGGTACTGACAGTTTCTTTATTATAGCTTTATTGTCATATTAATCAATTGAAATGTAACTTTATTAGTTTGTCAATTTGTTAATTTCTTAGCTTGTCAATTTATTAGTTTGTAATTATTTTAACATGTGAGTTTTAGCCTTTTTGTTTAGCTTGCAAGTTTTATTTTAGCAAGTTACTTACAGAATAACTATGACATATTCTCCATCATTGTGGAAACCAGATTTGACTTAATCTTTCTTTTCTGCCGTTTACCGGATATCTTCTACAGGAATGGATAGTGCTCTTCGTCAACGGCCCGTAAAAGGACGTTTGGTGGGCGTAGGTGCATTTTAGTTTATTTACGCCTTTCAGCCCAACACATCCGACTTCAGAATGACATTTTTGAGTACCGGGTTGCTTTCCCTCTTCGATCCCCATTCGATTAGCCAGACTAGACTGGTTACTAAAAGTACCGCGAAGATGTGGATGATGTGGTCCAAGAATTGGACCTACCCTACTTGGGTGATCCTATTATTATATCCCATTTGGAGGCGAAGGCGCGCCCCCCCCCCCCCCAGCACCAGAGCTGGAAGTTGTCAGTGACTCACAACTGATGGCTTGCGCCAGGATCGGTGAACCAGAACCATCCAGACCCTGCTACACCTCTTCGTGGTGCCTCTAGAAACAGACTAACCTGTCTAGTCTGGCCAAGCGAGCAGGGATCGAAGTGGGAAGACGAACCCGGTACACAAAAAAGCGTCGGCTGAAATCGGATGTGTTGGGCCGAAAGGCGCAGATATCACAGTGTTACACTGCAAACTTCAACACAACGTAACTACGTCCACTTAACGTCCTTTTAAGGGCGGATGACGAGGAGGAAGTCTACGGTTCGTATCCGTTAGAATACCTCAAATCATCGGGCGAACGCATCATCATCATCATCATCATCATATCCCATTTACACCAGGTCTTCATGTACAATCACTTACTGTCGTCTACGTTTCTTTAAGTGTCCCCCCACCCCGAGTATAAATTACATTTTGCTTCAGTAATCATATTTGTATAGTCCCTTGCGCTTACTGTTTCAAAACCAACTATGAATAAAGACTATTATTATCAGTTATTTAGCAGCTTCATTTACTTAAATCATGGCAAGAATCAACACTGACGTTCTCAGCCATGACCGATCACATCAGAACATAAATCACTAAAAATGATGTTTTATACATTAAAACGTTACCAGTCAAATATATGAACACATTTGCTACTCTGATATGCATGTGCAACAAAGTGGTACAGGAGCATGTGAGCCCATATTCTCAAGAGTTGTTTTAGTTGTGGCAATGCTAGTAAAGGTGAAGCAAAATGTAATTTATACTCGGGGTGGGGGATACTTGAAGAAACGTAGACGACAGTAAGTGATTGTACATGAAGACCTGGTGTAAATGGGATATAACAAGCCCTGGTCATCAACTGCATCCTTTCAAGTCACCGTCGTCTTGTTATTGTCACGCCACTGAAACAGATTGGGTAGAATAGAAAAAAAGCGAGACTGACGTTGCGCAATTTCCCCTCACTGAGATTCAGTTTATGCACACGTCACACTTGTATTGAGTAAATGGCTCTGAACTCACTTTACAGAGAACAATGACACCATTGTCTTACTCGACACCATTGTCTTACTCGACACCATTGTCTTACTCGACACCATTGTCTTACTCGACACCATTAAATGAATATCAGAGTAAATTTTCTGGTAAAATCATCTTTTACTTAGCAGAGCACGAATGTATTAAGAACTTGACGAAATATGTCGAGAACTCGGAGCTTACCAAATGTAACACGTGGAAGACACTTGGGATTCATGAAACAGTCACTCCCGTCGATCTCCCCACCAAACAACTTCTTCCCTACACATACACATTATTTATAGTTTCAACAAGTTGAATGGACTAAATACTTTCTCGACGGTTGGGTACTCTTATGACGATCGGATTGCCTGCTGTAGTAATGCTCCGTATAGAATTTCCTATCATTAGCCAGAATATAAAGCATCAATCGTATACAAAAGCACAGACTCAGCGAAGCGTGCTCTCATAACCTGTAATTTCCCCTCGCTTGTCTGCTCGGTTATTGATTGCAGATTTCAAAGTTAACGGACATTCTGGTGAAAGATATGAGCAGCGTGAAAGAGAAGACTCCCAACTAGAAACCATGTGTCAACACGCAATAGTAATATCATGGATAGACTTCACGATTGATAGAAGATTCACTAAGTTGATGATCGCCTGTGCAGTCAGATTTGACATTAAATAAGCTACAATTATGATTTTTGTTTCCACATAAAAGTTTGCAGCAACTCAATCATCAAATCCTTTGAAACGAAGAAATCGTGATATTTCAGGTCTTTGGCGCTCTAGATATTTGTTGATTAATACTATAGTTATCACTGATCAAACAACGAATAAAGGCAGACAGTAGGTAAGTCACAAACGTTAATGCTATACAAGTTTACTGGGGCGCTTTCCGGACCGTTACGGCTGAAACATTCTGACGTTTAATGGTTCGATATAGGGGGGGGGGGCGCTGGATGGTCTAGGAGTAAGACGTCGACTTCTGGCAAAAGTGATAGAAAAAAATCTGCCTCCAAAAGTAGGAACCCTCGACTATAGAAAGAGTAACTCTAAAGTGGGAGAATATCTGCCTGTATGGCGAGGTACACACGAGCACATGGCTGCCGGTGTGAACAATACCAAAAAGCGATATTCATGCAAAATTTAGTCCCTCAGGATTTTGCTGGCGTAGGTCAACAAACAATAAACAATAAACAACAAACAACAAACAACAGACAGGCTTGATCTGCTTTGAATTATTAGATTTATTTGTTACTGCAAGGAAATGCTTTTGGGCGTTTCTTCTTTAGATCGTGCTACAAAAGATCAAGTTCACAAAAGGATAGACCAAGTACTCGGAGTGAAAGATGATCTTTCGAGAAAGAAGGAGAGATAGACAGAGATAGAGATGGGAAGATAAAAATCCAAGAGTGAAAGGGCCTAGCTTTCGACGAGTTCTAATTCTTTAGATTGACTGAAGATAAAGATGATGGAGAAGGTTGATGAAGTCGGTCAGTAGTGCCCCAACCGCCAGGGTTAAGGGGAGGAAGGAAGGTAAGTTACCTGAAATAAATGGTCTACGACATCTTCATGTTCACGAGTGCCCAGAACCGATGAAAATGTCGATTTCGTTACTTAATTCATTCATTTATATTTCTACATCTCTACACTTCACCTATCCTCTATCATGTAACATCTCTCTCTCTCTCTTTCTCTCTCTCTCTCTCTCGTCTCATCATCCCATCTCTTGTCCCTCCGTCCACTTCTCCCTAACTTAATCATCCATGATGTATAGCTATCTGTGCCTCACCGTTTGTTGTCGTTGTCCCCGTTTTCTGAAGAAGGCCATAGGCCGAAACGTCAGTATTTTGTTGAGTTTAATTGACGAGCTACTGTATTTTGTTGAGTTTAATTGACGAGCTACTGTATTTTGTTGAGTTTAATTGACGAGCTACTGTATTTTGTTGAGTTTAATTGACGAGCTACTGTATTTTGTTGAGTTTAATTGACGAGCTACTGTATTTTGTTGAGTTTAATTGACGAGCTACTGTATTTTGTTGAGTTTAATTGACGAGCTACTGTATTCTGTTGTGTTCCTTTTTTTTTATTAAAGCTGTCACCATATCTTGTAGGAGTGTACGTCACAAACCCACAACTGGCTCCTTACTACCAGCTTTACTGCAGCACTACATTTATTTGTCTGTTCTCTACTTAATTCATTCTTTAACTTCAGAATGATTACGTTTGTTTTCATTAGAATAGTTTTGATTTCAAATTGTGATCTTCAAAGGTCACAAAGCCCACACTTCCGTGTTTATTTTGTTCCAAATTTAAATTGAGGAAAATATAAATTAAATCAGGGGCGGAATGTTTCATGAAATGATAATGGAGCCAGTGGCAGGGCAGTTTTGTTTCAAAACACAACTAACATTGTCCAGAGCTAAAGCTTTCAGACAATTAAGTTAAAACAAAAAATGTTTTTTTTTTCTTAGAATATTAATGTGTTAGTGAAAATAAAAAGAAAAGGAATTTCAATAAGAAAATTACAAATAAAATCCATTTAAAGAGAACCAAATAAAAAATACTAATAATTGTCACTTTCTTATTTCTTTTGTTAAATTTAGCCCTCACAGTGGTAAAAAGGCTGGTTTTTTTCAATAATCAACTGTCAAAAGCTCTTGTACATGTATCACATACACCAATGCTATTTTCATAAAAATCTTTTCATGCCTTCTTTTTCAT
Organism: Megaustenia siamemsis; assembly: GCA_032433765.1. Classification (NCBI taxonomy): domain Eukaryota; kingdom Metazoa; phylum Mollusca; class Gastropoda; order Stylommatophora; family Ariophantidae; genus Megaustenia; species Megaustenia siamemsis. The sequence continues at coordinate 17,652,771 of JAVIAB010000139.1, read as the reverse complement.
AGTGTTCACTTATTAAGTGGATATAAACGCGTCGTGTCGCTAGTTTACAGCAATGCCGCGATATCTGCGCTTTTCGGCCCTACACATCCGAATTACGCATGGGTAGATAAAAATATAAAGTTTCATTGCATTGCCGAAAAGGAATGGTGCAGTTGAATTCAGTTATTTTAGAACAATAAGCCTAATGAGCCAGGTAACACAAATCGGGCTAAAAGTTACACAAGCAAGGATTCAGAATAAAATACATCTCGAATTAGAAGAACAACAATTTGAATTTAGGAAACCAGTGGGACAAAAAAAAGGCATATTCTGCAGGAGGACATTAATCGAAAAGTACACAGAAGTAAACAAACCAATATATCCCTGCATCATAGAATACATCAAAACTTTTGATAGAATACACTAAAAACAACTTATAGAATGCCTAAAAGATATACATCTAGATGACATAGACATACGACTAATATGTAATCTATACTGGGAGCAAACAGCAATAATAAAATATAACAAGGAGAACTCTACACCCATTGATATAAAAAGAGGAGTAAGACAGGGATGCATCCATCACCAAGCTTGTTCAATCTATACACTGAGCAAATCTTTAAAAACATCACAGAGATGCCAGGCCTACAAATTAATGGAAAGATAATCAATAACCTAAGATATGCTGATGATACAGTACTAGTAGCAGAAAATCCTAAAGATTTACAACAATTAATTAATGAAATAAACATGATAAGCAAAAAATATGGACTAGATATGAATATCAAAAAGACTAAAACTATGATCATAAATAAAGATAACACTCAAAATCTACAAGTGGAAATCAAAGTTGAAGCAATAGATCTGGAGACAGTTCAGAACTACAACCACCTTGGACATACTATAACCAGTGATGGAAAATGGAAAACAGAAATAAACAATAGAGTAGGAATGACAAAAAGTAATTTTAGTGCCATGAAAAATATACTAATATCAAAACAAATAACACCAGGGCTAGAACTAAGAATAGAACATGGTATATCGTCTCAACGTTCCTGTATGGTCCGGAAACATGTGCATTGGACACAAGAACAGAACAGAAAATTGAAGTCACTGAAATGTTCATTTATAGGAGAATAGGAAGAATTGGATAGATAGAAACGGAAACAAACAATGAAGTCTTTAAACAACTAAAAATAAAATGAGAACAAACAATAAACACAATTTAAACAAGACAAATAAGATGTTTGGGGCATGTTAAAAGATACAACAGCCTACTAAAAGTAATCTTGGAAGGGAAAATATAAAGTAAAAGAAACATTAGGCAGACCAATACTGACATGGACGAGTAACATCAAAAGATGGACAAGTCAGCCCATGACAACCTGCACCATCAAAGCAATAGACAGAGCTGAATGGCGCTCTATGATAACCAACCTTCGATGCGAAGACGGCACTCAGTGATGATGATGAGATTTGTTTAACAATTTTGGCCTGGGCAGCGGTGATTCTTGACCTACTCTTGTTGATTTTCAACTGCCAAGGGCTTTTAAACCGGCGCGAATGCACACATGCCCTTTTGTTTATCGCAGCTAATCTAGAGGGCTAGACATCGCGTATCACATTCCAGAGACCGGAGTGGTAAAGCCATGAACTCACGAATTAGAAGGGGAAAATTCCCACCATTTGTGGTAGAATTCAAAACCGGAATATTCATGCATCGAGATGAACGTCTTGCGTCTTAACCACCCAGTCTCCCATTTAATGCCTAATTCAAGAAGTCTAGAGGCGAAAGCGTGCCTCACAGTATGAGAGCTGGAAGTTGTCAAGCGACCCACAGCTGATGGCTTGCGCCATGATCGTTGAACAATCCAGACCCTGCTCCACCTCTCTGCTGTGCTTCTAGTAACAGACTAACCAGTCTAGTCTGGCCAAACGAGTAGGGATCAAAGAGGGAAGACAACCCGGTACTCACAAATGTAAAAAATGAAAATAAAGACTAGACGGGGTAGATTTTTGTGGTTGATTTTTGAAAATGAAATTTAAAATACATTTTTCAACCTTTTTATTCCAGATATCTAGCCAGCAAAAGACATTTGAAGAAAAAAATCTTTAGTTTTTATTATAAAGCTCCTTAAAGGAAAAAAGAGGTAGAAAAATTGAAGAGGATAATAATGAGTGTTTGCTGATTGCATTCATTGCCAAACATCGGACTGGAAATTGTTTGTTAAAACATAACCAAATTGAGCGTGCCAATAATCATTATGCTGTTTATATCACTCAAACTACAACGTTCATATTTTCCTCGACAAATGGAGAAAAAACTCAAATAGGTTATCTTTAGTATCTACATAGGAAGGGAAGAGATGGGAAGGGAAGCAAGATCGGCATCAAGTGATGTAATAGACCCCTGTAATGGAATACGTCCCTGTAATGGAAAACACCTCTGTAATGGAATACGCCCCTGTAATAGTTGGCATTCTTGACACTGGGGATAGTGGCAAGAATGGGGGTAAGAGGGAAAGGGGGTTCACTCATACAACTTCAGGGCTACGGCGGTTCTAGAATTGTGTTCCGCTTATATTCATACTCATGGACGGCCCCGCTATCCACCTTAGCAAAACATAGCTAGTGAAGGGCCCGCGACCAAGAAAGGAGTGGATAATTGCTGAAACAAAATTGTGAAAAGGTTGTGAAATTATTTTACAATCCACACAATTCTGAGCCGTTCAGCTCATTAACATTGCAGTCCGCGGCTCCGGGGATTTATGGTTGCGAAATATAGTGATAGAGGTGACCCTTTGTCAAAAAAGGAAAGAGAGCCACTGAAACAGGGGGCATGAACCAGTGTTGACACGTTCCGGAGATTCGAAACAGTGTATCTAAAACTCTACTCTGCTGCTCCAGGGGTTGGACATGGGTATCGGAGGACCCACAAACATTATAAGCAAGAGAATAGATGAGGCAAGTGCTGAAAAATTGGTGGTGAGTAAAGTGGAGAAGGGGGGAATTATGTCAAGGCCAACTTTGGCGCGAAGAACCGGTGCAGGGGATGACATATAATTGTTCTCACACCAGAGGTAGTCAGTCAGAGAGAGGTCAGCTATGGTGTAGGTTGGTAGAGCCCACAAAGTATTTAGTTAGATAATAGAATCTCCAAAAAGGGAGTGTGATCCTGTTTTAAAAATTAAGTTCGGGGAACTGGTTGGTCTCGAGGCAAGAATACTGGTATTGAAATAGAGAGGTTGTAGGTTCAAATTCCGCCTACACCAGTTGAGATTTTTATTTGTGATTTCTCTCTACGGCAACCACCCTGGTCTCAGCAGCGAGGCCCGGCTTGAAACGTCAATTACTCATGGACGGAAAAAAATATGAGTACCTCATAAGACGGAGTTATCTGCCTGTGCGGCGAGGGACCCCTCTGCACACGGCTGCCAGGGAAAAACGGATTAACACGCAAAATTAAGTTCCTAGTCTCTAGGGACTTCGTCAGAGGTAAACGTTGGCGAATGCAAAAAAAAAAATAAAATAAAATAAAATATAAGTGAAATTGGTCATAGATTGAGAAAGCTGGGAGTGATGTATCTCACTATACGTTATAGCTATAGTCCACATTACAGCAATCTCCGAGGATTATAGCTCATCGGTGCAGATAGAACATTCAGTGGCAATAGGTTAGCAAGAGTGATAACTATGTTTCATGTGACATTGATGGTTGTCGTGTCATTTGTGGATGTATGGGAACTAAATAGAGTGTATGCTGGCTTAATTTCTTCTTCTCCTTCTATCTTTCAGCTTCATGTGGAGCATAGGTCTTCAACAAACACTTTCCAAGGCGTTCTGTTTCTTGCCATTCTTTTAAGATCGTCCCATGTCTTCCCCATCATCTTCATCCCTGCTTCAATCTGTCTTCTCCGAGAATTCCATGGTCTTCCTCTTTGTCTTTTCCCCTGGGTTTTCCAAAAAGGGCCTGTTGTGTAATACTCTCAATTGGCTTCCGCAATGCGTGTCCTATCCAGCGCCGTCTTTACCCACTGGTATTTGACTGGTACATTGCCATAATTCTATGTTAGTGATTTTGTCCTGCTATTTGCATCCTTTTATTCTGTGTAAGCATCCATTAATGAAAGTCTTTATCTTAATGACTGTCATTTTTGTAGTTCTCCATGTTTCACAGCCATATAATAAGATTGACTTAACATTGAGTTGAAAATTTTTATATGCTGACTTAACTAGATTGGATTAATCATTTACGACAATGTGCTATTGGCACAGTTTATAACAGCATCATCCTTACACTCTACCAAACTAACACCAACGCCCAGTGAACGTACAACACCAGCAGAATCATCCTCACACTCTACCACACCAATACCCAGTGAACGTACAACACCAGCAGAACCATCCTTACACTCTACCACACCAATACCCAGTGAACGTACAACACCAGCAGAACCATCCTTACACTCTACCACACCAATACCCAGTGAACGTACAACACCAGCAATTTTGACTCAGGATAATGGTGCACCACAGAGACCGCTTCACTAATGCCGCCCCAATGCCTAGTTTGTAAAAGAAAACTTGAAGCCTTCAGACAATATGACGTCCTGTCTGTAACAGGCAGTGTCTATCACTGGGAACAGTAACTTATATTTATTACAAAATATGCCGTCAATACTAATTTTCAATTGTAATATTATAAACACAGTAACTGTTGAATCAGAAAATACAAGTCCGGCAACACTAAGTTTAAAATTACTTATACAATATTTATCTTGGGAATATTAAAATTGTAAAGGTTTATTGGAACTCGTACCATCTGAAAAAAACAAGCCCCCCCCCCGCCCCCTTTTTTCCCACTCAAACACACACATACATACATATACTCGTATACATGCATAATTAAAGGTTTGATAAAAATGTCTACAGTCAATCACGCTTGTCGTTGATGACGTCATGTAGAAAAGTGAACACTAAAAGAATTTTCTTCCTTATTTTTCTTTCAGCAGAACTTCAGAGGCGGGGGGGGGGGGGGGGGGGGGGGCAGGGAAAGGTAGCTCTAGAAGACGACTTCTTCTTTCCTTCCTCATTTGCCTTTCAGCGTCGAGGGGAGATATAATTTTCGGTCTTTTACTTTTCTGCTCGTCACTGCTGCTGTTATGTTTCCTAGTGCTTCTAAAATTCCATCCATCCATCTTTTTCGTGGTCGACCATTGGGTCTCGTATTCTCACAACATTTATTGAAGACTCTTTGTGCTGTGTGTTGATCTTTCTGCCGTGTCACGTGGCCAAACCATTTTATCTGTTGTTTCCTTATATTCTATGGTGGGGGCTATTCCTAGCTTTTTTCTCAGTTCGTCATTTCTGATCTTATCTCTCAGACTGTTTCCTATCATTAGCCTAACACATTTAATCTCAGTAGAGGTTATTTTTCTTATTGTTCTTGCATCTAGGGTCCATGTCTGGCATTAGTAGCACAATGTTGGGATGAAGATTGTATTGTAGAGTGCTCGTTTTGCCCCTAGAGTCGGACAATAGTGGTGGTAACTGTCCAATGATTTCACAAGCTTTGTTGCATCTTAATTCAACACATGAAACGAGGCAAAGCTCCAGGTCCTGACAATATAACAATCGAAGAGATAAATGCATTAGGAGAGCTGAGAGTACAAGTCATAACAAAATTACTCAATGACATATATAACACTGGACACATACCCGAAGATCTACGAAAATCTATCTTTGTAGCCATACCGAAGAAGTCAGGAACCACTGATTACGAAGACCATCGCACTATTAGTCTCATGAGCCATATGACTAAAATATTACTAAGAATAATTATGAGACGTGTAAGGAACAAAATAAAACCAGAAATTAGTGAGGAACAATGTGGATTTGTGGAAGGAAAGGGCACCAATAATGCAATATACATCTTAAGAACATTGATAGAAAGATCTATAGAGGTAAAGAAAGATCTATATATGTGCTTTATAGACTACACGAAAGCATTTGACAAAGTAAAGCATGTGGAAATAATCAATATGCTGGAGAAATTAAACATTGATGGCAAGGATCTGCGAATCATAAAAAAATATGTACTGGCAACAAACAGCAGCTATACGAATTAATAACCAAACAGGACAATTCCAATACATAAAACAAGGAGTCAGACAAGGCTGTATTCTGTCACCGGATTTGTTTTCACTTTACAGCGAACATATTATGAGATCAATAGTAGACAAAAAAGGAATTGAAGTCAACGGTCACAACATAAATAATTTGCGATATGCGGATGACACAGTCTTAATGGCAGAGGCAGAGAATGAACTACAAGAAATGATAGACATTATAGTAAAAGAAAGCATCAAGAAAGGTCTCAGTCTGAATAGTAAGAAAACAGAAGTAATGGTTATATCGAAGAAACAATCATCACCATCATGCAGCATAAAAATAAACGAGACAAATCTGAAACAAGTGCAACGTTTCAAATACTTGGGCACAATAATAACATCGGATGGGAGATGCAACACAGAAATAAAAAGCAGAAAAACATTCTCAACATTCTTCTGTAAAACCACATTTCTACAGAGGCCACAGAGATGGGATTTCTCAGAATTATTTTGAAAATTCCCTGGACAGCTAAAAAGACCAATGAGGAAGTTCTCAAAGAGGCCAACACAAAAAGGGAGCTCTTAAAAAACATCAGAAAGAAGCAATCAACATTTTTCGGGCACTCCATGAGAAGAGGAAAGTTGGAATACTTGGTTACAACTGGCAAAATAAAAGGAAAGAGAGATCGCGGACGACAAAGAGAGAAAATACTGGATAGTTTGATGTCATGGTATGGAAAGCAGTCAACAACAGAACTGATACGATGCACTGTAGATAGAAGATTGTGGAGGGACATGATCGCCTACGTCAACCGGTATGGCACATGATGATGATGTTGCATCTCGATTCTATCTCTGCTATTTGTGAATTATCGTTTGTCATTAAACTTCCCAGGTATTTGAATTCCTCTCTACTTATTTTGGTTGCATGCCTTGTATAGTTATATTGATGTTCTGTTTATTTTTGGCGACATTCATGACTTCTGTTTTGTTGATGTTGATTTTCATGTTGCATTTTTTGCCTGTGCTGTTGAGTTTGTTTAAGTGTTCTTGTAGGTCTTCTACTGTTTCATGTATTAGTGCCTGATCGTCTGCACATAAAAGTTCGTTGATCTCCTCTGTCTCTGATGGGTTGGCTAACTTGCATATATGGTCCATGTATGTAATAAACAGTTGGGGGGATAGTACACACCCCTGTATTACACCTGATTTGACTTCGAAGTGGTCTGTGTAGCCTGCTGCTGTTCTGACTGTGCAGCTGCTGTTGACGTAGAAACTTTTAATTAGGTTGGTTAGATGTTGACACTCCGTGTTTTGTTATTATCTCCCACAGCTGCTGTCTGTTTACTCTGTGGAATGTTTTTTTCCTGGTCAATGAAAGCTATGTATACATTTTGATTGTATTCTGTCGTTTTTTTTTCTGCAAGCTATTTTAATGTGAATAGGGAGTCAGAACATCCTTTTTTTTTTTTTTTTTTCTTTTTTTTTTTTGGAACCCAATTTGAGAATCGCTTAACTGTAGTTCTATTATTGGTCTCAGCCTTTTCCCCAAGATTTTGGCGTACAGATTTCCTACACGGCTGAGAAGAGATATACATCAATATTGATTGCAGTCTCTTTTGCTACCTTTCTTTTTCCATATTTGAATGATGATTGCCTGTTGCCAGCCTTCTGGAGCTTTTTGTTGCATTCACTATTCTGTGCAACCACGTCACTCATGTTTCTCCTGCTGTGCCTATTTTCTTTTTTTAGCAATTAGCAAACACTCATTATTATCCTCTTCAATTTTGCAACCTTTTTTTTCTTTTGAGGAGCTTTATAAAAAGAACCGAATATATTTTTCTTCTTCAAAACTGTCTTTTGCTGGCTAGAAAACGACTGATTAATGAAATAAACTGTTTCACGATGAGCACCATATATGGGGACACTGCAGAGCATTGTTCAGAATACTCTAATTTTCGCTCGACGCTGTAAGACAATAGAGCCGACGAAAAGTTCAGGAATTTCGTATTGAATAACATACATTTCAGCGGGGTTCATCGAAATGCACAAGAGGAAGACCACTGCACAATAGAAGACAATACTTCCCTATCTTGCTTTATTCTTTTTCTCTCTCTTTGCACTTATTGTCTATCACCTCCCTGGGCCTCTTGTTCCCGCCTTTCCCCATTTTCTTTCTCAAATTCTAAATTAAAAGAGAAACTTGCATTTGGAAACAAAAATCATAATAATCTGAAAATTGAAAGGTATTGTTCTTTATTTTCTCTAATTTTGTTTTGTTTTTAATCTACTCTTTGTCACTCGCTAAAAGACTGGTGTTGTCTGTGATCGCAATGTGAGATTCGATGCGACAATGAGAATCACAGTGAGAATCGATTCTTGCTAAATAAAACACAATACATCGACCGTCTTTATCTACAGAAAGTGAGCGAGAGATGGAGAAGAGAGAGAGAGAGAGAGAGAGAGAGAGTGAGAGATAGACCGAGAGAGAGAGAGAGAGAGAGAGAGAGAGAGAGAGAGAGAGAAGAGAGACATTGAAAAGCAAAAGTGAAGATATGATCAGTACGAGGTCACGAAAGTTGCAATAAAAAGTTAATGAAAATACAAAGAAGAAAGTTGAGCTATAACTGGATGGTAAAAGGAAAATAATGTCTGGTGGCTGGTGTCTGGTGGCTGGTGTCTGGTGGCTGGTGTCTGGTGGCTGGTGTTTGGTGTCTGGTGTCTGGTGTCTGGTGGCTGGTGTCTGGAGGCTGGTGGCTGGTGTCTGGTGGCTGGTGTCTGGTGGCTGGTGTCTGGTGGCTGGTGTCTGGTGTCTGGTGGCTGGTGTCTGGTGTCTGGTGGCTGGTGTCTGGTGTTTGGTGTCTGGTGTCTGGTGTCTGGTGGCTGGTGTCTGGTGTTTGGTGTCTGGTGGCTGGTGTCTGGTGGCTGGTGTCTGGTGTCTGGTGTCTGGTGGCTGGTGTCTGGTGGCTGGTGTCTGGTGGCTGGTGTCTGGTGTTTGGTGTCTGGTGTCTGGTGTCTGGTGGCTGGTGTCTGGAGGCTGGTGGCTGGTGGCTGGTGGCTGGTGTCTGGTGTCTGGTGGCTGGTGTCTGGTGGCTGGTGTCTGGTGTCTGGTGGCTGGTGGCTGGTGTCTGGTGGCTGGTGTCTGGTGGCTGGTGTCTGGTGTCTGGTGGCTGGTGTCTGGTGGCTGGTGTCTGGTGGCCGGTGTCTGGTGGCTGGTGTCTGGTGTTTGGTGTCTGGTGGCTGGTGGCTGGTGTCTGGTGGCTGGTGGCTGGTGTCTGGTGGCTGGTGTCTGGTGTCTGGTGTTTGATGTCTGGTGTCTGGTGACTGGTGTCTGGTGGCTGGTGGCTGGTGTCTGGTGTCTGGTGGCTGGTGGTTGGTGTCTGGTGGCTGGTGTCTGGTGGCTGGTGGCTGGTGTCTGGTGTCTGGTGGCTGGTGTCTGGTGTTTGTGGCTGGTGTCTGGTGGCTGGTGGCTAGTGTCTGGTGGCTGGTGTCTGGTGGCTGGTGTCTGGTGGCTGGTGTCTGGTGACTGATGGCTGGTGGCTGGTGTCTGGTGGCTGGTGTCTGGTGGCTGGTGTCTGGTGTCTGGTGGCTGCTGTCTGGTGTCTGGTGGCTGGTGTCTGGTGGCTGGTCTCTGGTGACTGCTGGCTGGTGTCTGGTGTCTGGTGGCTGGTGTCTGGTGGCTGGTGTCTGCTGACTGTTGGCTGGTGTCTGGTGGCTGGTAGTTGGTAGCTGGTGTCTGGTGGCTGGTGTCTGGTGGCTGGTGTCTGGTGGCTGGTGGCTGGTGGCTAGTGTCTGGTGGCTGGCGGCTGGTGTCTGGTGTCTGGTGACTGGTGACTGGTGGCTGGTGTCTGATGTCTGGTGTCTGGTGTCTGGTGGCTGGTGTCTGGTGGCTGGTGGCTAGTGGCTGGTGTCTGGTGTCTGGTGGCTGGTGTCTGGTGACTGCTGGCTGGTGTCTGGTGGCTGGTAGTTGGTAGCTGATGTCTGGTGGCTCGTGTCTGGTGGCTGGTGGCTGGTGTCTGGTGGCTGGTGGCTAGTGTCTGGTGGCTGGCGGCTGGTGTCTGGTGGCTGTTGGCTGGCGGCTGGTGTCTGGTGGCTGGTGGCTGGTGTCTGGTGACTGGTGGCTGGTGGCTGGTGTCTGGTGGCTGGTGACTGGCACCAAACAATCACACTGTATTTAGATCAGTGGATACCAAACTTTTCACGATTATCGCCACCTTGACTCCTGATACTCATTCTCACAGTATTAATTATTACAAAATATCTTTCACGTCATCCTTGTCTGCAAGAAATCCAATAAATCAAATTTTTTTCTTGTCTGCAACGCAGCCTTCTCGTTCACTGGCTTTTCAGAAAAAAAAAATATTTGACATTCACTACCCATAGGATCGATCAAACTAAAGGTGTTCACAATGTCACCGTCTCATTCCCACGACACCAAAAGTTCCACTAACTCATTCTCACAGCACTAAAGGTATTATTAACTTACATTCGCCACAATAAAAGTACCACTAACTCATTCCCAAAGAACTAAAAGTTTCACTAACTCATTTCTGCTGCAATAAAAGTTTAACTAACGCATTCTCACAGAATTAAAACTTCAACTAATTCATTTCCACTTCACCAAAAGTTTAACTAACTCATTCCCACAGCACAAAATGTTCTATTAACTCATCTCAAAGCACTAAAAGTTTAACTAAGTCATCCTCATCGCACTAAAGGTTTCACTAACTCATTCTCATCGCACTAAAAGTTTCACTAACTCATTCTGACAGCATTAAAATCTCCACTAACTCATTTCCACTGCACTATAAGTTTTATTAACTCATTCTCACCGTGCCAAAAGTTTCATTTAACTCGTTATCACAGTACAAAAAGTTCCACTAACTTAATCCCACATCACCATCATTTCCCATAGCTCATTCTCTCAGCACTGAAAGTTTCATTAACTCATTCTCACGGCAATAAATGATCCATTGGATCACTCTCATCGCAAAAAAAAAGTTTAATCTCATTCTCACTTTAAAAAAGTTTCATTAATTCATTCTCACCGCAAAAAAAGTTTCATTAACTCATTCTCACCGCAAAAAAAAGTTTCATTAACTCATTCTCACCGCAAAAAGTTCCATTAACTCATTCTCACCGTCAAAAAAATTCCATTAACTCATTACTCACCGCAAAAAAGTTTAATTAACTCATTCTCACCGCAAAAAAAGTTCCATTAACTCATTCTCACCGCCAAAGAAATTTCATTAACTCATTCTCACCGCAAAAAAAGTTTAATTAACTCATTCTCACCGCAAAAAAAGTTTAATTAACTCATTCTCACCGCAATAAATGATCCATTAGATCACTCTCACCGCAAAAAAAGTTTCATTAACTCATTCTCACCGAACTTACGTTTCACTCACTCCTCCTCACCGCAATTCGAATTCTATTAACTCATTCAACACAACTTTCATTAACTCTTTCTCGCCGCGCTAAAGGTTTCATTTACTCACCGTACCAAAAGTTTAACTCATTTTCGCCGCACAAACATTACTATTAATTCATTATCATTGCACCAAAGATTTATTTAACTAATTTTCTGTATTTCTAGAAATCATCAATATTCCTTCTCTGTATTTATAGAAATCATCAATATTCCTTCTCTGTATTTCTAGAAATCATCAATATCCATGCTCTGTATTTGCAAAAATCATCAATATCAATTCTCTGTATTTCCAGAAATCATCTAAATCCATTCTCTGTATCTACATCATTGATTTCATAAACTTGTCTTTCTAATATTTTAGTTTTACTACATCATTGTTTTCATAAACTTGTCTTTCTATTTTAGTTTTACTTCATTGTTTTCATAAACTTGTCTTTCTAATATTTTAGTTTTACTACATCATTGTTTTCATAAACTTGTCTTTCTAATATTTTAGTTTTACTACATCATTGTTTTCATAAACTTGTCTTTCTAATATTTTAGTTTTACTACATCGTTGATTTCATAAACTTGTCTTTCTAATATTTTAGTTTTACTACATCATTGTTTTCATAAACTTGTCTTTCTAATATTTTAGTTTTACTACATCATTGTTTTCATAAACTTGTCTTTCTAATATTTTAGTTTTACTACATCATTGTTTTCATAAACTTGTCTTTCTAATATTTTAGTTTTACTACATCATTGTTTTCATAAACTTGTCGTTCTGCCGCCTATTTCTGTTCACTTATTCTTGTTCCAAACTTCGTCTTCATGAATATTTTTTTTTTCGGCTTCCGAACCCCACCCGGGTGATCACCTACTTCGTTACGTATCACTGAATTAATTATGATATTTTTTTTCTATTCATTTCATGACATTCCGGAGTATCAATAGTGTGCTGGTGGTAGCGTGCTGGTGGTAGCGCCCTGTTCCGCCCCCCCCCCCCCCCTTTTCCAAGAAAGGAATGTAAGTTCACGTGAAGCTTGTCGTCGTCAGCTGGAGAAAAAAGACAAAATGAATACATGACTCACTAAATTCATGAAATTACTTACAGCGGAAAAAAAAAAACTCTGACGTTCTAACCTCTAAAATGATGTGTCCTAGTATTTTATATGAAACGACATAATCCAGTGGCGTCTCCTGCTCCTTGATGTTAGGTGCGCTTCAGTTATTCTAAAAAGTAATTACTTTTTCTAGAATGACTTTCCACACTATATATTCATTTCAGCATTGTAATATTATTACAATGAATGTGCGAAACTGATAAATATTATACATACTCTGTTAATATATGTTTTATTATAAGTAAAATCGTTACTTTAGTAAGGAAAAATATATCAGTCTTAAACAACTAATACCTCTAATGTTGGTATGTTTCCAAAGATTAACACTGTGTAAACAATGAAGTCTTAAACAACTAATACCTCTAATGTTGGTATGTTTCCAAAGATTAACACTGTGTAAACAATGAAGTCTTAAACAACTAATACCTCTAATGTTGGTATGTTTCCAAAAATTAACACTGTGTAAACGATGAAGTATTAAACAACGAATACCTCTAATGTTGGTATGTTTCCAAAGATTAACACTGTGTAAACAATGAAGTCTTAAACAACTAATACCTCTAATGTTGGTATGTTTCCAAAGATTAACACTGTGTAAACGATGAAGTATTAAACAACTAATACATCTCATCATCATCATTGAGTGCCTTCTCCGCAACGAAGGTTGGCTACCATGGATCGCCATTCTACTCTGTTTCTTGCCTTGATTGTGCAGGCTGTCATAGATTGACGTGACCATCTTTTGATGTTACTTGTCCATGTTAGTCTTGGTGTGCCTCTGCCTCTTTTACCTTGTATTTTCCCTTCCAATATTAATTTTAGTAGGCTGTTGTGTCTTTTAACGTGCCCCAAAAATTTCATTTGTCTTGTCTTACTTGTATTTAGTAGTTCTCTTTTATTTTCAGTTGTTTTAAAACTTCATCGTTTGTTTTCTTTTCTTTCCATCCAATTCTACCTATTCTTCTATAAATCCACATTTCAAAGGCTTTAATTTTCTGTTCTGTTTTCTTGTCTAATGTCCCCGTTTCTGCACCATACAGGAATATTGAGAAGATGGAACATTTTGCCATTCTTAGTTTCAGCACTGTTGATATTTGTTTTGTTGTTAGTATATTTTTCATGGCATTAAAATTACTTTTTGCCATACCTATTCTTTTATGTTGGTATATTTCCAAACATTAACACTGTGTAAACGATGAAGTCTTAAAACAACTAAAAATGAAAAGAGAACTACTAAACACAATTCAAACAAGACAAATGAGATTTTGGGTCATGTTAAGAGACACAACATCCCACTAAAAGTAATCTTGGAAGGGAAAATACAAGCTAAAAGAGGCAGAGGCAGACCAAGACTAACGTGGACGAGTAACATCAAAAGATGTACAAGTCAGCCTATGACAACCTGCACTATTTAAGCAAGAGGCAGAGCGGAATGCACTCCATGGTAGCCAACCTTCGATGCGGAGACGGTACTCAATGATGACGGTGATAATACTGTGTGCATTTTGTCATTTCGATATTAATTTCAGACTACTTTAATCAGACACTGTTTGATCACTAAATTAAAAAATGAATCATTCAGTACAAAGTCTTGTAACATTTTCTTTACTATAGAAATAAGACTCAACTAGGATCACAGTGTCATTTGATTTGTTGTCTTTAAGTGTTTTCGTTGATGTCGATTAGAACCACGTTGTCATTGTTGTCTTTAAGTGTTTCAGTTTATTGATGTCGTTAGAACCACGTTGTCATTGCTGTTTTTAAGTGTTTTAGTTTATTGATGTCGTTAAGACTACGCTGTTATTGTTGTATTTAAGCTCTTTGATAAGTAGAGAGTTTACGAAGCCAGTAGTAGACGTTTATATTTTATGACAGAGTGGCTAGCGCGTAGACTGAATTTAGTGACGTGGGCACAGTGACGTCAAGTTCATTTTCTCTTTCTCTCTCTCTCTCTCTCTCTCTCTCTCTCTCTCTCTTATTTATCCATTTCCAGCACAAATTGTGGCGGACCGAAAGAGAAAATTGCTGCAGTTGATGAACAAGACTTTCTACATGTTTCGCTGGGCTCTGTGTTCCACTAGAACTCTTTGTTCCACACTAGAACTCTTTGTTCCTCACTAGAACCCTTTGTTCCACACTAGAACTCTTTGTTCCTCACTAGAACTCTTTGTTCCTCACTAGAACTCTTTGATTCACACTATAACTCTTTGTTCCTCACTAAAACTCTTTGTTCCTCCCTAGAACTCTTTGTTCCTCACCATAACTCTTTTTTCATCACTAGAACTCTTTGTTCCTCACTAGAACTCTTTGTTCCTCACTAGAACTCTTTGTTCCTCATAAGAACTCTTTTTTCATCACTAAAACTCTTTTCAGCGCGTTGAACTTTTCCAAATTCTCCTGTACAGTCCGTCAGATCTAGGCTTCACTAACTCTGCAAGGTCAAATCTCACCGAGGACTCATCCACTACACTCACCAGTTTGATGCTGCCAGTCAGTGGTTCCCAGAGTGTGGTCCATGTGCAAGCAGCAGCTGTTTGAGGCCACGTGTGAGACCATTAACGTCCAAAGTATTATACAAGTGACGTTTTAAACATGTGATCTACGATGGAAAATGGAGTAAGAAATTAACAACTGACAACTCAGCAAGGTTTAGATCGGAGATGTTACATTTTCACCATCAAACACCAATGCCTGGTCTTGTTATTTGAATTGACCATTCAAATCATCCTTTTTGTTGTCACCATTCTATACTGATGCTTTCTTCCACCGACCATAAACATAGTGCTCTCTTCCTCTGACCATAGCTTCAGTGATCTCATCAACCGTCCATAACTCAAATGCTCTCTTCCAACTGTCTATAGCCCCAGTGTTCTCTTCACTGCTCATAACCCCAGTGCTCTCTTCCACTGCTCATAACCCCAGTGCTCTCTTCCACTGTTCATAATCCCAGTGCTCTCTTCCACTGTTCATAATCCCAGTGCTCTCTTCCACTGTTCATAATCCCAGTGCTCTCTTCCACTGTTCATAATCCCAGTGCTCTCTTCCACTGTTCATAATCCTAGTGCTCTCTTCCACTGTTATAATCCTAGTGTGCTCTTCCACTGTTCATAGCCCCAGTGTTCTCTTCCACTGTTCATAATCCTAGTTCTCTCTTCCACTGTTCATAACCTCAGTGTTCCCTTCCCCTGTTCATAATCCCAGTGCTCTCTTCCACTGTTATAATCCTAGTGCTCTTTTCAATTGTTCACACATACACACACATATATATATAATATCAATTTTTATTGTACATAGAATTATTTAAGATAAAAATATGTACACCCTGAACGTTCTATGAATACATGAAATTCTGGAGTAAAAGAACTCAGCGGTCGGTGTAGCCAACTTTGAGAATCGCTGGTTTAGGTTGCCTACAAATACAAGCCCACCACAAATGCGTGTTCTTCGCTCTTTTCCTGCATTGGATAACCTTTTCATGGATTAAATGTACCGTTTCTTCTTTGGATTGTTTAATAAACACGGGACTTGTCTGGAGCTGAACACCTGGATTCCATGTGCACTCCCTTGATTCTGGTCCAACTTGTAGGTTTCTGATCTCTTTAAGTTGAAGGAGAGATGGATTTTATAGGTAGTTTATTAGCTATTATGCTGCACGAAATGTCATTCGCTACATAAAACTGTTTTGCATTAAAACAAATCATACCTTTCTATCCTAGTCCGATGTACAACAGAGGTGAGATGCAGAATGGCTCAGGCAAAAACAGCTTTCCAAAAAAAAAAAAAACGAGGAAGATACTATGCATACCATTTTTGACAATAGAAACAAAACAAAGAGTTCTTAAATGTTATGTAGAGCCAGTCTTAACATATGAATGTGAATCATAGACAATAGGACAACAGACAAGAAAATCACTGGAGTCTGTAAAAATTTGGTTTTACAGAAGAATATTGAAAATACCATGGACAGCTAAGAAGAGTAATGAAGAAGTTTTGAAATAGGCCAAAGCAAAAATAGAGCTAATTTCCAATATTAGGAAGTAGCAATCATCATTTTGTGGCCATGTAATGAGAAGAGAACAGCTGGAATATATTGTAACAACTGGGAAAATTGAGGGACGATGAGATAGAGGGAAGCAAAAAGAAAAGATACCAGACAGCTTAAGAGAATGGCTTGGCAGAAGGTCAACAACAGAAATGATGAAATAACTGTTTAAATCGAAAGTTGTGGAGAGACATGTCACCTAAGCCAGCAGGCCAGGTACTTGATGATGATGATCCTAGTCCGTATCTTTTAAACCCACTGCTGTGATCGCAGGACACCGAAAAAAAAGCCAAGTCTTCGTTCACGTGTTTCTTGGTCTTTCTTCTTACCTCTTCCCATAATCAAACTATCATAACGGGTGTCCGGTTAGCGCAATCGATAGGCGGTTGGCTTACCACGGCAACAGCCGGGGTTCGTACCCTGGCGAGGACACCTGGGTTTTACTAATTCCCTAAAAAAATTAGTACCTCTGAAGTCGGAGTAAAATCTACCTGCATGGCGAGGGGCATCCTGTAATGGGATAAAACAGACTTTACACGCAAAATTCAGTCCCACAAAATTGAGTGGGTGGGACTTCGTCAGAGGTCAAAGCTGACGAAAGCGAACGAACGAACGAAACTATCATAACGGCCAAGGTCACGGTCAGTTAATCAAAATCCTACTTCAACTCTACGTTATGGGACTGGAAACGAGATACCAACTTGGATAAGTGAAACATTGGCGAGGAGGGTTTGGGAGTCCCATAAATTGATGTCACTCTCTCATCTATAACGACATTGTGCCCCATCTTGTTTGTCTCCTTCCACAAAAGTGTGACGTCCTTTATGATGTAAAACGCCACTCTATATTCTGACATTTTGTCCTCTTGTCTAATTGATCTTTACATCTTTTATTAATTTTTTGTTTGTTTCTAATTGCTTTACTTTAAAAAAACAAACCATGATATCGTTGAAACAACAACATCCCATTTCTGTGATCTGCCGAATGTTCGACGGCGAGGATTACAGGAAGAATAACAATCAAGAGCTCATGATTAATTTAGTAGCCGCCCTGTCGTCACGTAGTGTACAGGCTAGAGTTTTTACTTCAACCCGAATTTTGAGCGCAAAAACCAACCGAGACAGCTCCCAAAAGTAAACGGAATAAGACAACTCATTTGGATCGCTGTTGGCAATGTAATCATTGATCATGTTGACATTTCCCAAAAGTAAACGGAATAAGACAACTCATTTGGATCGCTGTTGGCAATGTAATCATTGATCATGTTGACATCTCCCAAAAGTAAACGAAATAAGACAACTCATTTGGATCACTGTTGGCAATGTAATCATTGATCATGTTGACATTTCCCAAAAGTAAACGGAATAAGACAACTCATTTGGATCGCTGTTGGCAATGTAATCATTGATCATGTTGACATTTCCCAAAAGTAAACGGAATAAGACAACTCATTTGGATCACTGTTGACAATGTAATCATTGATCATGTTGACATCTCCCAAAAGTAAACGGAATAAGACAATTCATTTGGATCACTGTTGGCAATGTAATCATTGATCATGTTGACATTTCCCAAAAGTAAACGGAATAAGACAACTCATTTGGATCACTGTTGACAATGTAATCATTGATCATGTTGACATCTCCCAAAAGTAAACGGAATAAGACAACTCATTTGGATCACTGTTGGCAATGTAATCATTGATCATGTTGACATTTCCCAAAAGTAAACGGAATAAGACAACTCATTTGGATCACTGTTGACAATGTAATCATTGATCATGTTGACATTTCCCAAAAGTAAACGGAATAAGACAACTCATTTGGATCACTGTTGACAATGTAATCATTGATCATGTTGACATCTCCCAAAAGTAAACGAAAAAAGACAACTCATTTGGATCGCTGTTGGCAATGTAATCATTGATCATGTTGACATCTCCCAAAAGTAAACGAAATAAGACAACTCATTTGGATCGCTGTTGACAATGTAATCATTGATCATGTTGACATCTCCCAAAAGTAAACGGAATAAGACAACTCATTTGGATCGCTGTTGGCAATGTAATCATTGATCATGTTGACATCTCCCAAAAGTAAACGAAATAAGACAACTCATTTGGATCGCTGTTGGCAATGTAATCATTGATCATGTTGACATCTCCCAAAAGTAAACGAAAAAAGACAACTCATTTGGATCGCTGTTGGCAATGTAATCATTGATCATGTTGACATTTCCCAAAAGTAAACGAAATAAGACAACTCATTTGGATCGCTGTTGGCAATGTAATCATTGATCATGTTGACATCTCCCAAAAGTAAACGAAATAAGACAACTCATTTGGATCGCTGTTGGCAATGTAATCATTGATCATGTTGACATCTCCCAAAAGTAAACGAAATAAGACAACTCATTTGGATCGCTGTTGGCAATGTAATCATTGATCATGTTGACATCTCTCAAAAGTAAACGAAATAAGACAACTCATTTGGATCGCTGTTGGCAATGTAATCATTGATCATGTTGACATCTCCCAAAAGTAAACGAAATAAGACAACTCATTTGGATCGCTGTTGGCAATGTAATCATTGATCATGTTGACATCTCCCAAAAGTAAACGAAATAAGACAACTCATTTGGATCGCTGTTGGCAATGTAATCATTGATCATGTTGACATCTCCCAAAAGTAAACGAAATAAGACAACTCATTTGGATCGCTGTTAATCATTAATACCCTTCAACGACTTTGGTTAGCACTGGACTATCGTATCGATATCTGCTATGTTACACTGGGTACACACACACAATATCGTTAGGTTGATAGAAACTTCCAGATATTCCCTACATCTGCCTGGCTTCTAATGCCACGGCACTGACGTCATGCTGGTCTCATTTCCTAAAAACGTGAAGAAGTTAAAAAAAAATGGGCATCATCGTCACTTTACGCACCCTTCTGAGCGTGACGGGTTTTTTTCTATTTTCCTTTCTTTCTTTTTCTCATTCTTCTTCTTTCCATCATCACCTTTTCCTCCTTCCTAATCCTCTCCATTAACACCGATGTCTTCCTTATCTTCTTGTTCTTCTGCTACACTTCCTTTTTCTTCATATTGCTCAGTTTATTTTAGCCACCATTATTCCTTCATCGACATTTTCCATCTTCAATGGGGAAGGCAAAATCTTGATACAAGTAGAGCTAAGCGTGCTCCCCCCCTCTCCCCCCTCCCCTTCCCCCGTTTTGTTTACCATCATGCAATATTTTCGTGACTTCCAACTTGTTTTATTTTGTTTTTTTATTTTTTTCTTCTTGTTGATGTAATTCCGGGCTTTTCTTCAATCTTTGTGTATTCTCTCTCCCCCCCCCCTTTCTTCCCCTAATCCGCCTGCATTCCATGCAGCTGACAATAAATATCTTCATCGTGTCATTTCTCTTTAATTTCGAGGAGGGATTATTTTAACAAACAAATGATACACCATCTGGCAAAGAGATAAAATGATGTACGTCATTAATGTAACAGATGAACACCAGTGTATGCTAATAACACAAAGCTCACCGAGTAATTAGAGTAAAGCTAGCGACTCGGACGTTAACAGGTAACCAAATAAAAGACACGAACTCAGCGCCAATAAGTGGATATCCTAATGCACGTCAAATGTGGTCGAGTATTAGAACCGTGGCTTAGACTAGATTTAGGTTCACCGTCTCCCACGCCTGTGTATCAAATTTAAAAAAAAAGTTCAGATTCAGGTAAGTAGGACAAGCCCAGGTCAAAGACAGTGCACGTTCTCAGACTGTGAGTCAAGGTTAAGCTGAGAAAGTTAAGGGATGTTCGTTATTTATGTTATTCTTGAAGCCAGAACCATACGTCCCTCCAGATTCATTAATCTGCCTGGGAGTTTGAAACAGAAGTTAACATTTTTTATCTTGGGCGCAATAATTAAACAGATGTCCTTGACAGTTGAGAGAAGGCGTGAAACTACTCACTTCTTTGTTGCAAGACAATAAAAGGTCATAAGACAACCATGTATAGAACAGCCTCAGTCCTGGCGAACAGAGAAAATACAACAGAGAGAGAGAGAGAGAGAGCAGAGAGCGTAGGTAGTACAGACATATATTACAGCAGAGAGAGCAGAGAGCGTAGGTAGTACGGACAGATATTACAGCAGAGAGCGTAGGTAGCACAGACAGATATTGCAGCAGAGAGCGTAGGTAGTATAGACATATATTACAGCAGAGAGCGTATGTAGTATAGACATATATTACAGCAGAGAGCGTAGGTAGTATAGACATATATTACAGCAGAGAGCGTAGGTAGTACAGACATATATTACAGCAGAGAGAGCAGAGAGCGTAGGTAGTATAGACATATATTACAGCAGAGAGCGTAGGTAGTATAGACATATATTACAGCAGAGAGCGTAGGTAGCACAGACAGATATTACAGCAGAGAGCGTAGGTAGTATAGACATATATTACAGCAGAGAGCGTAGGTAGTATAGACATATATTACAGCAGAGAGCGTAGGTAGTATAGACATATATTACAGCAGAGAGAGCAGAGAGCGTAGGTAGTACAGACAGATATTACAGCAGAGAGCGTAGGTAGTACAGACAGATATTACAGCAGAGAGCTTTGGTAGAACAGACAGATATTACAGCAGAGAGAGCAGAGAGCATAGGTAGTACGGACAGATATTACAGCAGAGAGCGTAGGTAGCACAGACATATATTACAGCAGAGAGAGAGCAGAGAGCGTAGGTAGTACGGACAGATATTACAGCAGAGAGCGTAGGTAGCACAGACAGATATTACAGCAGAGAGCGTAGGTAGCTCAGACAGATATTACAGCAGAGAGAGCAGAGAGCGTAGGTAGTACGGACAGATATTACAGCAGAGAGCGTAGGTAGCACAGACAGATATTACAGCAGAGAGCGTAGGTAGCACAGACAGATATTACAGCAGAGAGCGTAGGTAGTACAGACAGATATTACAGCAGAGAGCGTAGGTAGTACAGACAGATATTACAGCAGAGAGAGCAGAGAGCGTAGGTAGTACAGACAGATATTACAGCAGAGAGAGCAGAGAGCGTAGGTAGTACAGACAGATATTACAGCAGAGAGAGCAGAGAGCGTAGGTAGTACAGACAGATATTACAGCAGAGAGCGTAGGTAGTACAGACAGATATTACAGCAGAGAGCGTAGGTAGTACAGACAGATATTACAGCAGATAGAGCAGTGAGTGTAGGTAGTACAGACAGATATTACAGCAGATAGAGCAGAGAGCGTAGGTAGTACAGACAGATATGACAGCAGAGAGAGCAGAGAGCGTAGGTAGTACAGACAGATATTACAGCAGAGAGAGAGAGAGAGCAGAGAGCGTAGGTAGTACAGACAGATATTACAGCAGAGAGAGCAGAGAGCGTAGGTAGTACAGACAGATATTACAGCAGAGAGAGCAGAGAGCGTAGGTAGTACAGACAGATATTACAGCAGTGAGAGCATAGAGCGTAGGTAGTACAGACATATATTACAGCAGAGAGAGCAGAGAGCGTAGTTAGTGCAGACAGATATTACAGCAGAGAGAGAGAGCAGAGAGCGTAGGTAGTACATACAGATATTACAGCAGAGAGAGAGAGCAGAGAGCGTAGGTAGTACAGACAGATATGACAGCAGAGAGAGCAGAGAGCATAGGTATTACAGACAGATATGACAGCAATCAACTCTCTCTATTCAACAAAATCCTCTGTTACAATCAACTCTCTCTAGTAAACTAAACCCTCTGTTACAATCAACTCTCTCTAGTAAACTAAACCCTCTGTTACAATCAACTCTCTCTAGTAAACTAAACCCTCTGTTACAATCAACGATCTCTATTAAACTAAACCCTCTGTTACAATCAACTCTCTCTAGTAAACTAAACCCTCTGTTACAATCAACGATCTCTATTAAACTAAACCCTCTGTTACAATCAACGCTCTCTATTAAACTAAACCCTCTGTTACAATCAACACTCTCTAGTAAACTAAACCCTCTGTTACAATCAACTCTCTCTAGTAAACTAAACCCTCTGTTACAATCAACGCTCTCTAGTAAACTAAACCCTCTGTTACAATCAACTCTCTCTAGTAAACTAAACCCTCTGTTACAATCAACTGTCTCTAGTAAACTAAACCCTCTGTTACAATCAACTCTCTCTAGTAAACTAATCCCTCTGTTACAATCAACTGTCTCTAGTAAACTAAACCCTCTGTTACAATCAATTCTCTCTAGTAAACTAAACCCTCTGTTACAATCAACTATCTCTAGTAAACTAAACCCTCTGTTACAATCATCTCTCTCTAGTAAACTAAACCCTCTGTTACAATCAACTATCTCTAGTAAACTAAACCCTCTGTTACAATCATCTCTCTCTAGTAAACTAAACCCTCTGTTACAATCAACTATCTCTAGTAAACTAAACTCTCTGTTACAATCAACTCTCTCTAGTAAACTAAACCCTCTGTTACAATCAACTCTCTCTAGTAAACTAAACCCTCTGCTACAATCAACTCTCTCTAGTAAACTAAACCCTCTGTTACAATTATCTCTCTCTAGTAAACTAAACCCTCTGCTACAATCAACTCTCTCTAGTAAACTAAACCCTCTGTTACAATTATCTCTCTCTAGTAAACTAAACCCTTTTCTACAATCAACGCTCTCTAGTAAACTAAACCCTCTGTTACAATCAACTCTCTCTAGTAAACTAAACCCTCTGTTACAATCAACTCTCTCTAGTAAACTAAACCCTCTGTTACAATCAACTCTCTCTAGTAAACTAAACCCTTTTCTACAATCAACGCTCTCTATTAAACTAAACCCTCTGTTACAATCAACTCTCTCTAGTAAACTAAACCCTCTGTTACAATCAACGCTCTCTAGTAAACTAAACCCTCTGTTACAATCAACTCTCTCTAGTAAACTAAACCCTCTGTTACAATCAACTCTCTCTAGTAAACTAAACCCTTTTCTACAATCAACGCTCTCTAGTAAACTAAACCCTCTGTTACAATCAACTCTCTCTAGTAAACTAAACCCTCTGTTACAATCAACTCTCTCTAGTAAACTAAACCCTTTTCTACAATCAACGCTCTCTAGTAAACTAAACCCTCTGTTACAATCAACTCTCTCTAGTAAACTAAACCCTCTGTTACAATCAACTCTCTCTAGTAAACTAAACCCTTTTCTACAATCAACGCTCTCTAGTAAATTAAACCCTATGTTACTACTAAGCTCTCTAGTAATTATACCCCTGTTGCTTACAAATCTCTCCGGAAACTATAACCCCCCCGTACCGCATTTGCAAGACCGCAATAACGTTTTTTATCTTTCGTTCGCCTGAAGTATTGTTTATATCTGTAATGTCGTTTTTTATCTTTCGTTCGCCTGAAGTATTGTTTATATCTGCAATGTCGTTTTTTATCTTTCGTTCGCCTGAAGTATTGTTTATATCTGCAATGTCGTTTTTTATCTTTCGTTCGCCTGAAGTATTGTTTATATCTGCAATGTCGTTTTTTATCTTTCGTTCGCCTGAAGTATTGTTTATATCTGCAATGTCGTTTTTTATCTTTCGTTCGCCTGAAGTATTGTTTATATCTGCAATGTCGTTTTTTATCTTTCGTTCGCCTGAAGTATTGTTTATATCTGCAATGTCGTTTCCTGTATAAATTTAACTGTTTCTTGTAATTCTTGCAGTGGCCCATATCGTTTTGTCTGTAATATAGTATCTATGAGCCGATTGAATTCACTCAATCTACTATATTAGTACTGTCTTGAAGTATGTGTTATATCGTTAGAAGAGACAAATGGAGACAAATCACACATATCAGTCAACGGTACGAACTTGCAGCGACCAGTAAGACACATTAGCCTTGCTAGAAAGCAGTAACCATCATTCACATCTGCTCCCAAACATGTCACATTATAAGCGGTCAGAATATATAAGGTTAAAAAAAAAAAAAAAGGAAAGTGCCCCGTCACGCCAAGTGGCGCATAGGGAATATGATACATTTTACAGACCTTCAGCACATGATTTTTGGGTAATGTGGTCGGTATTACGCCCTTGTCGCTTTACTTACCCAGGAAAAAAAAATCCAGTACCCATTAAAGGCTGGGTGAACCGGAGCCGTCGGTTGGGATCGAACCCTACCTCTTGTCCTTTGTAGTATGCTTGCCACTGTTACTTTAGTTGATTTGCTCAGATGTGTCTTCCTATAAGGATAACAAATACACATACCTTTTATGTTAGACATTCAAAGTAATTAGAAGGAACTGTGTCTTAAAATGTGTAAAAAAAAACGTCTGTGGTTAAATATTGGATAGTTTATCTTCCAATACTCTCAGAGTATTGACAAGGCAGAAAGATCAAAACAAAACACAACGAGCCTTCAATAAACATTGCGAGAACACCAGACATAAGGGCCGTCCACGAAAAAGATGAATTGACTGAATATTGGAAGAAGTAGGAAACATAGCAGCAGGCGAAAGGAAAAGCAAAAGACTACAAATTATATCTCCCCTCGACGCTGTAAGTCAAATTCGGAAGTAAGGAAAGAAGAAGAAGAAGGTACTCTCCGATTTAACAATCCTTGATCTTTTTATCTTTTTACTTTCCCATTAAAAAAAGGTTTATTACTAATTTTAATGTCATGAAGAACATACTAACATCAAAACATATAACACCGGGACTAAAACTAAGAATAGCAAAATGTTATGTCTTCTCAACATTTCCAGATGGTGCAGAAACATGGACATTAGACAAGAAAGCAGAACAGAGAATTGAAGCCTTTGAAATGTGGATATATAGAAGAATAGGTAGAATTGGATGGAAGGAAAAGAAAACAAACGATGAAGTCTTAAAACAACTAAAAATGAAAAGAGAACTACTAAACACAATTCAAACAAGACGAATGCGATTTTTGGGCCATGTTAAAAGACACAAACCAGCCTACGACGACCTGCACCATCAAAGCAAGAGACAGAGTAGTATAGCGCTCCATGGTGCCAACCGTCGTTAATGGCACTCGATGATGATGATCTTTTTTATTACGAGCATTAACTAATAAAATATCACTCATACATTAGTAATTACTT
Organism: Megaustenia siamemsis; assembly: GCA_032433765.1. NCBI lineage: Eukaryota > Metazoa > Mollusca > Gastropoda > Stylommatophora > Ariophantidae > Megaustenia > Megaustenia siamemsis. The sequence continues at coordinate 17,626,973 of JAVIAB010000139.1, read as the reverse complement.
TGAATTACAATTTTATACTTTGTCTGTGTTGTCATAAATATGAACCACTTCCATTAAATCATCATCATCATCATCGAGTGCCGTCTCCATTAAATATCGGTTTTAAAAATGAGGTGACTTGTGTAGTGCTTAGGATATCTTCGTCGATAACTGTAAGATTTTCAAGATTAGAATTAAAATGCCACTTTGTTATGAAAACGAACGTCGTGCTCGGAGCGGTCGTTATAAATGAGGAGTTGAAAGGCACGTTTCTGGTAGCTTCTAATCAGATAGTTACCGTCGATGAGACTAGGAGAGCTATGACATGTCTCATGGAGGAGAAGACAGAGCGGCCTAAAAAACATATCTGTTGCTACGCAGTTTTGGAATACATTGTAAACAAGTAGGCGGTAGTTAACTAGCAATCTTTCTTTCTTTCTTTCTTTCTTTCTTTCTTTCTTTCTTTCTTTCTTTCTTTCTTTCTTTCTTTTGTTTCTTTCTTTTTTTCTTTCTTCTTTCTTTCTTTCTTTCTTTTTTCTTGATAAATTATTTTACTTATTTCTTATTATCCTTCTCTACCATCATTTTATTCTTATTTATTTCTTTCAAATGTCACCGTCTTTATTTTCCTGATTTTTCTATCTCATATATTTTTAGGTCTCACCTTTCCATACTCTTTCTTTCTCTTCGTCTTTTTTTTTAGTTTTTTTTTCTACCGCGCATCTTCTTCTTGTCCGCATCTTCCTCTTTGTCCCTTATCTTTTGCTTATGTGTATCTTCATCTTCCTCTGTTCCTTCTCCATCTTCTTGTATATTGGTTTACAAAATATCCCTTGATGCATTGTGTCATACCTAGATTATACAATGGCAATGGAGATCTCGGTTCCATAAATTTAGCTTTTCCAAACAAAATGAGGATGCCAACTCCCTCACGACATCGTTAGTAACGTTCCAGGATATGTTAACTGTTGTGTTGCTAATACTTACCAACAGAGAAAACTGGTACCACCAATATTTCATAATAAATCTCCAATAATTAAGAATAAATGTATCTAACTTTGTCGTTGAAGATCAGGAGCTTAATCGCGTGCGGTCGCAACATCAGGGTTGGTAAACTATCAGCTGACCAAGACCAGGCAGTTATTGAGTTATTAGCGGGTCATCATCATTGCACTCCGAAAATGTCCATAGGTGCTCAGATCCCCTTCTCTGCAAGTCCCGCAGTGTCCAGCGACTGACGACTCCAGTTCTGTGTTGGTTAATCAGTCTTCTTACACGCCCACTAAGTTTCTCGTTTCTGGCTGTGCTCATCTTAACTCCCATCTCTTTCATCCGAAGGAGTGACGTGCACTCATGGTTGTCGACGTCCTGTGTCCTTCCCACTTTCCGGAGGACATTGATGGTGTCCGCCCGATCCATTGGTTGACCGTCCTCAGCAATAGCGTAGCTAGCCAACCTGTCCGCTCTTTCATTTCCCCTGGCAGTATTACCACCTAGTCGGTCTCCCCCGGTCACTATCTGCGTCAAAGCAGGCTGGCTAACAGAAGCTAAGATCGCTATATTCAGTGATGGTTCTACTGATACAGAAGACCTAGTATAGCTGTAACAGGTCAGAACAAGTTAGTTTCCCAGCATATCCTGGGACTCGACTAGTTCCTGGGACTCGACTAGTTCCTGGGACTCGACTAGTTCCTCGGACTCGACTAGCTCTAACTTCTCCAGTAAAAGCTGGGGATGTCATGAAAGCCATTAAGATCCGTCACACTCAGTGTGTCAAAGGGCCCCCTGTTCACACCAACGTGCGGCATTGCGCCAACAACAACTTTGTCAGTCATGAATATGGACCAATGACCACGCCTGCTAGGGAATGGAAGCTCCAAACAATTCAGGGGAAAAAATGCGCGAACTTGTGGGAGAGGATGTGATAGAAAGCAAACATAGAAGTATATGAATACAGATAATGCGATACATATTCTCTTGGAAGGATAACCGTTTTAAATGTGTCATAGAAATTCATGGAGATAATATTACTGTACTGCTGTCGACTAAGTAAAAAGAGGTAGAAGGAGTGAAGAGTTGCATGCATTTGATTTCGTCTTCTCTGTTGGTTCTAAAAAACTCGCTATTCCATGAACTCAACAATCTCGTGGTGCATAAATTCATGTTTTCCAGACCATCCATTCTCAAGTTGTAACGATTTCATCTTTATCAGATTCATATTTATCAACAGTGTTCCACTTCTGAGTTCTACAAAATCACCGACATCACTCCCTGAGTTTAAAAATAGTTTCATAAAGTGATCCTAAGTAAGCGTTACTTTACGTCACTCCCCCTCTTTAGTTCTTTCTATTCTTATATATATATATATATATATATATATATATATATATATATATATATATATATATATATGTATATGTATATATATACACAAGTATAAGTATAAATATATGCATGCTTACGTATAAACATACACACATATTCGATGTTCATGACCGATTTCCTGGACCATAATGACACTGAACGAAATCCGTGGTACTGGTATGATCTCATTCTGCTCGGATGAACGTAGTAGGTTTTTCTTGGGAGAACCGCCTCATTGTTTGCTTTGATTATCTAAACCCAAATGGGATTAATTCTTTTATTCTTTTATTTAATTCTACTTTATGCTCCTCTGAATATGTTTTATTTGTACGCTTCTGACGTCTTTTCAATATACGGCTTTAGAACCGCTCCTTTCACCCTTTGTTGATGTATGACGTCTCACTTTGTGTATACTTACATGATGGCGTTAGATAACTCTGGCCACTGTTTAGATTTGTTCTGATTTTTATAGATGAAAATTTTATTTTGTTTAATTTCGTCTTGCCTTAAGACCCTCGGTCGAGACGTTGGTTTTTTGTTTTTGTTTAGACTTGGCTTATTCGCAAAGCTGAACATCCCAGTTTATTGTCTTTTATTGTGCCCACCTCAGTGAAATGATTTGACATGCAGCCGTAATGAACTATAATAAATCAAGGGTTAATGCAAGGACCCCTTTTAGTTCGGGATCGATTTCGATTGATAGCTTCTAAGTCCCCCAACCTTAATTAATTATCTGATATTTTTTTTTAACTGGAAAAAGAAACGCCATTTGCGTATCACAATAACCAAAAAATGTGAAGACGGCGAAAAACATTCTGTGTACTAACAGCGTAATCGTTTTACGTCACGGAACGTATGAAGCTGGTACAATACGTGCACGTTCATTGCAAAGTACAACCCATATTGTCCTGCCAATACTGAGTGGTTGGTATTTTAATTAGAGAGCTCATAGCGGGGCGTGGCAAAATTGAATATGTCTGTAGTTAAACAATTTAAACACAATTACTTTCCCAAACCACAATTATAGTGAAAGACAAACCGGCAATGAGACGGAAGTGAACCATGATTTTATTGATTATTTGGTTGAGTTATGATTGCTTCAAGGTTAATTATTATTTTCAGTACCTATTTTATACTTGTTATTACTATTTCATGGAGTCACGGCAACCCAGCGGTTAGTGGTTTGGACTGCTAAGGGCGGGAGTTCGAGTTCCATCCGATAGAAAGCTTCGAGGTTCACTATGCCTTAAATTTGTACCGAATAAAGTAGAGGCGTGATCCTGACCCATTCACTCAAAACGTTTAGTTAGTCATTAACAAAGTGTAAACATTAACGCAACATTCTCTTCATGACGTTTTAAGATGTGAAGGGAACCCACTTTTTTTAATGTCCTATATTAGGTCAATGGTTGCTTGATACGATACTCAACCGATTAATTTATTAAGAACTCTACATAGCAAAGGACGGATAAAAGCAGAAGATAAATAGCAGCAATATTTAATGTGTTGTAACTTAAGAAACTATATTGTATAATGAAACACATTGTGCGCTTAGAACTAAATGACTTGGCTAGAATGAGCTAATTAGGAGAGGCAGTAACAAGAAGACAATAACATATCAGTTTAGTCAAGAATAAAACACCAGGTTAGTCAAGCATAAAACATCAAGTTAGTCAAGAATAAAACATCAGGTTAGTCAAGAATAAAACATCAGTTTAGTCAAGATAAAACATCAGGTTAGTCAAGGATAAAACAGCAGGTTAGTCAAGAATAAAACACCAGGTTAGTCAAGAATAAAACATCAGGTTAGTCAAGAATAAAACATCAGAATAGTCAAGAATAAAAAATCAGGTTAGTCAAGAATAAAACATCAGGTTAGTCAAGAATAAAACAGCAGGTTAGTCAAGAATAAAACATCAGGTTAGTCTAGAATAAAACAGCAGGTTAGTCAAGTATAAAACATCAGGTTAGTCAAGAATAAAACATCAGGTTAATCAGACATAAAACATCAGGTTAGTCAAGAATAAAACATCAGGTTAGTCAAGTATAAAACATCGAGTTAGTCAAATATAAAACATCAGGTTAGTCAAGTATAAAACATCAGGTTAGTCAAGAATAAAACATCTAGTTAGTCAAGAATAAAACATCAGGTTAGTCAAGAATAAAACATCAAGTTAGTCAAGTGTAAAACATCAAGTTAGTTAAGCATAAAACATCAGGTTAGTCAAGAATACAACATCAGGTTAGTCAAACATAAAACATCAGGTTAGTCAAGAATAAAACATCAGGCTAGTCAAGAATAAAACATCAAGTTAGTCAAGAATAAAACATCAGGTTAGTTAATAATAAAACATCAAGTTAGTCAAGCATAAAACATCAGGTTAGTCAAGAATAAAACATCAAGTTAGTCAAGAATAAAACATCAGGTTAGTCAAGAATAAAACATCAGGTTAGTCAAGAATAAAACATCAGGTTAGTCAAGCATAAAACATCAGGTTAGTCAAGAATAAAATATCAGATTAGTCAAGAATAAAACATCAGGTTAGTCAAGAATAAAATATCAGATTAGTCAAGCATAAAACATCAGGTTAGTCAAGCATAAAACATCAGGTTAGTCAAGTATAAAACATCAGGTTAGTCAAGAATAAAACATCAAGTTAGTCGAGTATAAAACATCAGGTTAGTCAAGAATAAAACATCAAGTTAGTGAAGAATAAAACATCAAGTTAGTCAAGAACAAAATACCATGTTAGTCAAGAACAAAATACCATGTTAGTCAAGAATAAAATATCATGTTAGTCAAGAACAAAATATCATGTTAGTCAAGAACAAAATACCATGTTAGTCAAGAACAAAATACCATGTTAGTCAAGAACAAAATACCATGTTAGTCAAGAACAAAGTATCATGTTAGTCAAGAACAAAATACCATGTTAGTCAAGAACAAAATACCATGTTAGTCAAGAACAAAATATCATGTTAGTCAAGAACAAAATACCATGTTAGTCAAGAATAAATATTAAGTTAGTCAAGAACAAAATACATGTATTATGTTAGTCAAGAATAAAACATCAGGTTAGTCGAGAATAAAACATCAGGTTAGTCAAGAATAAAACAGCAGGTTAGTCAAGAATAAAACATCAGGTTAGTCAAGAATAAAACATTAGGTTAGTCAAGAATAAAACAGCAGGTTAGTCAAGTATAAAACATCAGTTTAGTCAAGAATAAAACAGCAGGTTAGTCAAGAATAAAACAGCAGGTTAGTCAAGTATAAAACATCAGGTTAGTCAAGAATAAAACATCAGGTTAGTCAAGAATAAAACAGCAGGTTAGTCAAGAATAAAACAGCAGGTTAGTCAAGTATAAAACATCAGGTTAGTCAAGAATGAAACATCAGGTTAGTCAAGTATAAAACATCAGGTTAGTCAAGAATAAAACATCAGGTTAGTCGAGTATAAAACATCAGGTTAGTCAAGAATAAAACATCAAGTTAGTGAAGAATAAAACATCAAGTTAGTCAAGAACAAAATACCATGTTAGTCAAGAACAAAATACCATGTTAGTCAAGAATAAAATATCATGTTAGTCAAGAACAAAATATCATGTTAGTCAAGAACAAAATACCATGTTAGTCAAGAACAAAATACCATGTTAGTCAAGAACAAAATACCATGTTAGTCAAGAACAAAATACCATGTTAGTCAAGAACAAAGTATCATGTTAGTCAAGAACAAAATACCATGTTCTATCTATCTATCTATTGACCTTTCGAGCCGTAACCGGCCCATAGGGCGTAGACCAAGATACACCTTCTCCTATATGGATTTTTTTGTTCTAGCAGTTTTCTTTTAAAGATATTTTATCAAATCTCGCCATCTGTCTCTGTTCTGTGCAAGCAGTTCTATCTCATTGAGGGAGCCGACTCCTGCTGCTCTTGCCTCTCTCATCAATGTTCTTCTCAGTGTCTCCCTGGGTCTTCCTCTTTTTCTTTTACCTGTTGTTTCCCATATGAGGGCTTGCTTTGCTATTCGGTTATTATCTCTTCTCATCACATGTCCAACAATACCATGTTAGTCAAGAACAAAATACCATGTTAGTCAAGAACAAAATATCATGTTAGTCAAGAACAAAATACCATGTTAGTCAAGAATAAATATTAAGTTAGTCAAGAACAAAATACATGTATTATGTTAGTCAAGAATAAAATACCCATTCTTCTATATATCTACATTTCAAAGGCTTCAATTCTTTGTTCTGTTTTCTTGTCTAATGTCCATGTTTCTGTACCACATAGGAATATTGAGAAGATGTAACATTTTGCTATTCTTAGTTTCAGCCCTGGTGTTATTTGTCTTGATGTTAGTATGTTCTTTATGACATTAAAATTTCTTTTTGCCATTCCTAACATAACTACTCAATGATATATATAACACTGGACACATACCCAACGATTTACTAAAATCTATCTTTGTAGCCGTACCGAAGAAGTCGGGCGCCACTGATTGTGAAGACCATCGCACTATTGGTCTCATGAGCCATATGACTAAAATATTACTAAGAATCATCATGAAACGTGTAAGGAACAAAATAAAACCAGAAATTAGTGAGGAACAATGTGGATTTGTTGCGGAAAGGGCACCAATATACATCTTAAGAACATTGATAGAAAGATCTATAGAGGCAAAGAAAGATCTATATATGTGCTTTATAGACTACACAAAAGCATTTGACAAAGTAAAGCATGTGGAAATAATAAATATGCTGGAGAAATTAAACATTGATGGCAAGGATCTGCGAATCATAAAAAAAACATGTACAGACAACAAGCAGCAACTATACGGATTAGCAACCAAACAGGACAATTGCAATATATAAAACAAGTAGTCAGACAAGGTTGTGTTCTGTCGCCGGATTTGTTTTCACTTTAAAGCGAAAATATTAAGAGATCAATAGTAGACAAAAAATGAATTGAAGTCAATCGTCACAACATAAATAATTAGCGATATGTGGATGACACAGTCTTAATAGCAGAGACAGAGAATGAACTACAAGAAATGATAGACATAATAATAAAAGAAAGCACCAAAAACAAAAAGGGTCTCAGTCTGAATAGTAAGAAAACAGAAGTAATGGTCATATCAAAGAAACAATCATCACAGAGATGGGATTTCTCAGAAGAATGTTGAAAGTTCCCTGGACAGCTAAACAGACCAATGAAGAAATTCTCAAAGAGGCCAACACAAAAAGGAAACTCCTGAAAAACATCAGAAAGAAGCAATCAACATTTTTTGGACACATCATGAGAAGAGGAAAGTTGGAATACTTGGTTACAACTGTCAAAATAAAAGGAAAGAGAGATCGCGGACGGCAAAGGGAGAAAATACTGGATAGTTTGGTGTCATGGCATGGAAAACAGTCAACAACAGAACTGATACGATGCACTGTGGATAGAAGATTGTGGAAGGACATGATCGCCTACGCCAACCGGAATGGCACATGATGATGATGAATACCAGACAAGAAAAGAATCAAGACCTATGTGTTTGCTAATCCTTGAAAAAAAAAACAGAATAATAATAAATAATAATAACTGTACAATAATAACTGCACAATAATAACTATATAATCATCATCAAGTACAGGGCCTGCTGGCGCAGGTGATCATGTCTCTCCACAATTTCCGATCTCGACAGTTATTTATCATTTCTGTTGTTGACCTTCTGCCAGACCATTCTCTTAAGCTGTCTGGTATCTTTTCTCTTTGAATTCCTCTGTCTCTTCGTCCCTCAATTTTTCCAGTTGTTACAATATATTCCAGTTGTTCTCTTCTCATTACATGGTCAAAAAATGATGATTGTTTCTTCCTAATATTGGAAATTAGCACTCTTTTTGCTTCGGCCTCTTTCAGAACGTTTTCATTACTCTTCTTATCTATATATATATATATAATATTAACTGTGTAATACTCTGTAATAATAATAGTGTGCTTTGATACAGCGTTAATCTCTTCAATAGTTAAAAATTGGTAGTGCATTGATACAACGTTAACCTCTTCAATAGTTAAACATTGGTAGTACATTGATACAGCGTTAACCTCTCCAATAGTTAAACATTGGTAGTACATTGATACAACGTTAATCTCTCAAATAGTTAAACACTAGTAGTACATTGATATAAAGTTAATCTCTCCAGTAGTTAAACATTGGTAATACATTGATACATCATTAATCTCTTCAATAGTTACACATTAACAGCCCAGCGGTACACAAATCATCTGTCCACTGTCAGTGTTACAATGTGCATACATCCCCCATGTTTGTACTGTAATTGGGGCCTCCACCACAGCGTGAGAATTAAATGTAAATGCAGTCCCTGAACTGGAACAAAATATCCAATACTGGTAGATGCGTGTGGTCTCCTGCGACTATTGATTTTATGGGTAGTTTCCTTGTAAGCACATACATGTTGTTAGTGTAGCCCAGTGTTGTATCTACATATCACAGCACCTGACCAACACCGTCGAGAATAATAAACTGTCATTGAGGCTTCTGTCTTTGTTGGAGATTCCGTAAGTGACCCATGCTGTTTTCTTCTATCGGGGCTTTGAAACTCAACATGAGCAACATAAGAAATCTATTCTGTCTTTTTTTTATCAATGAGGCTTTTCCACCCTGATCTGAGCTCGGTAAGTTATTCCTACCAATTATTTTCTTCTATGACACTTGTCTGTCTTAGTCTGAATTCCATAAGTTATTTCTACCAATTATTTTCTTCTATGACACTTGTCTGTCTTAGTCTGAATTCCATAAATTATTCCTACCAATTATTTTCTTCTATGACACTTGTCTGTCTTAGTCTGAATTCCATAAGTTATTCCTACCAGTTATTTTCTTCTATGACACTTGTATGTGTCTAATCTGAATTCCATAAGTCATTTCCACCAATTATTTTCTTATATAATACTTGTTTGTCTTAGTCTGAATTCCATAAGTTATTTCTACCAATTATTTTCTTCTATGACACTTGTCTGTCTTAGTCTGAATTCCATAAATTATTCCTACCAATTATTTTCTTCTATGACACTTGTCTGTCTTAGTCAGAATTCCATAAGTTATTTCTACCAATTATTTTCTTCTATGACACTCTTTTCATCCTGATCTGAGCTCGGTAAGTTATTACTGCCAAGTATGTTCTTCTTATAGGGAGCCGCGATAGCTCAGTGGTTAGTGAACTGGACTACCACGGACAAGGGGTAGGGTTCGATCCCAACCGACGGCTTCCGGGTTCACCCAGCCTTAAATGGTACCGGATTTTTTTCTGGGAAAGTAAAGCAGCACGGGCGTAATACTTACCACATTACCCCCCCCCCCAAAAAAAAAAAAAAAAAAAAAAATCATGTGCTGAAAGTCTGTAAAATATAGGGTCACTAACACCATATTTCCCTATACGCCACTTGGCGTGACGGGGGTACTTTTTTTTTAATGTTCTTCTTATTGGCCTGAGCGCCGTATGCAACTAATGTTTAATCTTTCACAACGTTTAAACTGTTTTTGTTTGAATCTATAAGGACGGGCCGACATTCACCAGCATTTTTTTCATTCCACTCTTAATGGTTTCTGCTAAAACCTCAAACATATTTTGTCATTTCTCAACCCAATTTACGAAAACACTTAACATATCACTCTTGTCTCTCCCACAACAGTGTCTATACTAGTGGGTCTGTACCTTTTCGTTTTTATTTTTCTAGACACTTGTTGTCATTTACATACTCTCAGTTCAACCTGACTATATATCTGCATGACTCTTTTTTGATTACTTTCATCTTTCAAAAAAAATATTAAAAAAAAATTAAATCTGACCACAATTGTTTGTTGACAGACATAGTTGGAGAATGGGAAGGGATCAATGAAAACTTAACTTTCAAGAAAGCGAGGGACTGGGTGTGTGTGATCGGCCTATGGACAAGAAGGTGCCGGTTCAATTCCTACCACAGGTGGTAGGAATCTCAAAAATCGAATCGGTGGTTTCCTTGTGACTTTACCCTGTCTTGTGTGTGGTTTCCTTGTGACTTTACCCTGTCTTGTGTGTGGTTTCCTTGTGACTTTACCCTGTCTTGTGTGTGGTTTCCTTGTGACTTTACCCTGTCTTGTGTGTGGTTTCCTTGTGACTTTACCCTCTCCTGTGTGTGGTTTTCTTGTGACTTTTCCCTGTCCTGTGTGTGGTTTCCTTGTGACTTTACCCTCTCCTGTGTGTGGTTTCCTTGTGACTTTACCCTGTCTTGTGTGTGGTTTTCTTGTGACTTTTCCCTGTCCTGTGTGTGGTTTCCTTGTGACTTTACCCTCTCCTGTGTGTGGTTTCCTTGTGACTTTACCCTCTCCTGTGTGTGATTACCTTGTGACTTTACCCTCTCCTGTGTGTGGCTTCCTTGTGACTTTACCCTCTCCTGTGTGTGGTTTCCTTGTGACTTTACCCTCTCGTATGTGTGGTTTCCTTGTGACTTTACCCTCTCCTGTGTGTGGTTTCCTTGTGACTTTACCCTCTCCTATGAGTGGTTTCCTTGTGACTTTACCCTCTCGTATGTGTGGTTTCCTTGTGACTTTACCCTCTCCTGTGTGTGATTACCTTGTGACTTTACCCTCTCCTGTGTGTGGTTTCCTTGTGACTTTACCCTCTCCTGTGTGTGGTTTCCTTGTGACTTTACCCTCTCCTGTGTGTGGTTTCCTTGTGACTTTACCCTCTCGTATGTGTGATTACCTTGTGACTTTACCCTCTCATGTGTGTGGTTTCCATGTGACTTTACCCTCTCGTATGTGTGATTACATTGTGACTTTACCCTCTCGTATGTGTGATTACCTTGTGACTTTACCCTCTCATGTGTGTGGTTTCTTTGTGACCTTGCCCTCTCCTGTGTGTGGTTCCCTTGTGACCTTGCCCTCTCCTGTGTGTGGTTCCCTTGTGACCTTGCCCTCTCCTGTGTGTGGTTTCCTTGTGACCTTGCCCTCTCCTGTGTGTGGTTCCCTTGTGACCTTGCCCTCTCCTGTGTGTGGTTTCCTTGTGACCTTGCCCTCTCCTGTGTGTGGTTACCTTGTGACTTTATCCTCTCCTGTCTCTCCAGTATCCAAACCCATCGAATAAAGACAGAAAAAGGAGGCGAAGGCGCGCCTCACAGCACCAGAGCTGGATGTTGTTTTCGACCCACAGCTGATGGCTTGCGCCAGGATCGGTGAACCAGAACCATCCAGACCCTAGTCCACCTCTCCGTGGTGCCTCTAGCAACAGACTAACCTGTCTAGCCTGGCCAAGCGAGCCGCGACCGAAGAGGGAAGACAATCCGATACTCAGAAATGTCATTCTGATGTCGAATGTGTTGGGACGAAAGGCGCAAATATCACAGTTTTACTGTAAAGCACAACACGACGCAGTCACGCCCACATAACGTCCTTTTAAGGGCGGATGATGAGGAGGTTAGTCATCGGGCGAACGCAAGCAAGGTATATAACAAAAAAAAAAACAAGAAGTCCGGTGTACATCCTGACATGGTAAAGAACTCTTGGCATTTGGAAATCTCAAAAAGTGGGCAAAAAAGTGGCTGTTGTCTGGGGAAATATTATTAGGAAAAAATATGCCCAGAACATTGAAACTCTCGACAATAAAAAAATGAAAGTACCTCAGTTGTCGGAGAATATCTGCCTGTATGGCGGGGACACCTGAGTACACTGCCTCCATTGTGAAAATAGAAAACAAGTGATGTTCATGCAAACGTCAGTCCTTCCAGATGTCGCTGGTATAGTCAAACAGCAAAACAGTCTTAAAAGCGGTGGTGCAGCGTGTATGTCAATGACCAGGAAAAGGTAAATGTGTGGATTGTAAACACTTGTAGAAAAGCAATTATTCAATCCTATTTTTTTTATGTAATATAACTACCTTTTTTTCTTTGAAAAACTTGTGCCGGGGCAAACGCCCTACAGCCTTTCTCCCACAAGCTACGCCAATACTGTCAAGAACGGTCTGTTTAAAGTAGTGCCTTTGTTTTTATCTAATTCAGAAGAAAGGAGACGTTTTGGAAAGTTCCGCAGTTTATACTTTGCACTCGCGGTGTTTTCATGAGGACTTGAACCTCCGGTTAATATGATGGATAGGCGGCAGGAACTGTTAAATACTGTTTCTGGAAAATGTTCCTTGTTGCACTTTCCTCATATTCCAAGTCCGGCTTGCTGCTGGAGCTACTGATTTAAGTGCTCTGTGCACACCGTGAGATGTACGTTTAATCCATTTTGATCGCGTTTCATATTCCGATTGCTTACGATGAATTATGGTACCGTATGACGGGGAACAGATGGCTGTTTTCACTATCTGTGCGGTTTCGCCTTATGTCTTTTGGCGTGTGCTGAGACTGCTATGATGGGAACTGTAGCTACCTTTATTTGTTTGGGAGATGAGATATTAATTCGGAAGATTCTACTTGCACGGACGGTTGAGCAATTATGGATTTTAATTCGTTTGCAGTGATACCGGGGCCTTCCATAACCATAATCATAACCATAACACGTAGTGTGTATTTTTCTATAGAGGTTCACTTTTCTAGAATCTTGACATGAAAGAGGCACGAACGAGGAACTTAAGGTCTCGCCAGTTTTCCGTAGTTCGTCGACGAGCAGGGTTGATTTTGTGGGCTGCCTTTTCATTCTCTCGCTGTTGAAGGTGCAATGTTGTAGCGCATGCCCGGGAGTCTGCTTGGTTCTTCCGCTATTGCAGGCAGCTGTCACCGTGAAGGCGTGCTCGGAGACCATGATGCCCCTGTTCTAAGTCTGAAGATCTTTGTCTGCTCCTGTCTTTTAAATGTGTTCATATTCTTCTTCTTTAGCTGGTATTTTCTGTTCAGTTACTGTCCTTTTATTTTCTCGTTTGGTCCCACAGTGTCTTCAACTCTTTATAGCTCTGAGATAGGGTGGGTTCTTCAAAGTTTCTTTTTTGCTTTTTAATGTTCTTCTGTCTTTTGATTTTGTTTTTCAGCGATACCGCAAAGAAAGGCATTCACCTTATGCTCTTTATTTCGTGAATGATTTTTCTTATTTGAGGCCAGATTTTGTTTAAAGAATTTGCGTCGCTGAACCTAACCATTTTTTGTGTGTTTGGGGGTAGAGCTTCGTAACTTTAATATGCTTCGTTGTGCGCTTGCCTCTGCTCTGAAGCTTATATTTGTTTCTCCAGCTGTTTCCTATAGATAATTTAACTAAATACCCATGTCCTTTCTTTATAATTTCAGCTGCAGCGCCATTCGTGTATCTCTGTCCAGATTTTTCTGAGATGTTTCTTCTGAATCATCATGAATAGGAAGTAAAGTAAAGGTTCCCTCCACCCCTTTAGGTATATGACGAATATGGTTTTAATATCCGTATTTCTCAATATTACAACACATTTTATAGCTGTCGTCCTATTTTCGCAGAAAAAAAGTCAAGTACCCATATCATGGAGGGGGCCGGGAATATATAAAACTGGAGAATAAAGGCCACAGGTTTAGTGAAGACACCGCGAGGTGTTGGTTTGCGGTTTTATTTCACCCCCGATAGAAAAAAATATGGTTTACCTTATGGAGATTCGAACTCGATTTCTCTTGGTTTGGGTCACGACGAAATATCCATTCGACCTTCCGCTCGCCTTCAATAATAAATAAAAAACGTTGTGGTTAAACGCCATCTAGTGTCAGCGATAAATGATGCTATCGTCAACATTTGCTTCCATGAACATCGGCAGAATTAGTGGGTAATGTGGTTAATACCGCGCCCAGGGGCCGAATTTTTAGACTGAATATCCTATCAATTGACAATCACGAAGATACCGACTTTCATTAATGGGTGCTTACGCAGAATAAAAGGATGGAAATGGCAGGACAAAATCACTAACATAGAATTATGGAAATGTACCAGTCAAATACCAGTGGATAAAGAGATACAGCGAAGACGATGGCGCTGGATAGGACACACACTACGGAAGCCAACTGAGAGTATTACACAACAGGCCCTTTTTTGGAATCCCCAGGGGAAAAGATAAAGAGGAAGACCAAGTAATTCTTGGAGAAGACAGATGGAAGCAGAGATGAAGATGATGGGGAAGTCATGGAATGATCTTAAAAGAATGGCAACAAAACAGAATGACATGGAAAATGTTTGTTGCAGACCTATGCTCCACTGGGAGCTAAAAAGGTAGAAAAAATATCCTATCTCTATTTTATTATCAGAGGCTGGGTGAACCACGAATCTGTGTTAGTAGGAAAGCTATTCGCCATATCGGAAATTAAACCCAGATCATATTGTCAGAAGACGAATACAACAATAATTCTGTGTAATTATACGCGTTGATACTATTCCATGTGTAATTCTACTCGTTCATACTATTCCATGTGTATCATTTGCAAGGAGTTTTCCATCATAAAGTTGGTGTTTCTGTCTAATAAAAGCTCCATAGCCTCTAACAATGCCTGTATCCTGAATGACGATTTACCTATTTACTTTTCTTTCATCTCAACAGCGAGTCCCGGCTTGAAACGTCAATTACTCATGGACGAAAAATTTGATTACCTCCGAAGACGGATATATCTGCCTGTGCGGCGAGGGACCCCTGTGCACACGGCTGCCAGGGAAAAACGGATTAATACGCAAAATTCAGATCCTAGTCTCTAGGGACTTTGTCAGAGGGGTAAAAGCTGGCGTACACATACATACACACACAAACACGCGCACGCACACACACACGCACGCACGCACGCATGCACGCACACACACAATCATTGCAAATGGTAACGTTATAATTTTAACAATTATTGAGTAACAAACAACGTCATCAGCTTCAGTTGTTCATCCAATATCAACTTTAGACAAGTCTACCGTTCATTTATCTTCTTTTCCCTCCTCACGTATATGCGTGTGTATATACGTTTATATAATCGTTAGCTCTATTATTTACAATATACTTTTATCAGTAGCGCCAACGATGATATAAACGTATATAAATATTTCCCATATTTGTGCATAAACAACTAAAACAAACACTGGCCCTAGGATAGCCGTATTTTCAAGGATGGAAGAATAGATTTCCCCAGGGAAGTCCGTCTGCTACCTAAGGTTGCTCGGTCAACTATGACACAAGTACAGAATGTGCATCTGTTTCCCGGTATTTCTCGGCACCTCGTCCAATAGATAACACAAGCGACCCATTTATTGTTTATATCGCAACAGAAAGTAGGTAAATATAAATAAGGATATCAAAAGCAAGAGGAGCTTTTGTTGCACTGGGAAACATATGGAAATCCAAAGAAATTAGGTTAAATAAAAAAAATAAAAATGTTCAACTCCAATGTTGTCAGTCCTATTATATGGCTGTGAAACATGGAGAACAACAAAATTGACAATCATGAAGATACGGACTTTTATTAATGGATGCTTACGCAGAATAAAAGGATGGAAGTGGCAGGACAAAATCACTAACATAGAATTATGGAAATGTACCAGTCACACACTGCGGAAGCCAGCTGAGAGTATTACACAACAGACCCTTTGTTGGAATCCCCAGGGGAAAAGACAAAGAGGAAGACCAAGAAATTCTTGGAGAAGACAGATAGAAGCAAAGATGAAGATGATTGGGAAGACATGGAATGATCTTAAAAGAATGGCAAGAAACAGAACGTCTTGGAAAGTGTTTGTTGAAGACCTATGCTCCACAGGGAGCTGAAAGTGTTTGTTGAAGACCTATGCTCCACAGGGAGCTGAAAGTGTTTGTTGAAGACCTATAGTCCACAGGGTGCTGAAAGTGTTTGTTAAAGACCTATGCTCCACAGGGAGCTGAAAGTGTTTATTGATGACCTTTGCTCATCAGGGAGCTGAAAGTGTTTATTGAAGACCTATGCTTCTCAGGGAGCTGAAAGTGTTTATTGAAGACCTACGCTCCTCAGGGAGCTGAAAGTGTTTATTGAAGACCTATGCTCCAAAGGGAGCTGAAAGTGTTTATTGAAGACCTATGCCCCTCAGGGAGCTGAAAGTGTTTATTGAAGACCTATGCTCCAAAGGGAGCTGAAAGGTAGAATAGATCGCAACAGAAAACAAACGCATAGAGGACCGTGGAAAGAAAAAAGTAAGTATGGATGACAGATGGTGGATGTGGGTGGCCCAGGAGAGTGGGCGGCCGAGTCGTAACTGATCTACCAAATCAGAAGAACGTGGGTTCGAATCACGGTAGGCTCAAAAGCTTGTTTCTATGGGGCGTGAAATAAGAAAAAAAACTGAGACCCGAACACCTCGTGTCGACAGCTCTAGACAACGGCCTTTACTCTCCAGTCCTATACCCCCACCCCACCCCTTTCCGGTTGACCCCAAAAATATGATAATATGTTATCGGTAGTAAGATAGTGGTAGATGTACAGCTGAGGTAAGGTGGCCAATGGCTCAGACAATACTCATTTTTGACATCATTATCGTCATCATTATCATCATCATCGTCGTCATGTACCATGCCTGCTGACGTAGGTGATCATGTCTCTCCACAACTTTCGATCTTGACAGTTATTTATCATTTCTGTTGTCATTATCATTTCCTTGACCTTCTGCCAAGCCATTCTCTTAAGCTGTCTGGTGGACTTGGATTTTCTCCTTGCTTCCCTCTATCTCTTCGTCCCTCAATTTTCCCAGCTGTCATAATATATTCCAGCTGTTCCCTTTTTCTTTTTGACAATTGAGATGAGGAAACATGAGTTCTTCATTTCTTTGAAGGTCCAGTATTGACATATGGACGCGAATCCTGGGCAATCCAATAACAGTCACGAACATTTGGTTTCCTACAGAAGTGAGCTTGTACAGAAGAATGTTGAGAATACCATGGACAGCTAAAACAAACTTGTGAAAACGTTTTAAAAGAGAACAAGGCAAATAATATAAATGTTAACAACATCAGGAGGAAACAAGCTTCTTGTTTTGATCATGTGATGAGAAGAGAATAGCCGGAATAGATGGTGTCAAAAGAGAAGAATGTGCGAAGATGAGAATAGTAGAAATAGGTGGTGTCAAAAGGAGAAATTGTGGGAAGAAAAGAATAGCAGGAATAGGTGGTGTCAAGAGGGAAAACTGTGGGAAGAAAAGAATAACCGGAATAGATGGTGTCAAAAGGGAAAATTGTGGGAAGATGAGAATAGTAGAAATAGGTGGTGTCAAGAGGGAAAACTGTGGGAAGAAAAGAATAGCAGTAATAGGTGGTGTAAAGAGGGAAAACTGTGGGAAGAAAAGAACAGCAGTAATAGGTGGTGCCAAGAGGGAAAACTGAGGAAAGAAAAGAATAGCAGGAATAGGTGGTGTCAAGAGGGAAAACTGAGGGAAGAAGAGACAGAAGATAATAACAAAGGACTCGAGACCAGACAGTTTCAGAAAACTGTTTGAGAGTAAGTCAACAGAAAATTGATTAACAACTGTAGGGATAGAGAGTTGTGAAGAAACATGATCGCATATGCCAGCAGGCAGCGTACGTGAGGTTGATGATAAAGACAAAAGGTTTATACTTTACGTCACAAATCGACCTTGTTCGTTCTACTACCGGAACTGTCATGCAAACCTTGAGAGAAGCTGCTCGCCAATACAGAGTCTGGGAGATACTATCGAAGATCGACAGCAGCCTGCTTACTTTCAACCGTTTATTAAGATGGAAAAAACCCACTAACACATGTACACACATTAACATATAATATTAACAATTAAAAAAACACACACATAAAAGGTAAAACAACAAAAAATTGTTACCTAATTCTAGATTCAGTATTTTTGTCCATTCTGACATTTGTGTGGTTTCTTCATCTACAGCAGGGATGGCCAATTAGGTGCCTGCGGGCCACAAGTGGCCCGCGACGTCCTTTTTGTGGCCCGCCACGGATAAAAATAAAACCAAGTTGCATTGAGCAAAATGTCCTGGATAAAATTGATATAAAATTTGTTACATTAACTTCTACCGTGGAGAAAGCTAACTCAAATATTCCCTAGTAGACCTATGTTTAAAACTCGGAACACTCTAGTAGTTAGTTTAACGTCGACTTCCCGTCATTACCGGCCCATCCTTTTTTCCCTTTTGATCATCCTGCGATCGACTTAAACAAAGGAAGAAGCCAACGAATGGTTCTAGAGCCGACTCTCGGTTCGGCGAGTTCAAACAGTTTCCGCCAAGAAATACTGTCAGTCACCCACCTCCTCCACCCCAACACTTTCACCTCACAATTATTTTACTTTCAGTTTCTTTCTCTCCAAACCTCTTTTCATCAGTCAAAATTATATATCCGATCTGATCATTCTGATTTTGTCGAGTTACAGTGAACAGTTCCATTTTAAAAGGAAACAGTGCTATTGTTGTAATCTGTGTTTTCATTGCCTGTTGCTTCGGTCGTGGTATAATATGAACAATAAACGTCAATTAAATGAAACAAATCATATTTTTTCATGAGAAATGGGAACATGATTTTTTATTTATCAACAATAAGGATAGCAAACCGCAGTGCCTTGTGTGTTTGCAAGTGTTGTCTGTAAATAAAGAGTATAATCTTAAACGGCATTACACACAGCATCACGCCGCTAAATACAAGGACTACATTGGTACAATACGTTCTACGCTTGTGTGCGATTTGAAGAAAAAGGTAAGTGCTCAGAAATCTGTTTTTACTACATTAACAACAAAACAAACAAGTTCCTTAATGGCATCGTTTGTTGTAAGTGCAGAGATAGCGAAATAAAAAAAAAATCATTATGTGACGGTGACTCGATTGCCCAGCATTACACTGCATAATACACCAGGAGGCGCTGTGTGGCAAGATTCTAGACGTGGAGGATGTTATGAAAACTGTAATAAAGTGTGTGAATTTAATAAAAGGCGGGAATCGGTCTTTGGCACACCGACAGTTTATAAATTTTCTATCAGAAGTTGAGGCGGAATATAGCGATTTGGTGCTCTGCACACAAGTACGCTGGCTAAGCAGAGGGAATTGTTTGAGGCGGTTTTTTGCTTTGAGAAACGAGATAAAGCAGTTTTTAGAGAAACATGATTCCAACAAAGAACTGATCAGAAAAATGTCTGATCCACATCTTAACAGCGCATTGGCCTTTTTAACTGATATCACCCAGCACATGAATGAACTCAACGTGAAGCTACAGGGACGTTCCCAAACAGTCTCAGATTTGGTAGGACACCTAGATGGATTTATAAGTCAACTAAAAGTTTTTAGATTTACCCTGGCCAAAGAAAACTCCATTCATTTTCCTTCGTGCAAAGAATTGATTGAGGAGCGCAGTGACACTGATTTCAAATTTTCTGTATTAATGTTAGACAAACTATTGGAGCAATTCAATGAACGATTTTCTGACTTCAGTGGTATAGGACCAGAACTGGCATTGTTTAACAACCCTATGAAGTGTGACATTTTCCAAAAACATGACGCTTTTCAGTTGGAGTTGTGTAACCTCCAAAGTGACCCCTTTTTCCAATCAAGGATGGACATAGGAGTTGACTTTTGGAAACTTCTGCCACAGGAAAAATATCCCGCATTGAGTGATTTCAGTTTGAAAATTACTTCTATGTTCGGAAGCACATATATATGTGAATGCGCTTTTTTAACAATGAAGGAGATTAAATCGTCACAAAGAAACCGACTCACTGATGGCCACCATCAGGATTTATTACGATTATCATCATCATCTTTACACATTGACTTTGATGAACTTGTTGCTGCACATGAACGTCCACATTGTTCTCATTAAGGTTTGTTACATCTCAACTTTAAAATGACCTAACTAAAACGTGTTTGTTAAACAATATAAATAGCAAATTTTATTCATTTTTATAAATCAACTACACATTTTTAACTCTGTTGCAATAAAATGATTTACGTAAGCAAATAATGCCGATAAATAACAAAAATATTACATTAAAACAAATGCCAAGTTTATTTGTATTGATGTTGTTATGTGTGTGGCCCGCCACACAAAAAAATAATAACAAAGTGGCCCGCCATTTGAAAGAAATTGGCCATCCCTGATATAGAGGGTGGTCTTTTATTCCACGTTTCAGCTGTCATCAAATATGGTAGGACCAAGACAAAGGTTCGGGAGCCGTGATAGCTCAGTGGTTAGTGAACTGGACTACAAAGGACAAGGGGTAGGGTTCGATCCCAACCGACGGCTTCCGGGTTCACCCAGCCTTAAATGGGTGCCGGATTTTTTTCTGGGAGAGTAAATCAGCACGGGCGTAATACCGACCACATTACCCAAAAATCGTGTGCTGAAGGTCTGTAAAATATATGGTCACTAACACCATATTTCCCTATACGCCACTTGGCGTGACGGGGGTACTTTATTTTTTTTTTAAGACAAAGGTTTGCATTTTTGTTGACGTATTACAATCTTCATCAAAGTCACTCCTTTAAAATTCACATTTTTAACTGCACGTACAACGTCACGATTAAAAAAAAAATATCCACTTTTCATTTCACAGTCTTCAAAAAGTCGAATCCACGCACCTTATTTTTGTGTCAGCTGAACATGTTTTCACTTCAGAGCTAAGTCAGAGTACGAAAATCGGCGGTACCTTGCGAGATGACACACACATTTTCTAGGTTAGACAAGTCGAGATCAAAAGAGTGATGTAACTTTGACTTTAGTAACGGTATGGGTTAGGAAAAGACACGTGAATAGTGGGTACTTTTGGAAAAGCTCTACCTGCATCCAGGGAGTGTCGATAAATGAGCACAAATACTTATCTTTATTACACATTTGACGTAAAAAATAACTAATAATTAAAATCACAGCAGTTGCTAGATCATAAAGTACCAGTCCAGCAACCATACTTTTCAACTGCTTGTAAAGTATATTTCATGGGACAATTAACATGAGTTTATCGAATCGTATACTCACTGTATCGATTTAAAGGCCTTCAATTAATGTCTGTGTTCCATAAAGAAATTAGAGAGAGAGTTTTTATTACCTAAAATACTAATCATGTGAAACTTGTGAGATATATCATACAAAGCAACGATAATTAAAAAAAAAATATGCATATTAAAATAACATGGAAAATGCAGTGGAGTAAACAAAAAAAAAACATTCTTCGACCTACGGTGGCACAACAATTGCCTTTGTGTGAGGAAAATTAATAAATAAAAGCAGCCATTACAAAGCATGCAATCAAGGCTATATGGCTCCAGGGTTTGAGATCGATGGCGAGTTTTGAAAGGCATGTCAATAGTTCTGCTCAAAAATATTTGACACTGAACACACACTCTTTCAGTACATACAAATATACTCGTACATTGTCCCACTTGATAATGCCTCTTGTATGTCAAACTCACATAATGTTGAAATAAAGTTACGAGTTCTTTAACATATAAACGTTGTTCTTCTTCACACGGGGTATGTGCTCATATTTACGCGCATTTACTCTGCTTTACACAAGGTATGTGAGACTGGCTGACCGATATTTAACATTTCTGTTGATCACCTTGCGCAATCAAAATCGATGATTCCCTATTGTTTCAGGGTTTTATTGATTGATTTTATAGATCTATCGATGGATCAGAGTAGATCTGAACCGGTGGAGTAGAAGGTT
Organism: Megaustenia siamemsis; assembly: GCA_032433765.1. NCBI lineage: Eukaryota > Metazoa > Mollusca > Gastropoda > Stylommatophora > Ariophantidae > Megaustenia > Megaustenia siamemsis. Next base: position 17,605,010 of record JAVIAB010000139.1, on the reverse strand, counting down.
ATCTCAACATTGCCGAGTCTAAAGGTTAAGTATCGATGTTGTTGGTGCTTGTTGTGACGTTTGAGGTTGGCTTATGGTTTGAGAGTGAAGTATTGAATATGTTGTGACAGTGAAAGATGCTGCGGAGGAGACTGAATGCGGTGGTGATGTTGGTATGCTCATCGTTGTTATAGTCACAACACCAACTATTAAATGTAAGATGTGCCAGGGTTGCATAGTTTGCTTCTTAGTTATATCTCTTCACATGACTACTTCTAACAGTTTTAATCATTCACAGATCACACATATAAAACAGCATAACGTTTGAAAACAGTGTCTTAACGTAATCAGCAATCACATACACCGAATTATTTGTATGCAAATTTATTAATCATTGATTTGCTTAGGCACGTGATAAATAGGGTAGTACTGAAATAATTATAAATACTGTTCTTTATTTTAGATGGACTCTCTATCTAGGCAATTGGTGGTCTTGAAGGATCAATCATTCGTACTTATTGCATATTACAATTACCACTCTATCCTACATCCACAACTGTCCTGCATTACACTTCTATTATACTTAATCTACTTACTATTGTTCTCTGGAGCACAAAACTTCTGAATCTCACTTGAAAACACTTCACAACTTAGCTATGTTATTACTGACTGACTTATTGAATTGTTCCTCTATCTCTATAATTTTAACTCTAAGTGTTACTCTATCTCTATAATTCTAATTCTAAGTGTTTCTCTATCTCTATAATTCTAACTCTAAGTGTTTCTCTCCCTCGGTGTTTCTCAAGGTTGCTCTGTTGTTCTGACTTCTTCTATCTACTTCATTCTCTTATTATAAAATTGTATAATTCCTTGTGTGTATGAGCTTAAGTACCTTTGTCTCATTTGTATAAGCTCTTCGCTCAGTCTCTGCGCAGGCAATACGCAGCCAATAACTTATCACGAGGTCGAACCTTATTTGACCAATGTGTGAAAATTGCCAAAACAAAGCGTTATCTTGACACCCAGTTAACCTTTAGTCTCAAATACACCGCTCCGGCTCTCATAAACTTGACCTGCCCCTGAGTTGTTTGTCAACCTAATTTCTGACCACATTGACGGGTCAAGCTATGCATGTTTATTCACACCTTTCCAATCAAGCTAGGAAATTTCCATCGGCTACGTTATTCTGTCTACGTCTCAAAATGTACGGTTATTTGACATTTATCTATGAGTAACCAATTTAACACCATATTTATTTAATATGTATAGTGAGATTATTGTAAGATCCATAAGGGGCATGCCAGGAATAATAATAGAGGTCATAATATAAATAATCTAAGGTATGCTGATGATACAATCTTGATCGCAAAGAGTGAAAATTAGTTACAAGAAATGTTAGACATTATAGTGAAAGAAAACAGAAATAAAGGACTCGGCCTAAATAGCAAAAAGACAGAAGTAATGGTAACAACAAAGAAAAATTCAGTGCAAAATAAAGACAAGTGGAACTGTAATATGTGGTGATGTTATTTCTTCTTCTACCTTTTAGCTCCCAGTGGAGCATAGGTCTTCAACAAACACTTTCCAAGTCGTTCTGTTTTTTTGCAATTCTTTTAAGATCATTCCATGTCTTCCTGATCATCTTCATCTCTGCTTCTATCTGTCTTCTCCAAGAATTCCTTGGTCTTCCTCTTTGTCTTTTCCCCTGGGGATTCCAAAAAAGGGTCTGTTATGTAATACTCTCAGTTGGCTTCCGTAGTGTGTGTCCTATCCATCGCCATCGTCTTCGCTGTATCTCTTTATCCACTGGTATTTGACAGGTACATTTCCATAATTCCACGTTAGTGACTTTGTCCTGCCATTGCATCCCTTTATTCTGCGCAAGCATCCATTAATGAAAGTCTGTACCTTCGTGATTGTCAATTTTGTTATTCTCCATGTTTCACAGCCATATAATAGGACTGACTTAACATTGGAGTTTAAAATTTTTATTTTTGTATTTAGCCTATTTTTTTTGGATTTCCATATGTTTCCCAGTGCAATGAAAGCTCCTCTTGCTTTTGATATCCTTATTTTGGTATCATTTTCTGTTCCTCCCTCTTTATCTATATTGCTGCCCAGATATATGTAAGATTGTACGTCTAGTAGAGGTATTTCTCCTATTTTTATTTGGTTAATGCCAACTGCATTAATTCTCATAATGTTGGTCTTATCTCTATTAATCTTTAGTCCTAGCTGTTGTGATCTCTCATCTAATATACTCATTTTATCCTGCATCTGTTGATGGCTGTGTGATAGGAGAGCTATGTCATCAGCAAAGTCTAAATCATCAAGTTGTTTGGTCAGTGACCACTGGATCCCATTTCTGTTGTTTTGAGTTATTTTCATAATCCAATCTATGGCCAGTAGAAAGAGAAATGGAGACAGAAGACATCCTTGCCTTACTCCTGTTCTTATTTCAAATGCTTCTATAAGCTGTCCTTCATGCACCTCACTACATTTTGTTCCTTGGTGATGTTATTTGTCTTGATATTATTTAAATTAATGTTCATTGTTCACCTCATAGCACATTTATAGTCAACACCGTTACTCATCACAGGCTATTCAGTCATAATACATAATCAAGTTTATTGATCTTTAACTTTGCACGTGATACATAATAGTGGAAGCACTTTTCTTAGAATTACTGTTCTGTAATCCTGGACATTCAGGAGACCACCGTCGATGGATATTGAAATGTCGTAAGTGCATATTGTAAATTAATCTCTCCCACGACTTACTAACGACTTTGTTCTCTAAAGCACAACTTTGGAAACATTCTTAACAAAGTCACTTTCAACTAAATGTCCATTATGTTATAATTCACTTGTTCTGGTTCTATCTACTGCTATCTTTTCCTATGTTCTCTAATCTAAGCTTGACTAGTCCACATTTATGATTCTAACTGCTTCTTACTACTGTCTAGTCTGTTGCTTCATAACTTCTCAACTAGCTTCAAACTACAAACTACTAACTGTCTGTCTGTTCTAATTTGCGTGCCTAACTACTTGTCTGTTTTAAATTGCTTACCTAACTACATAAAACCTCTTGTGTCGCATCTTAAATACTCAAACATAACTTTGCGCGTGGAATATCTGTAGCCAATGAAATTGCCGCGAAGTAACAACTTGTATCCTCTCCGACCACTCCGAGTCCACACTCCTGAACCACTATTGACCCACGTCTCAGAATTTACAACAGGCTGTTTTTGTGACTCCAAAATAACATCTAGCCAATTAGACCTCTACTGAGTTTTCAAAATAATGATGTTTACTTCACGACTTTGACCTGTCCTGTAAGTTGTTTGTCAACCTATTTACCCTACGGGTCAAGCTATGTGTTGACTCACACTTCCACAACAACTGCTTGGTAAATTTTCATTCTCCCGAAACTTGTTATGTCCGAGTACTATTCTGCACCCACTCTTGTCACACTCCATCCTTCGTGGGTTGTCCACTACCCGCTATGAACTTTCCATTCGTACAACTTGTTATTCTGTCACAAACACCGATGACCGTTATTCTATGTCCCTGTTATAGACTGTTAAGAAATAGGTACCGCCTGAGTTACCCCCCCCCCCCATACTTTCATTCACCTATACTGTTACATCATCTGTTATATTATCGTTATCTGTTACAGAACAATATTAAAACAGACAGATGAATTTAAATATTTTGGAACTTTGTTAACATCAGACGGAAGATGTACAACAGAGATGAGATGCAGAATGGTTCAGGCAAAAGCAGCTTTTTAAAAAAAGAGGAATATACTATGCAATCCATTTTTGACAATAGAAACAAGAAAAAGAGTTCTTTAAATGGTATGTAGAGCTAGTCTTAACACATGGATGTGAATTATGGACAATAAGACAACAGATAAGAAAATCACTGGTGTCTGTAGAAATGTGGTTTTACAGAAGAATGGTGAGAATACCATGGACAACTAAGAAGAGTAATGAAGGCGATCTGAATGAGGACAAAGCAAAAAGAGAGCTAATTTCCAATATTAGGAAGAATCAATCACTTTTTGGCCAGTAATGAGAAGAGAACAGCTGGAATAGTTTGTAACCACTGGGAAAATTGAGGGACGAAGAGATAGGGGGAAGCAAAGAGAAAAGATACCAGACAACTTAAGAGAATGGCTTGACAGAAAGTCAACAACAGAAATGATAAATAACTGTCGAGATCGAAAGTTGTGGAGAGACATGATCACCTACGCCAGCAGACCCGGTACTTGATGAACCAAGTTAAGCTATCCTAACTTAAGCTAACTCCCTATCTCCCAATTGTGATCTATGCTAACCCACTCTATATACTGTTACATCGTGACAGTTCTGATAGTGATGCCCATGTTGATAATTTTAAAGTTATTGTTCTCATTATGGTAATAATATCAATGTTGGTGGTAGTGATGGTGCTAACTGAAGTGTTAATGATAGTGGTTTTTTATGGTGATATAAAAGGAAAAAAAGACTATGACCACAGGTAGTGATAATGCTGAGGATGTTAGTGGTGCAGTAATTTTAGTAATGGTAGTAATAGAAAAAATTTTAATAATCAGGTGTTAATTATATGCAGGTGATATTAGTGGTTGGGACTGGTTGGTCTCGAGGCAAGACGCCGGTCTAGAGAGAGCGAGATTGTGAGTTCAATTCCCGGCTGCATCTGTTGGGATTTTTATTTGTGATTTCTCTTTGTGGCAACCACCCATGGTCTCAGCAGCGAGGTCCCGCTAGAAACGTCAATTACTCGCCGACGGAAAAAAATGTGAGTACCCACGAAGACGGAGATATCTGCCAGTGCGGTGAGGGAACCCTGTGCACACGTTTATCAGGGGAAAAACAGATTGACACGAAACATTCAGTTCCTAGTCACTAGGGACTTCACCTGAGGTGAAAGCTAGCGAACGCAAACATTACAATTAATGTTAGTGGTAGTGAGTAATGACAACATAATTAATGTTAGTATAGTGGTGAAATAGAGTTGCTGTTAGTGGTAGTAACAGACAATAAAATTAACGTTAGTGGTAGTAAGTAATGACAACATATTTAATGTTAGTATAGTGGTGAAATAGAGTTACTGTTAGCGGTAGTAACAGACAATAAAATTAACGTTAGTGGTAGTAAGTAATGACAACATAACTAATGTTAGTATAGTGGTGAAATAGAGTTACTGTTAGTGGTAGTAACTGACAATAAAATTAACGTTAGTGGTAGTGAGTAATGACAACATAATTAATGTTAGTATAGTGGTGAAATAGAGTTACTGTTAGTGGTAGTAACAGACAATAAAATTAACGTTAGTGGTAGTAAGTAATGACAACATAATTAATGTTAGTATAGTGGTGAAATAGAGTTATTGTTAGTGGTAGTAACTGGCAATAAAATTAACGTTAGTGGTAGTGAGTAATGACAACATAATTAATGTTAGTATAGTGGTGAAATAGAGTTACTGTTAGTGGTAGTAACTGGCAATAAAATTAACGTTAGTGGTAGTGAGTAATGACAACATAATTAATGTTAGTATAGTGGTGAAATAGAGTTACTGTTAGTGGTAGTAACAGATAATAAAATTAACGTTAGTGGTAGTAAGCAATGACAACATAATTAATGTTAGTGCTAGTAATCACAACATAACAAATGTAAGTGCTAGTAATGACAACATAATTAATGGTAGTACTAGTAATGACAACATAATTAATATTAGTACTAGTAATGACAACATAATTAATGCTAGTGGTAGTAATGACAACATAATTAATATTAGTACTATTAATGACACCATAATTAATGTTAGTGTTAGTGACGACAACGTAATTAATAGTAGTGCTTGTAATGACACCATTATTAATGTAAGTGCTAGTAAGTAATGACAACATAGTTAATGCTAGTGGTAGTAATGACAACATAATTAATGTTAATGTTAATAATGACAACATAATTAATGTTAATGTTAATAATGACAACATAATTAATATTAGTGCTAGTGACGACAGTATAAAAGGCCAGAAATTGGAAGAGTCCTCGCGTCACTAGTTGTATGAACGAGAGCACACATAATTCGCTGTAAGATCATAATTGATGTGATAGTGACTGTATAAAATGCAATAATATTTTACTGCATTAAAGTAACAAAACGACAGCTGGTGTGAAGGTAACATATGTTATGCTGACATTCATTACAGTTACAATAATGATAGCGTAGCTGGTGGTTGAAGCAGTTGTAATGTTTTGGACGGTGATGCATGTGAATTGTCTCTCTCTCTCTCTGCGTTCAGGACTCAATCAGAGTAAGGATTCCAGACTCTCATATGAAGTCAGCTGTCAGGCTAAGTGTGTTGATCGCCCCCACAGACAGAACATCACAATTACAGTCTGTCAGATCCACTCTGACTGAACACCCGTTAATACGTTGCACTGTGTTCTGCGCCAGTGGCCCAGTGCATCCGATTTCAGCCAGCATTGTTTCAGGTTTGCTTTCCTTAGCCTTTGATTGTCCCCAATCTTCCTGCAAGGCAGCAGTTGATCTTTTCTGTCGGGGGATTCTGCCCTTAGATGGTCGGCCTTCCCAGGTTTACGAGCACCATCTGCCCGAGTCACTAGAGGTGACTAACACAGACATGCGACTTGTAATATGAGGAAACTGCAACAAGGAACACATTTCATGCATAGCCTCCATTTGTTCCCGCCGCCTATCCCCATATACCGGTAAGTCACGTCCTCCCGAAAATGATGATCATCGTAGCACTTGATGATGTTAGGCCATCGTTGATGACTCCAATTCCGAACATAGAGACACACAGTCAGTCGTCAATTTATTCTTGTTGCACATCAAACAGCAGACCGTAAGATTTGCGCCGTAAGAATTGTGGATTTGAGAGGGTTTAGGTAATACTAACTTTTAGTAGTTGAGGTTGGCATGTTTAACTTTATAGATAGTTATGTTGGAAATATGCTGCGGGTTGGTTTATAGGTAAAGGTTTTCATTTCTTGCCGCATGAGTTGCTGTACAGTGGGCTGGCTTTATGTTGCTCATTCCGTGTAAACAAGTTCTTCATTTTATTCATGAGTTCAGTAGGTACAGTTGTCTTCTTCGTATCTCTTCAAGATCAGAAATGAAGGGTAACGAAAAAAAAAACTAAGAACGAAACCAGCTATTGAATACATAAAGCGGCAAGATATCAAGTGGTTCAGGCATATGATAACACATAAGGAACTAAATCTAACACAAAGAGTTTTTAACAAACGATGATTCGAGAACACCAGACCAAGAGGCGGGCCAAGAAAAATGTGGATGAACGGAATACTAGAAACACTCGCAGGTGTAACAGCAGAAAAGACCGATCGATGAGCAAAAAGACCGCGAACCATATCTCCCCTACACGCCGAAAGGCAACTGAGGTAGGAACGACAGAAAAAAAAAAAAAAACCTCAGGAGGACATCAGTAGGAATGTCAACGACCATGTACAATTTTTTGTTTTAACTGAGGATGATTGAAATAGTGGCTTCTTCCTGTCATTCTCCACCCCCCCCCCCCCCCAAGTGAATAAAAGAAGAAGAAAAATGTCAAACCATTAACATGTCTATGTTAGTCACATCTCATATCTTTGTGTGCATGTCTATGTTAGGCATGTGTCATATCTTTGTGTGTGCATGTCTATGTCAGTCATATCTCATATCTTTATGTGCATGTTTATGTTAGTCATGTGTCATATATCTTGATGTGTGTCAGTGTTAGTCATGCCTCGTATCGCTGTGTGCATGTCTGTGTTAGTCACATCACATATCTTTGTGTGTGCATGTCTGTGTTAGTCACCTCTAGTGACTCGGGCAGATGGTGCTCGTAAACCTGGGAGGGCCGACCATCTAAGTGCAGAATCCCCCTACAGAAAAGATCATCTGCTGCCTTGCAGGAAGACTGGGGACAATCAAAGGCTAAGGAATGCAAACCTGAATAAAATGCTGGCTGAAATCGGATGCACTGGGCCACTGGCGCGGAACACAGTGCAACGTTTTAACGGGTGTTCAATCAGAGTGGATCGGGCAGACTCTAATTGTGATGTTCTGCCTGTGGGGGCGATCGACACACTTAACCTGACAGATGACTTCATGTGAGAGTCTGGAATCCTGCTCTGATTGAGCCCTGATCGCAAAGAGAGAGATTGAGAGAGAAACCATTAACAAATAGAAGGAAAAGATGATTGTGAATTATTTCTCATTTCAGGGATTTATTTGTTGTTGATGTTGATGAATTTAATTTTGATGGTGATGATGCTTATGTTGATGATGATGGTGATGATGGTGTTGATGATGTTGATAATGTTGATAATGTTTATAATGTTTATGTTGATGATGATGATGTTGATTCTGTTGATAATGTTAATGTTGATGTTGATGACATTGATGATGTTGATGATGTTGATGATGTTGGTGATGTTGATGCTGTTGATAATGTTGATGTTGATGTTGATGATGTTTATGCTGTTGATAATGTTTATGTTGATGTTGATGATGTTGATGGTGTTGATGTTGATGGTGTTGATAATGTTGATAATGTTTATGTTGATGTTGATGACGTTGATGATGTTGATGCTGTTGATAATGTGGATGTTGATGATGTTGATGATGTTGATAATGTTGATAATGTTTATGTTGATGTTGATGTTGATGATGTTGATGGTGTTGATGATGTTGATGATGTTGATAATGTTTATGTTGATGTTGTTGACAATGTTGATAATTTTTATGTTGATGTTGATGATGTTGATGCTGTTGATAATGTTGATAATGTTTATGTTGACGTTGATGATGTTGATGCTGTTATTAATGTTTATGTTGATGATGTTGATGCTGTTGATAATGTTTATGTTGATGTTGATGATGTTTATGCTTTTGATAATGTTTATGTTGATGTTGATGATGTTGATGGTGTTGATAATGTTGATAATGTTTATGTTGATGACGTTGATGATGTTGATGCTGTTGATAATGTTTATGTTGATTTTGATGATGTTGATAATGTTGATAATATTGATAATATTGATAATGTTTATATTGATGATGATGGTGTTGATGATGTTGATAATGTTGATAATGTTTATGTTGTCGTTGCTGATGTTGATGCTGTTGATGCTGTTGATAATGATGATAATGTTTATGTTGATGATGATGATGATGATGATGTTGATGATGTTGATGATGATGACGAATACGTCTAAAAAAAAAACAAGTAAAGAGTGTTACACATTAATGTGAACAAAGAAGTAATGAACAAAGTGAATGATCATAGAGAGGTAGGTGCTAATATAGTAGCAGGTGTATGAGAGAGGTTATCAATATACGATATATCGTATATCAATCTAGCATAAGTTTATGTATACACCTGGAATGAAGAAACAATAAACATAGCATATTGCAAATTTTGTCAAATATATTCTTTCTGCTGTCTCTCTCTCTCTCTCTCTCTCTCTCTCTCTCTCTATCTATCTATCTATCTCTCTCTCTCTCTCTCTCTCTCTCTCACCCATGCTTGCTTTTTTGCGTTTCCTTTCTTTTTTTTCCAACGACCGCGTATTCTAATCCATAATTCTCTTTTTTTTTTAATCCTCTCTGTCACTTCCACTCACTTCCGCTCTTTCTAACATTCTCCTTTATTCACATTATCACCACACATCACCCAAAACAGTTTATTTCTTTTGTTCTACATCCCTTACTTTATGTATCAATTTATTTCTTTTGTTCTACATCCTTACTTTATGTATCAATTTATTTCTTTTAGTCTATATCCCTGACTTTATGTATCAATTTATTTCTTTTGTTCTATATCCCTTACTTTATGTATCAATTTATTTCGTTTGTTCTACATCCCTTACTTTATGTATCAATTTATTTCTTTTGTTCTACATCCCTAACTTACTGTATCAGTTTATTTCTTTTGTTCTACATCCCTTACTTTCTGGATCAATTTATTTTTTTTGTTCTGCATCCCTTACTTTCTGGATCAATTTATTTCTTTTGTTCTGCATCCCTTACTTTCTGGATCAATTTATTTCTTTTGTTCTACATCCCTTACTTTCTGGATCAATTTATTTTTTTTGTTCTGCATCCCTTACTTTATGTATCAGTTTATTTTGTTTTGTTCTACATCCCTTACTTTCTGCATCAATTTATTTGTTTTGGTCTGGTGTGTGTGAAAACTAGACCAGGGGCAGATTGCAATAGTGATCGTGTACCAGTGAAAGCTTAGAGTGAAATAAAAAAAAACACAGTTAAATAAGCCTCAGTTAATATCAAGTTATATTTAGATTTACTCAAATTAGACAACAGGATACAAGACAATTATAATATCACAATTCGGAACCGGTGCAATGCAATAGAGAAGATAAAAAGCATTGATGAACAGTGGGAATGCTAAAGAATCAATGCAACAAACATAAAAGAGTTCAAACCGCCAGTGAGGACAAATTCAAGAAATAAATGGACGACAGATGACATTTTACAGCTAATGGATACAAGAAGAAGAAATAAGGATAACAAAGATGAGTAAGTAAAGTAAAGTACCCCCGTCACGCCAATTGGCGTATAGGGAATATGGTGTTAGTGACCATAAATTTTACAGACCTTCGGCACATGATTTTTGGGGTAATGTGGTCGATATTACGCCCGTGCCGCTTTACTTTCCCAGAAAAAATCCGGTACCCATTAAAGGCTGGGTGAATCCGGAAGCCGTCGGTTGGGATCGAACCCTACCTCTTGTCCTTTGTAGTCCAGTTCACTAACCACTGAGCTATCGCGGCTCCCAACAAAGATGAGTATAAGAGATTAAATAAAGAAACTGTAATCAAATGCAATGAAGCAAAAGAAGCATGGCTGAAAGAGAAATATAAAGAGATTTAGATGCAACAAAAAAGAGATGACAAAGCTGTATACAAATTGAAGAATTAATAGGAAGAAAAACACAATCAAAAACTGCATGTTTAAGATCCAAGGAAGGAGAACTGTTGATTGAACAAGAAAGCATAAGGGAATAATGGGCAGAATACATTAAAGATCTTTATAATGATGAATGGACATAAGTAAATATTAAGTATAATGGGGAAGGACTAGAAATACTCGGAGAAGAAGTGGAAGACGCCTTGCACAATATGAAAGGATAAAAAGGTCCTGGACCAGATAATATAGCTAAAGAAGAAATTGAAGCGGTAAGTGATTTTGGAATAGGAAAAAAAAATATTGAATGATATCTACAACAGCGAATATATACCATACGACCAGCAAAAATGAATGAATGCGATGATCATCGCACAATAAGCCTTATGAGTAACATTACTAAGAATCATCATGCGAAGAGTGCGAAACAAAATCAGTCCAGAAATTAGTGATGAACAGTGTGGTTTTGCTGTAGGCACGAACAATGCTATGTACATCAAAATATCTTTAGTAGGAAAAGCCATAGATCTATACCCATGTTTCATAGATTATATCAAAGTATTTGACAAACTAAAGCGCCAAAAAAAAATCGAAAGTGTAAAAGGCATAAACGTTGACAGCAAAGATCTAAGAATAATAAAGAACATGTACTAGCACCAAACAGCGGCCATAAGAGCTGGAAATAAATTGGGAATGTTTCAACAAATAAAACATGGTTTAGACAAGGTTGTGTGCTGTCACCAGATTTATTTCATATGTATAGCCAAATTATTTTAAGATCCATAAGGGTCATGCCTGGAATAACAATTGGAGGTCATAATATAAATAATCTGAGGTATGCTGATGATACAGTCTTCATCGCTAAGAGTGAAAATGAGTTACAAGAAATGTTAGGCATTATAGTGAAGGAAAACAAGAAGAAAGGACTCAGCTTTAATAGCAAAAGGACAAAAGTAATGTTAGCAAAAACGAAAAAGACATCGCCGCAAAGCACAATAAAGACAAGTGGAACAATATTTATTATTAAAAACAAGCGGAACAACATTAGTTATATTTATATAATATTTGGGAACAATATTAACCTCAGATGGTAGTTCACAACACAGGTGAGATGCTGAATGGCTCTGACAAAATCAGTTTTCCAAAAATGAGGAAGATACTATGCAATCCATTTTTGACAAAAGAAACAAGATAAACATTTCTTAAATGTTTTGTAGAGCCAGTCATAACATATGGATGTGAATCTTGGGCAACAGGACAACAGAGACAAAATTCACTGGAGGCTGTAGAAATGCTTTACAGAAGAATGTTGAGGATACCATGGACAGCTGTAGCTACCTCTGTAAACAGATGTTTACACCTGTAACATAGCGTTACACCGTTTTATCTATTTTAGAATCTGCTCACGAAGGAGTCTGTCTTCACATTAGGTCTGACTAGATCTTGCGGTCTCGCAAGACTAAAAGCAAGGTTCAAAATAAAACATATCACATTTAGAAGCCTGTTTTTAGGTGACGACGCTGCACTTGTCACGCATTGTCAGGAAGAATTCCAGAGCATGGTACATCGTTTTTCGCATGCCTACAGAGACTTCGGTCTAACAATAGATTTGCAGAAAACTAACATACTCGGTCAAGACGTCGAAGCAGCATCTGCCATCTTTATCGACAACTACAAACTTGATGTCGTGCAGCAGTATAGCTACATGGGGTTTATCACCAACGACAAATTATCTTTAGATACAGAAATTTACATCCGCATTAGATGGCTGCTACCACCTTAGTCCGCCTTTCTAAGCGTGTTTTGTAAAACATCAAATTGACAATTAAAACAAAGGTCGTAGTTTACAACGTCTGCGTCTTTAGTATTCTTCTGTATGGCAGCGAATCAAGGACAACGTATGCAAAACAGGAGAGAAGGATACATGCCTTTCATATACAATGTCAGCGCTGTATTCTTGGCATCACCTGGAAAGACAAAGTGACAAACGTGAATGTCCTCAGTCGCACTGACCTCCCGAACATCTACACGCTGCTCAAACAACGTAGGTTACGCTGGCTTGGCCACGTACACCGTATGAAAGATGATCGTATACCAAAAGATATATTTTAACGACAACTAGCAGGTGGCAAAAGAAATACGGTACGCGCAAAACTCAGATTTATAGACGTATGTAAACATGCCATGAAGACTCTTAACACAAACCCTGCAGCCTTGGAACAGAAAGCATGAAGCCAATCATGGAAACACACTATATAGCTCCTACTTTACGTATGTAAACATGCCATGAAGACTCTTAACACAAACCCTGCAGCCTTGGAACAGAAAGCATGAAGCCAATCATGGAAACACACTATATAGCTCCTACTTTACGTATGTAAACATGCCATGAAGACTCTTAACACAAACCCTGCAGCCTTGGAACAGAAAGCATGAAGCCAATCATGGAAACACACTATATAGCTCCTACTTTACGTATGTAAACATGCCATGAAGACTCTGAACATAAACCCTGCAGCCTTGGAACAGAAAGCATGAAGCCAATCATGGAAACACACTATATAGCTCCTACTTTACGTATGTAAACATGCCATGAAGACTCTTAACACAAACCCTGCAGCCTTGGAACAGAAAGCATGAAGCCAATCATGGAAACACACTATATAGCTCCTACTTTACGTATGTAAACATGCCATGAAGACTCTTAACACAAACCCTGCAGCCTTGGAACAGAAAGTAGCCTGACAGCAATCTTGGAAACACACTATAAAGCTCCAACTCAAACAAGAGTCAGACCGATTCAAAGAAAAAGAGAACACACGGCGAAACAAAAGAAACAATAACATTTCATAGTGATGCTGCAAAATTCATAATCAACTGTGACTGACGGAGGGTTTATATATTTATACATTAAATTTTAAACAATACAGTCAGTTAGTTGTCCTACACGGGTTACGACATGAAGCCTGAAAAAGACATATAGATAGATATATATTTCTTTGTATCCCCTTTTCTCAAACTCTTATTCTATAGTGAATCATAGGAGGAAGAGGTATGTATTACAGCACTCAGACAAACATGACAAATAAACAACAACAGAAAAAAACAATGAACAACATATGGTCCGAAGCAGGATCGAACCCGTACTCTCGGTACGCAAAAAGACAGAAGTAATGGTAGCAACAAAGAAAAAGACATCGCCGCAATGCACAATAAAGACAAGTGGAACAATATTAGTTATAAATACATACATACATATAAATATATACATACATACATACATATAAATATATATACATACATACATACATACATATAAATATATATACATACATACATACATACATATAAATATATATACATACATACATACATACATATAAATATATATACATACATACATACATACATACATACATACATATAAATATATATACATACATACATACATACATACATAATTACATACATACATACATACATACAAACATACATACATACATACTACACACATATATATATATATATATATTAGATTTGTGCTATATTAGCAGGATCGAACCCGTACTTTCCCTTTTTCGAATTTTCGCCTCTGAAGTTTTCCTCTATAATAATATTCATTTATTATTATTTGTCTCTTATTCTATGGTCTCGTCGTTCTTTACCCCCCCCCCCCCCCATCTCTCGACTTACTCTCTTTTAGCTCCCACCTGCCACAATTGCTCTACTGATTTTGGAGATCATAATTATGGTAAATGTGTACCCTTTATATGTACGGAAAACATTGTCCTTCTCCCCAATTTCTTGTATTGCCGCAAACACTCACTTACACAACCATACACACATACACAACCACACACACACACACACAACCCCAACCTCAGAGAGGACACATGAGCTCAGCCACCGGTCGATGCCGCCCCACTCTACCAGTCAGTTCTAACCTTTGCCTGTCAAAGGTCTGCTTGCTACACCCCGAGTGAGCGGGACTAGCTCCACATGCGCAATCGTAAAGGTCCCTTACAGGCTGCAGGTGAACAGAATCGTCCCAGACATCCTGCACGGATGGAAAGAGCGAGGAGTGAGTGGTACTGACTGCTGAGTACTAAGATGGGGCGGATAATGATTATAATGTCTAAGCCAGCAACTTATGAAGTAGCAGATGTTCGCCTGGATTTGAAATGCTGCTCATGTGAGATACAACTGAACTGAAGGTATGTTTTCTTATTGATCTTTTTATGTTAAACACTGGTAACGTTTGATTTAAAATATTAATATAGCACGCTTATAAATTGTATATTTTTTCGTAAAAATAGACCGTACATTTCTTGTGCAAAATTCTCTCTACTTGTGCTATGAAGTGATATAGACGTCTGCTCTGATTTCGGACTTCAAGCCATGTGTTTTCGTTCCCGATATTGTGAAAATGAATTCGGAAGTTACAATTATATTAGTGCCTGTTAGAGATGATCATCACCATCACCATCATCATTATTATCGTGCTCATTACTATCAGTATCATCACCACCACCATCATCACCATCATCACAACGACCACCATCATTGCCACCATCACCACCATAATAATCACTACCACCACCATCATTACCATCATCACCATCACCACCACCATCATTACCATCATCACCACCACAATCATTACCATCATCACCACGATCATCATCAAACCACTACCATCCTTATCATCACCACCACTATCATCACCACTATCATCACCACCACCACCATCATTATCATCACCTCCAATACCATTATTACCATCATCACCACCACTATCATCACCACCACCACCACAATCATTACCATCATCACCACTACAATCATTACTATCACCACCACCACAATCATTACCATCATCACCACCACAATCATTACCATCATCACCACCACAATCATTACCATCATCACCACCACCATCATCAAACCAGCACCATCATTATCATCACCAACAATACCATTATTACCATCATCACCACCATCATCATCATTACCATCAGTACCACCACTATCATCAAACCAGCACCATCATTATCATTACCACCAATACCATTATTACCATCATCACCACCATCATCATCATTACCATCAGTACCACCACTATCATCACCACCACCACCACAATCATTACCATCATCACCATCATCACCACAACCATCATTACCATCAACACCACCACTATCATTATTACCATTATCACCACCACCACAATCATTGCCATCATCACCACTACTATCATCACCACCACCACCACCACCACAATCATTACCATCATCCCCACCACCACCATTATTACCATCATCACCACCACCACCATCATTACCATTATCACCACCACCATCATCACCACTACTATCATCACCACCATCATCACCACCACCGTCATCATTACCATCATCACCACCACCATCATCATTACCATCAACATCACCATCATCATCATTACCACCATCATTACCATCATCACCACCACCATCATCATTACCACCAACATCACCACCATCACCACCACCATCACAACCATAATACCTACCATCATCACCACAACCATCATCATTACCATCATCACCACCACCACCACCATCATCACCACCATCATCAAACCATCATCATTACCATCATCACACCAACCACCACCATCATCACTACAACCACTACCATCATCACCACAACTACCATCATCATCACCACAACCACCACCATCATCACCACAACCACCACCATCATCATTACCATCATCACTACCATCATCATTACCATCATCACCACAACCATCATCACCACCACCATTATCATTACCAACATCACCACCATCATCACCACAACCATCATCATTACCATCATAACCACCACCATCATCATCACTACCATCATCACCACCATCATCATTACCATCATCACCACCACCATCATTGTCACCATCATCATCACCACAATCATCATTACCATCATCACCACCACCACCATCATCATCACTACCATCATCACCACCATCATCATTACCATCATCACCACCACCATCATTGTCACCATCATCATCACCACAATCATCATTACCATCATCACCACCACCACCATCATTACCCTCAACATCACCACCATCATCATTACCATCAACACCACCACCACCATTACCATCAACACCACCATCATTACCATCATTGCCATCATTACCATCATCACCACCACCATCATCATTACCATCAACATCACCCCCATCATCATTACCATCAACACCACCACCACCATCATCACTATCATCACCATCATCACCACCACCACCATCATTACCATCAACATCACCACCACCATCATCATTACCATCAACATCACCACCACCATCATTACCATCATCACCACCGCCACCATCATCATCACCATCAACATCCCCACCATCATCATTTACCATAAACACCACCACCACCATCATTACCATCATCACCACCATCATCATCACCATCAACATCACCACCACCATCATTACCACCATTACCACCACCACCATCATCACCATCATCATCACCAACAACACCACCACCATCATCATCATTATCACCACCACCATCATCACCATCATCACCATCACCATCATCACTATCATCATCACCATCACCATCATCAACATCATCACCACCATCATCATCATCTCCATCACCACCACAACTATCACCATCATCACCATCATCACCATCATCACAACCATAACCATCATTACCATCATCATTACCACCACCACCATCATCACAACCACCACCATCATCACCATCATCATAAACATCACCATAATCATCACCATCATCACCACAATCATCACCGCCAAAATCATCACCATCACCACCACCATCATCACCACTACCACCATCATAATCAGTATCCTCATCATCATTATCACCACCACCATCATCGTCACCACCATTATTATTATCACCATCATCATCACCACAGCACCATTATCACCATCATCATCAGTTTCCTCATCATCATTATCACCACCACCATCATCATAACCACAGCACTATTATCACCATCATCATCAGTTTCCTCATCATCATTGTAACCACCACCATTATTATCACCATCATCATCACCACAGCACCATTATCACCATCATCATCATCATCATCACACTATTACCATCAACATCCGCATCACCATCACCACCATCACCACCACTATCATCACCACCACTATCATCACCACCACTATCATCACCACCATTATCACCACCACCACCATTACCTTCATCATCATCATCATCACCCCCACCACTACCATCATCGTCATAATCACCACTATCACAATCATCAACATCATCACTGCCATCATCATCATCAACATCATTACTACCATTAACATCATCATCATTATCAACATCAAGTATCGGACATGCTGACGTTGATGATCAATGTCTCTCCACAACGTATCATCCCAACAGCAGTTTATCAAATCTATTGACTTACAACTAACCATTCTCGTAAACTGTCTTGCATCTTCTCTCTTTATCTTAGACTAACTCTTCTCCCCTTAATTTGTCCATTTGTCTTAAGACATGCATATTCCAACAGTTTCATTCTAATTACAAGTTACATTCTAATTACATTTTATGATTTCTGTCTTATCCTGTTTGCAATAAAAATTATTTCTGGTCAAACGTATTTAGATAATCCCTGTTACTATCTAAGGACAACAATCCATTTTTGACAATAGAAACAAGAAAAAGAGTTCTTAAATGTTATGTAGAGCCAGTACTAACATATGGATGTGAATCATGGACAATAGGACAACAGACAAGAAAATCACTGGAGTCTGTAGAAATGTGGTTTTACAGAAGAATGTTGAGAATACCACGGACAGCTAAGAAGAGTAATGTAAACGTTCTGAAAGAGGTCAAAGCAAAAAGAGAGCTAATTTCCAATATTAGGAAGAAACAATCATCATTTTTTAGCCATGTAATGAGAAGAGAACAACTGAAATGTATTGTAACAACTGGAAAAATTGAGGGACGAAGAGATAGAGGGAAGCAAAGAGAAAAAATAGCCGCGATAGCTCAGTGGTTAGTGAACTGAACTACAAAGGACAAGAGGTAGGGTTCGATCCCAATTGACGGCTTCCGGGTTCACCCAGCCGTTAATGGGTACCTGATTTTTTTTCAGGGAAAGTGAAGCGGCACTGGCGTAATACCGACTACAATACCCCAAAAATAATGTGCCGAAGGTCTATAAAATATATGGTCACTAACACCATATTCCCTATACGCCGCTTGGTGTGACGGGGGTACTTTACTTTTTTTTTTTTTTTAAGAGAAAAAATACCAGACAGCTTTAGATAATGGCTTGGCAGAAGGTCAACAACAGAAATGATAAATAACTGCTGAGATCGAAAGTTGTGGAGAGACATGATCACCTACGCCAGCAGGCCCGGTACTTGATGATGATGATGATCTTTGGAAAGATAAAAATTGAGAGCTCTGTCTCTTTGTTATGTATAACTTCCGTTTGTTGTAGTTTGGAAGATAAAGTAAAATGCTTTACATTCGTTCAGGATTATCGTAAGTGATTGAAACATAGAGACAGTTAATTCACTACATGACTACACGGTATTTAAGATACCATAATCTTTGATATATGGATGAAAGTGTGTAATCTGTGAGACGATAGTTCTTGATAACTATTTGGATGAAAAAAGGTGGTGCATGTAAGAACAATCTTTGATAACTATTTGTATGAAAAAAGGTGGTGCATGTAAGAACAATCTTTGATAACTATTTGTATGAAAAAAGGTGGTGCATGTAAGAACAATCTTTGATAACTATTTGTATGAAAAAAGGTAGTGCATGTAAGAACAATCTTTGATAATTATTTGTATGAAAAAAGGTGGTGCATGTAAGAACAATCTTTGATAACTATTTGTATCAAAAAAGGTGCTGCATGTAAGAACAATCTTTGATATCTATTTGGATGAAAAAAGTGGTGCATGTAAGAACAATCTTTGATAACTATTTGGACGAATAAAGGTGGTGCATGTAAGAACAATCTTTGATAACTATTTGGACGAATAAAGGTGGTGCATGTAAGAACAATCTTTGATAACTATTTGGACGAATAAAGGTGGTGCATGTAAGAACAATCTTTGATATCTATTTGTATGAAAAAAGTGGTGCATGTAAGAACAATCTTTGATAACTATTTGGACGAATAAAGGTGGTGCATGTAAGAACAATCTTTGATATCTATTTGTATGAAAAAAGTGGTGCATGTAAGAACAATCTTTGATATCTATTTGTATGAAAAAAGTGGTGCATGTAAGAACAATCTTTGATAACTATTTGTATGAAAAAAGTGGTGCATGTAAAAACAATCTTCGATAACTATTTGGGCGAATAAAGGTGGTGCATGTAAGAACAATCTTTGATAACTATTTGGACGAATAAAGGTGGTGCATGTAAGAACAATCTTTGATAACTATTTGAATGAATAAAGGTGGTGCATGTAAGAACAATCTTCGATAACTATTTGGATGAAAAAGGTGGTGCTTGTAAAAACAATCTTTGATAACTATTTTGATGCAAAAAGTGGTGCATGTAAGAACAATCTTTGATAACTATTTGTATGAAAAAAGGTGGTGCATGTGAGAACAATCTTTGATAACTATTTGAATGAAAAAACTGGTGCATGTAAGAACAATCTTTGATAACTATTTGAATGAAAAAAGTGGTGCATGTAAGAACAATCTTTGATAACTATTTGGGCGAATAAAGGTGGTGCATGTAAGAACAATCTTTGATAACTATTTGGACGAATAAAGGTGGTGCATGTAAGAACAATCTTCGATAACTATTTGGATGAAAAAGGTGGTGCTTGTAAGAACAATCTTTGATAACTATTTGAATGAAAAAGGTGGTGCATGTAAGAACAATCTATGATAACTATTTGAATGAATAAAGGTGGTGCATGTAAGAACAATCTTTGATAACTATTTGAATGAAAAAGGTGGTGCATGTAAGAACAATCTTTGATAACTATTTGAATGAATAAAGGTGGTGCTTGTAAGAACAATCTTTGATAACTATTTGAATGAAAAAGGTGGTGCTTGTAAGAACAATCTTTGATAACTATTTGTATGAAAAAGGTGGTGCATGTAAGAACAATCTTTGATAACTATTTGAATGAATAAAGGTGGTGCTTGTAAAAACAATCTTTGATAACTATTTGGATGCAAAAAGTGGTGCATGTAAGAACAATCTTTGATAACTATTTGTATGAAAAAAGGTGGTGCATGTGAGAACAATCTTTGATAACTATTTGAATGAAAAAACTGGTGCATGTAAGAACAATCTTTGATAACTATTTGAATGAAAAAACTGGTGCATGTAAGAACAATCTTTGATATCTATTTGTATGAAAAAAGTGGTGCATGTAAGAACAATCTTTGATATCTATTTGTATGAAAAAAGTGGTGCATGTAAGAACAATCTTTGATATCTATTTGTATGAAAAAACTGGTGCATGTAAGAACAATCTTTGATATCTATTTGTATGAAAAAAGTGGTGCATGTAATAACAATCTTTGATAACTATTTGGGCGAATAAAGGTGGTGCATGTAAGAACAAACTTTGATAACTATTTGGGCGAATAAAGGTGGTGCATGTAAGAACAATCTTTGATAACTATTTGGACGAATAACGGTGGTGCATGTAAGAACAATCTTCGATAACTATTTGGATGAAAAAGGTGGTGCTTGTAAGAACAATCTTTGATAACTATTTGAATGAAAAAGGTGGTGCATGTAAGAACAATCTTTGATAACTATTTGAATGAAAAGGTGGTGCATGTAAGAACAATCTTTGATAACTATTTGTATGAAAAAAGTGGTGCATGTAAGAATAATCTTTGATAACTATTTGAATGAATAAAGGTGGTGCTTGTAAAAACAATCTTTGATAACTATTTGGATGCAAAAAGTGGTGCATGTAAGAACAATCTTTGATAACTATTTGTATGAAAAAAGGTGGTGCATGTGAGAACAATCTTTGATAACTATTTGAATGAAAAAACTGGTGCATGTAAGAACAATCTTTGATAACTATTTGTATGAAAAAAGTGGTGCATGTAAGAACAATCTTTGATAACTATTTGGACGAATAAACGTGGTGAATGTAAGAACAATCTTTGATAACTATTTGTATTAAAAAGTGGTGCATGTAAGAACAATCTTTGATAACTATTTGGACGAATAAAGGTGGTGCTTGTAAGAACAATCTTTGATAACTATTTGGACGAATAAAGGTGGTGCATGTAAGAACAATCTTTGATAACTATTTGGACGAATAAAGGTGGTGCATGTAAGAACAATCTTTGATAACTATTTGGACGAATAAAGGTGGTGCATATAAGAACAATCTTTGATATCTATTTGTATGAAAAAAGTGGTGCATGTAAGAACAATCTTCGATAACTATTTGGACGAATAAAGGTGGTGCATGTAAGAACAATCTTTGATAACTATTTGGACGAATAAAGGTGGTGCATGTAAGAACAATCTTTGATAACTATTTGGACGAATAAAGGTGGTGCATGTAAGAACAATCTTCGATAACTATTTGGATGAAAAAAGGTGGTGCTTGTAAGAACAATCTTTGATAACTATTTGAATGAATAAAGGTGGTGCTTGTAAAAACAATCTTTGATAACTATTTGGATGCAAAATGTGGTGCATGTAAGAAAAATCTTTGATAACTATTTGGACGAAAACGGTAATTTATGCAATAACAATCCTTGATAACTATTTTATGTGATGACAGTAATTTCGGTAATTTATTAAACTACATAATTAAACTAAATGACATACACACAATGGTTGACGACTAAAAGACATATAGACATAGGTGACTACTCATTATTTAATGACATATTTTTTTAAAAACAGTAACTAAGCATCAACGACACAAAAATAATATATTAGGTACTTCCACGTGCGATACTAACGCCGCATCTCCTGGAAGGGTAAAGTGACAAACGTAGAGATCTTCACTCGCACAGGCCTCCCGAACATCTACACGCTGCTCAAACAACGTGGGTTACGCATCTTGTCCACGCACACCGTATGAAATATGATCGTATAACAAAAGACAGACTTTAAAGACAATTTACAGGTGGCGAAAGAACTAGGTGGCGCCCAAAATTGAGATTTATTGACGGATATAAGCGCGACATGAAGACTCTGAACATAAACCCCTGTCGCCTGTGAAGAAATAGCTGCAGACCACAATCTCTGGAAACACATTATGAAGCTCCAACTCAATCAAGAAGCAGACAGATTCATAGTAAAAAGTAAAGAGCCCCGTCACCTCAAGTGACGTCTAAGGAATATGGTGTTAGTGACTATAATTTTTAGAGACCTTCAGCACATGATTTTCGGGGCAATGTGGTCGGTATTACGCCCGTGCCGCCTTACATTCCCAGAAAAAAATCCGGTACACATTAAAGGCTGGGTGAACCTGGAAGCCGTCGATCAGGATCGAACCCGACCTCTTGTCCGTTGTAGTCCAGTTCACTAACCAGCGAGCTATCGCGGCAGACAGATTCATAGAAAAAGATATTACACGGCGTAAGAAAAGGAAAAAAAACATTTCCAAGAGGCTCTGCAAAATCCATAGCCCGTACAAACACATACAGACGTATACATAAAACATTAAAACATATACAAATTATGGCTGTCAAATGCCTTTTAAAAAATATAAAACAAAATAAAAGTAACGCAGAAAAAAAGCCAAACAATCACATAAAAAACTCTGTATCCAGTTTACAAGTTAACATATAATTTTAATTAGGGTCATTGTTTTAACATAAACAAACACATTTCGTTCACATACTGTTTTATTTCTTGATGAGCTTCAGTTATATGTTTGTTGTGTAAACATTTCTTACTTACCGCTAAACATTTTATATAAAATAATAAACTTCCTGAATATTTTGTGTGGCCATTTTGACATTGTAAAGCCAGCGATTCCAAGTCTGGGAGACGGTATTAGAAATGCTAAAGAGACACAGTCATGCAGTATGTTCTGTAGACTTGTTATCGTTTAAGAATTATTACTGGTACAATTCATGAGAATAGGAAATAGCTTTGTTGTTTTTTTTAATAGAAATAGCTTCTTATGTCAGGTTTACTCATAATAGATACCATGCTTGTAGGCACCTCTTTAAAAGGTTGAAAATACAAATATCAGGTTATTTTGTTTAGAATCAAGCATATTTAGGAATTTCAGAGTCAAATTATCAGTATCAAAATTAACTAAATTTTCAAATTGCGTGGAATGTGATCTCTGGCATTTTTATTAATTTATCATTTTTTAAAGCAAAAATAAATAATTTAAGAACCAAAATTGTTTGTAAAAAGAACACCACTCATATTTTATCTAATGCATCCTTTGTAAAAAGAACACCACTCATATTTTATCTAAAGCATCCTTTGTAAAAAAGAACACCACTCATATTTTATCTAATGCATCCTTTGTAAAGAGAACACCACTCATATTTTATCTAATGCATGCTTTGTATAAAGAACACCACTCATATTTTATCGAATGCATCCTTTGTAAAGAGAACACCACTCGTATTTTATCTAATGCATCCTTTGTATAAAGAACACCACTCATATTTTATCTAATGCATCCTTTGTAAAGAGAACACCACTCGTATTTTATCTAATGCATCCTTTGTATAAAGAACACCACTCATATTTTATCTAATGCATCCTTTGTAAAAAGAACACCACTCATATTTTATCTAATGCATCCTTTGTAAAAAGAACACCACTCATATTTTATCTAATGCATCCTTTGTAAAAAGAACACCACTCATATTTTATCTAATGCATCCTTTGTAAAAAGAGGCACAATTTTCAAGAACAGCAAATTGTTCAACTGTAAAGATAAGTCTCCGGCAGTTTTGGCCTTTGAAGACACGATGACTACATTATCCACGATACAATGTTCACACACAAGACCGGAACAATCATTTATAATCCGAAAAGACAGTTATGTATCAGTAACCTAGGAGGTCAAAGACAGGAACATTCTTGAAACTGTACAAAACATGTCCGCGGACACTTCTACTTCTATGAAGTTTGTTTTATGAGCAACTACTAACATCTAGAGAAGACATAAAGTCATGATGGCTCAACTACCCACATCTTTCAACAACCAACCACCCCAGCCATTTAATAGATTTAGATGCTGAGACACCAGCCTCAAATTAGGTATTTTTTAGATGTTGATTTAGATATCGATTTAGATGTGGATTTAGATGTTGATTTAGATATCAATTTAGATGTGGATTTAGATGTCGATTTAGATGTCGATTTAGATGTCGATTTAGATGTCGATTTAGATGTGGATTTAGATGTGGATTTAGATGTCGATTTAGATGTCGATTTAGATGTCGATTTAGATGCTTTTCACTTTCAATGAAGTAGAGACGACTCTAAGCCATTGGCTAACAACAATTAGGGCCTCAGGTGATCTGATACAACAATATGCTAAAAGCAATCTGCAAAGTGTTTGTTGAAGACCTATGCTCCACAGGGAGCTGAAAGGTAGAAGAGGAAGAATCTGGAAAGTGTTTGTTGAAGACCTATGCTCCACAGGGAGCTGAAAGGTAGAAGAAGAAGAATCTGGAAAGAAAAAAAGATACTCATGAAGTTTAAAAAAAATGAGCATCGTAAAATTTGTATAAAGAAAAACCTAGTTATTTGGTTATTTCGTTATGGAAGGCCCCGGTATCACTGCAAACGGATTAAAATCCATAATTGCCCAACCGCCCGTGCCAGTGGAATCATTAAAATTACTGACTCATCTCCCAAACAAAGAAAGGTAGTTGTAGTCCCCATCATAGCAGTCTCAGTACACGCCAAAAGACATAAGGCGAAACCGCACAGAAAGTGAACACGGCCAACTGTTCCCTGTCATACGATTTCAGCATTCATCGTAAACAATTGGAATATCGGAACATGATCAAAACGGAAGAAACACAGCTCACGGTGTGCACATAGCACTTAACTCAGTAGCTCCTGCAACAAGCGGACTTGGAATATGAGGAAACTGCAACAAGGAACACTTTTCAGACATAGCCTTCAATGGTTTCTGCCGCCTATCCACCATATTGCCCGGAAGTTCACGTCCTTCTGAAAATGATGATCGTCATAGTATTTAAATGTATAGCGCTTGATGATGTTAGGACATCGTGTTTGACTCCAATTACGAACATACAAAACACAGTTAGTCGTCAGATTATCCCCGTTGCACACCAAACAACAGATCGCAAGATTAGCGCATGGTCGGTTTCGGACACACCATGAGCCTTTATGATGACGTAGCACGCACAAAATGGCTGCGCCCATGGGTTCATGATTACTCTAGTGAATGCAGTCTACAACGAACGAAACATGGTGCAAATTCCCCAAAGAGATAAAACTTCGGCTGACTTGACGGAGCCCACCACATTAATGCGTTGGAAATTGTAAATAACTTGCGTCAAATAACTCCATCAACGGTTATTGAACAGCACTCATTGTGACGTGAAACGCAGATCAACGTATTGAGGAAGAAAAAAATCGTGTCTTAAACTTCATTGATTTCAACATGATTTTCGACATTATACGAAGCAACTCTTTTGTGAAATTTACTGAGACAATATTGGATACCACAAAGAATCACCATCATCAAAGATTTGTATAACTGCTATTCATGTCAGTTCGCACAGCTTAATGGTTAAATGAATAGTTCCATTTAGAAATGGGGAAGCAAAATGAATCTTTCTTCCGTGTTGTTTGGAGTTCTCATCGACTTCATAATGCATAAGTGCTGTACAGAGAGCACAGGCAATGAGTAAATGCACTGGTCTTAATAGGATGACCTTGGTTTTGTAGACGACATATCAGTAGCATTATGAACTTGGTTCAAGAAATAACAAACGTGCTATCTCAAGAAAAGAAAAGAGTAATGAAAAATTAAATTCGTCTGGAAGAGCAAAATATACCTAGAAGGAAAGTCAATAGGAAAAGTAGATTGTCTATCTTGGAATGTTGCATAGATAATGAAGAAAACACAAATATAGAGCTTATGATCAGAGTCACAAAGGCAACTATGACTTATAAAAAAACCTTCAGAAAATATGTAAATAAAAACACCTGTGTACAAAAACAGAGCTTATGATTGTCTAACAAAAACAGAGCTTATGATTGTCTAACAAAAACAGAGCTTATGATTGTCTAACAAAACAGAGCTTAGGATTGTCCAACAAAAACAGAGCTTAAGATTGTCTAACAAAAACAGAGCTTATGATTGTCTAACAAAAACAGAGCTTAGGATTGTCTAACACAAACAGAGCTTATGATTGTCTAACAAAAACAGAGCTTAGGATTGTCCAACAAAAATAGAGCTTAGGATTGTCGAACAAACACAGAGCTTATGATTGTCTAACAAAAACAGAGCTAAGGATTGTCTAACAAAAGCAGAGCTTATGATTGTCTAACAAAAACAGAGCTTATGATTGTCTAACAAAAACAGAGCTTAGGATTGTCCAACAAAAACAGCGCTTAGGATTGTTTAACAAAAACAGAGCTTATGATTGTCTAACAAAAACAGAGCTTAGGATTGTCCAACAAAAAACAGAGCTTATGATTGTCTAACAAAAAACAGAGCTTATGATTGTCTAACAAAAAACAGAGATTATGATTGTCCAACAAAAGCAGAGCTTATGACTGTCCAACAAAATAGAGCTTATGATTGTCTAACAAAAAACAGAGCTTATGATTGTCTAACAAAAAACAGAGCTTATGATTGTCTACCAAAAAACAGAGCTTATGATTGTCTAACAAAAACAGAACTTAGGATTGTCCAACCGAATGTCTTCACAAATCTGCTGGAGTAGGTGAGCATGTCTCTCCACAACTTGCTGTCTCTTCACTTGTTTATCGTTCCAGCGGTTAACTTCCTACTCTGCAAATCTTTTCTCTCTCTCTCTCTCTCTATCTCTCTCTCTCTCTCTCTCTCTCTCTCTCTTTCTTCACTTTTTATTGTACCTATTTAGGTGTCGATGGCTATATAAAGTTCTGGTTCTCGTCCTTTTGGTAACTTCACTCATTGTCATTTTATGATGTTGTTGCGTTTCTTTAATGTTGTACCACCATCTTACTCTGTGTCTGCCTCTTTCTCTTCTACTTTCTCCTCTTCTAATATATACTTTGTATGGTAATAAATCAGGGAGCCGCGATAGCTCAGTGGTTAGTGAAATGGACTAAAAGGACAAGGGTAAAGTTCGATCCCAACCGACGGCTTCCGGGTTCACCCAGCCTTAAATTGGTACCTGATTTTTTTGTGGGAAAGTAAAGCGTCACGGGCGTAATACCGACCACATTACCCCAAAAATCATGTGCTGAAGGTCTGTAAAATGTATGGTCACTAACACCATATTCCCTAAACGCCACTTGGCGTGACGGTCACTAACACCATATTCCCTAAACGCCACTTGGCGTGACGGTCACTAACACCATATTCCCTAAACGCCACTTGGCGTGACGGTCACTAACACCATATTCCCTAAACGCCACTTGGCGTGACGGTCACTAACACCATATTCCCTAAACGCCACTTGGCGTGACGGTCACTAACACCATATTCCCTAAACGCCACTTGGCGTGACGGTCACTAACACCATATTCCCTAAACGCCACTTGGCGTGACGGTCACTAACACCATATTCCCTAAACGCCACTTGGCGTGACGGTCACTAACACCATATTCCCTAAACGCCACTTGGCGTGACGGTCACTAACACCATATTCCCTAAACGCCACTTGGCGTGACGGTCACTAACACCATATTCCCTAAACGCCACTTGGCGTGACGGTCACTAACACCATATTCCCTAAACGCCACTTGGCGTGACGGTCACTAACACCATATTTCCTAAACGCCACTTGGCGTGACGGGGTTCTTTACTTTATGGAAAGAAACCTCGCGGCATTCTATCTAGATAGGCAAACCTCTCCAGCTGTCTGGTATTTAGCTTCTCTTTACGACCATTCACATAGCTTGGCTTCTATTTTGCACTTGTCACAACAAATTGTCTCCTTGTTTCACCGCCAAAACGACGATTGTATTCTTCCAAAGACCCATACGCTTTCTTGACCGTGATCTACTTTACATCATTCTCTCTTTAGCTGTCCGTGGTACTCCTACTATTCTTCTGCAAACCCACATTTCTATAACCTGCCAAGATTTTCTGCTTGTTGAAAGGTTGTTATAGTATATTTATTGTTTCTTATTCCAGATATTATATTATTGTCCATTGACAGCACATCACATTACATTGATCACGAACGTCACTCATGACAGTTCTCTCATTTATTATAAAATAATCAGTTTATTGATCTCTATTATTTTTCTTGGCACATGATCGTACTATAGAGGATGCACTTATCTTAAATTAATGTTCGTTAATTCTGGACACTCATGAGACTATCGTCGGTGACTATTTGAAATGTCCATAAGTGCATATCTTGCACTCAATCTCTCTATCACTTACTAACGTTTATCGGAAATGTGAAACACAGTTCTTGAAAACTCTCAGACACTTCACAACTAAAGTTCATATTTTCATTGCTATCCTTACTACTCTCTATCAACTTATTTAATAACTTCTCAACTGACTTAAAACTACAACTTGAAGATTCTTAACTTCCTAACTAACTGGCTCAACTTTGTAATCTTAACATACTAGATCTGACTTCTATCTCTAAAAACTTCTTGCTCTTCCTATTTCTGACTTTTGTTCTTATTGTCCTAATAATTATTGTCTAATCTAAAAGTCTTACTCTAATTGTTTTAAAGCCTATTGTGTTGAAGTTTAAATACTCAGCCACAACTCTTCGTGTGAAATATCAGCAGCCAATGGGGCTTGCCGCAAGTGACAAATTGCAACCTTTCTGATCACTTAGTCAGTCAACTCTCATCACTCTGTGTCCGAAACTTGAACCATTCCCCAGATTTGACGATAACACTTTGTTTTCATGAAATCTCTACTCCCTATTCAAATTCATGATTACCTCATGATAATGACCTTTCCTGGTAGTTGGATGACAACTTATTTATCAGACGGCCAAAGTCATGGGGTCAATGCATGCTATTGTCATGCGCCTACTCTCACTTCCACAACTTGGTTGAAGTGGAAATTTCCATTTTTAAAACTCATTATCGTGTCCAGTATAATTCTGGACCTTCCTACCTTAACTTGGTAGGTGTCCTTGTTATGTCCGAGTATAATTCCTCGGTGGGTGTCCCTATCCCTACTATAAACTTGTATTCCCTTAATTTGTTATTCTGGCTGGAATTTTCCATACTTTAAAATTATGTCCTAACTACTGATGGTCGCTACCATATGTTACTGCTATTGTCCATTGAAGAAACGGGTAACGACTAAGTTACCTTCCCCCATGCTTTCATTAGCTTACTCTGTTACAAAGTTGTCTATGTTTCTTATAGATTTTTGCACTGCAACAAATTTAGTTTTACTTTGTGGATCCAGTTACTTTTACTGAAATACTTTCGTTTTATTTTGAAAGTAAAACTATACAACGATCGTGTCAATATTTTACTATTTTGTTTAGCTTGTCTATTCAACCAATATTATTTATTGATAAGCGTTTCAGGTTTTCCATGATTTGATTTCGTGTATCTCATGACCGTCTCTCTTGAATTAAATATCGCTCTACTCAAATAATAAATCTATAACGAAAGGAATGAAAATAATCATGAACATGCTGATCTAGATATACTGTATCCGTCGTCATTTGACATCTCATCTGGTAGAATGTTTAAAGATACATTCAGTTCTGACACGGGGCAATTGTTTTGAGTATTAACATTTTCAAAAATTATAATTTCGAATCTTTTCTTTCTATGTTTGTATTAAGTTTAAGATCTCTTGAGTCTTTTCTGTTTATATTCGTCTTATGTTTAAGATCTTTTAAGTCTGTTCTAATTATGTTTGTCCCAAGTTTCCGATCTTTTAAGTCTGTTCTAATTATGTTTGTCCCAAGTTTCCGATCTTTTAAGTCTGTTCTGATTATGTTTGTCCCAAGTTTCCGATCTTTTTGGTCTGTTCTAATTATGTTTGTCCCAAGTTTCCGATCTTTTAAGTCGAAAAGTTGAATTGTTCTATCTATCTGTCTATCTATTTACCTTTCGAGCCGTAGTCGACCCACAGTGCATAGACCCAGATACTCTTTCTCTTATCTAAATTTGTATTCTAGCAGTTTTCAATCCTTCTAAAGATATTTTATCAAATCTCGCTATTTGTCTCTGTTCTGTGCAAGCAACTCTATGTCATTGAGGGAGCCGATTCCTGCTGCTCTTGCCTCTCTAATCAATGTTAATTGTTCAGTCTTGTCTTATTGGCAAATTTGAAAGATTCTGTTTATAGTTATTTTATTGTAACACAATCCATAACAGAGGCTTGTTGATTCCCTTTTGTAACAAATAAATACATTTATGTGCGTCAGAAAAGATGTCAGCTCACTCACCGATTGAAAGAAAATAAAAACATCGAGGAATAAAACCGGTCCCCACTTCAAAATACTGAGTCCTAATACGTCGCTAGTTATGCAAAACAAACCAGACAGTCTAAATACTACATTAAATAATTGCTCACATTGGAAATAGCAAAATGTGGACATCCCTGCAAAATATGAGACCAATGAAAATTAAAAACAAAAATACAAGTTATGGAAATGAAATGTTACTGTAAAACTCTAGTCATCTCACAGAAGGACCAAATAGAAAACTAGAAAGTTCATTAGATCATCACTAATAATATAAGCCCACATGAAGAGCTTCTTACATAAATAAGGAAGAAGGAATTATATTGAAATGGACGTGGAAGAAGATCAAACAGCCTGGCCAGGAACATATCACGAGAAGCAGTGAAAGGAGGATGGAGTGCATGTAAAATGAGAAGCAAACTGGGCTGATGACCTCAAAGACAA
This sequence comes from Megaustenia siamemsis, assembly GCA_032433765.1. Classification (NCBI taxonomy): domain Eukaryota; kingdom Metazoa; phylum Mollusca; class Gastropoda; order Stylommatophora; family Ariophantidae; genus Megaustenia; species Megaustenia siamemsis. The sequence continues at coordinate 17,573,000 of JAVIAB010000139.1, read as the reverse complement.
GACGATGGAAAACATCCTAAAAACCCAGAAACTGACATGCAAGGGAGATGAAAAGATTTGATAAAGTAAATATAGAACATTTATCGTAGATACAAATAATATTAGGAAGAAAGGCAGCATGTAACCAACACACGTAAAGGTCTCTGCATCAACAACATCTGCACAGTCAGAACAGCAGCTGGCTGCATAGATCACTTTGAAGTTAGATCAGATTAAGACAACGGTGTTTACTATCTCCCCTATCGTTTATGACCTACATAGGCTACATAGCACTGGGCGATATTAAGTAAGTGCAGAGCTTGTACCATAAGTTAAAAAACCAGCCCTATATTAAACAGAAGAAAAAAGAATTTATTTAAATATCTGATTACAGTTTATAATTCTTTATATATAATATTGTTTATAATTCGTTCTCTTCGCGCAAAATTCCACAAATGCCATCTAAATTCATTTTGAGACACGAAACAAACATTATCTGATCGCTTTCCAACGTACATTGACATTTGTCTCCTTTAATATTTCATCGTTGCCATTTGAAAATATCGTCTAAATATCGTTCACTCTCATATAATTTTATTCATTTCTAACATTTTCCACGTTTTTCAATCTGTAATTAACACATTATATAATTATATCATCATCATCATCAATTACCATGTCTGTTGGCGTAGGGGATCATGTCTCTCCACAACTTTCAATCTCGACAGTTATTTATAATTTCTGTTGTTGACCTTCTGCCAAGCCATTATCTTAAGCTGTCTGGTATCTTTTCTTTTTCCTTCCCTCTATCTCTTCGTCCATCACTTTTTCCCAGTTGTCACAACATATTCCAGCTGTTTCCTTCTCATTACATGCACAAAAAAGATTGTTTTTTCCTAATATTGCATATTTGCACTCTTTTTACTTTGGCCTCTTTCAGAACGTTTTCATTACTCCTCTTAGCTGTCCATAGTATTCTCATTACATATGTATACATATTTTGTCCTAACTATTTTATAATTAATTTTAAAAAATAAAAGCCCTATCAAAGTTTAAACTACGATAATAATGAGAGTCACACTAAATCAGTCTCTCATGCTCTTGTTCTCACAATTTCATGACAAAGATGACACCAGTCACTAGATCATTGGTTTAACGCTCGCTTTTGAAGACCAACAAACGATGTACATTAAGGAAACTGAATGTAGAGAGTTAGGTAAATTTATGAGCCAGAACAAAACAGTTTAAAGCAAAAACCTGGTAGACATGAGCAGACCAAGACATTCTGGTTCACTTTGACCTCAGAGCACACGTAGAAAGGATGGGACTCAGTGACTTTGCAACTTTGGATTGCGAGCAGCCAGACAAACTCAAGAGGAACAACCAACATGGCTGTAGCACCATTAACACACTAAGAACGCAAATATGACCCCTAGAAACAACCCTGCATGACAAGGGGAACCGGTGAAGACTTCAAATGATGCGTCTTGTTCGTGACCCAAGTTGGTCTATGTGTCTCAAGGCAAGCAATAGCTGATCACAGAAAACTAGACAAGAAGCTAAACGAAGACAGCAGTGAATGGTCAGACATTGAGGACGTTGACATCTGGTATATGTGCCCTCATCGGCCTAAAATACGTAGGGTCAATGCAAAGAAATGCATATAAATGCTGCAGTAAAGCTAATTGTAAGGAGAAATGGGGAAAAAATCTAGAAAAAAAAATCTAGAAAAAAATCTAGAAAAAAATCTAGAAAAAAATTATCGAAAAAAATATAGTAAAAAATATAGAAAAAAATATAGAAAAAAATATAGAAAAAAATATAGAAAAAAATATAGAAAAAAATATAGTAAAAAATATAGAAAAAAATATAGAAAAAAATATAGTAAAAATATAGAAAAAAATATAGTAAAAAATATAGAAAAAAAATATAGAAAAAAATATAGTAAAAAATATAGAAAAAAATATAGAAAAAAATATAGTAAAAAATATAGAAAAAAATATAGAAAAAAATATAGTAAAAATATAGAAAAAAATATAGTAAAAAATATAGAAAAAAAATATAGAAAAAAATATAGTAAAAAATATAGAAAAAAAATATAGAAAAAAAATATAGAAAAAAATATAGTAAAAAAATAGAAAAAAAATATAGAAAAAAACGCCATGGTTAAAGCTTTATAATAGCAAAATAAGTGTACGACACAAATTAGAAGCATTTCTTATCTTTGACTCTACTAGTACAATACCGCTGCTACTCGACGTTTGTACATCGTCCTACGTGTTTACTCTTGTTAATATATTTTAATTTTAGACTATTTTAAATACATATGTGTGTGTGAGTTGTATGTTTGTTCCTGCTGAATGCATATTGAGCCGAAACGTCGTTCTAACTTGTGTCGTCAACTTATTACATACAGTTTTAACTGTACCGTTTTTTTCTATTTTCCCCCCTCTATTTTCTTTCATTTCTCCTTAAAATTACGTTGCATAATCAATAGGACGGTCATAATTATCATTATCCTCATCAAAAATATGTGTGTAGCTCATCAAACTTGACGTCTTGATCTTTGCAGCTCTAGGATATATGCGTTTATGAGCCATCTTGTTAAGAAAGGTGCGTTGATTGCGTCATCAATGCGTGTGCTGATCGTTTGTGTGTATTATCGATTGTTTTACAGTTACTGTTGTGTTCTAGGGTCTGCGTGTCTGAGTGCGATTGTACCGCCTTCATCTCTATGGTCGACTAAATTACGGCGTCGATAAGACATTTATGGTCTGTTTTGTGACAAGTGATGGATGTGTGTTGATTGCGTAAATATGTATGTGTTTATGTGTATATAATAATAATTTACAACATGTATCTGTTTATGTGTATATAATAATTTACATGTATGTGTTTATAGTTTATTTGTATATAATAATAATTTCAATAATTTCCACAATCAAGGAGGTTGATCGATGGCTTGACAAGCTGTCATTGTAAAAAGTATTGTTATGGAAACAGCGCCATATATTTTAGAGCAGTGATCTCTGCAATATGTGCCATTTTGGCATGCAAGGTTTCTGTTTTTGAGATTGTGGTTCTGCCCTATGTGCCGTCTTCGGCTCGAAAGGACAATAGAATAATTTACATGTATGTGTTTATGTGTATATAATAATAATTTACAACATGTATGTGTTTCTGTGTATATAATAATAATTTACAACATGTATGTGTTTCTGTGTATATAATAATAATTTACAACATGTATGTGTTTCTGTGTATATAATAACAATTTACAACATGTATGTGTTTATGTGTATATAATAATAATTTACATGTATGTGTTTATGTGTATATAATAATAATTTACAATATATATGTGCGTGTGTTTGTGTTTATGTTGGAATAAGCAGCTGTGAGGTAGACCATGTGTGTGTAATCGAACGCGCGTATGTGTGAACTGTATCGAGTGTGGGATAGAATGTGTGTGTAATTGAGCATGTGTGTGATTGAATATATAACTGCTTATATATATTATATGGCTGATTACGTGTATATAAATGAGAATGCCCGAGTATGTATGTGCTTGGGTATGTGCGTGTATTTGGAAATGTGTGTGTTTTTGATTATTTGCGATGTGCGATTTCGTAATTGTATGATAACTATACATACGTTCGAGTATTTTTGAAATTGTGTGTTTGTCACTGGATATGTGTGTAACTGACATTATGTGCTGTAGTGTATGATGTAATATGTTGTAAACTATTGTGTGTGTTTGAATATACGTGAAGGTCCTGTCATCGATCAGCAGCTGGAGTGAGTGTAGGGACTCATAGTGGGCTGTGTGCGTCAGGGTCGGCGAACAACGGAACTGATCAAGACACTACTTCATACCCCCTCTTCCCCCCCCCCCCCGCCTCCCAGTGGTGCTTCTGAAAACAGACTCGCCAGTTTAGTCAAGAAAGTAGGGATGGAAGAGAAATGGTTACCTGGTAGTAAAAAAAAAACGCTAAAGTCAGATGTGATTGGCTGAAAGGCGTAAATATAACACAACACACCTGCTGCAAACCACAGCACATCTACGCCTATTTAACGTCTTTCTTAGGGCGTTTGAAGAAATGTAGTCGTTGAGTGAAAGACGAAGACGAAGAATATATATGTTACAAATGAGTATGTGTGCTGTTGGGTGCATGAGTAAAAATAGTACTTGTGTAACTAATTATATGTGTGTAACTGCGCATCTACGTTTCATTAACAAAAAGAGTTTTTACGATAGCGGCTTGTTAAACCTCTGATCGACGGTTCTATACCAAGCGGGAGAAAAACAACTCCTCCATTTTGGATCCAACCGGAAATGAAATCATGTGATGACATATGAATACATGTGATGAGGAGAGATAATAACCGAATAACAAAGCAAGCCCTCATGTGGGAACAGGTAAGAGGAAAAGAGGCCAACCCAGAGAGACACTGAGAAGAACATTGATCAGATAGGCAAGGGCAGCAGGAATCGACTCCATCAATGAGATAGAGTTGCTTGCACAGAACAGAGGCAAAATGGCAAGATTTGATAAAAGATCTTTATAAGGATTGAAAACTGCTGGAATAAAAATTTAGATAAGAGAAAGAGTATCTGGGTCTATGCCCTATGGGCCGGCTACGACTCGAAAGGTAAATAAAGCCGGCCCAAAAGGTAAATAGATAGATAGATAGAACTGCGCATCATGTATGTGATTTAATATACGCGTGATTGAGTGTATATATATATATATATATATATATATATATATAAGGTTGAGTTTGGGTATGTTTAATAATTCATAATTCTCTATATGCAGTGGCATATTTCTATCCGCTCCACCCCTTCTTCTTTCTCTTACTATCTATATGTGCGCATTTGTGAGTCATGCCTAAATGAACATATCATCTGCATGTGGTACAGTGAGAGTGTTTTACAACCATATGAATATCACACAATCAATATTTATAAAAACACAATCATCATCATTATACAACATAAAAGTAAACGGGTCGAATCTGAAAGAAGTACAGCGCGTGTAACACTTGGGGATAATAATATCAGATGGAAGATACACCACAAAAATAAAAAGCAGAATAACCCAGGCCAAAGTGGCAATTCATGAAGCGAAAAACGTCTTCTGCAATAAGTCCATATCAATAGAAGTGAGTAAGAGAATTAATCAGTGCTATATGCTGCCAATTCTGGCCTATGGAAGCGAATCATAGACAGTGGAAAAACAAATAAAAAGACGAGTAGAGGTCACAGAGATGAGATCTCTCAGAAGATTGTTGAAAGTTGCCGGGACAGCCAAAAAGACCAACGAGGAAGTTCTCAAAGTGGCCAACACAAAAAGGGACTTTCTTAAAACATCAGAAAATAACAATCATAATTTTTTCGGGCACATCATGAGGAGAGACAAGTTAGATAGATTAGAACTGGCAAAATATAGGGAAAGAGAATGCGAGGACAACAAAGAAAGAAAATACTAGATAGCTTGGTGTCATGGCATGGGAAACAGCCAACAACAGAAGTAATACGATGTACTGTGGATAGAAAATTGTGGAAGGACATGATCGCCTACGCCAACCGGTATAGCACATGATGATGATAAAGCACAAACACTTGTTCTTAAACGATATCTATTTATTTAAATTATATAGGGCACTTGTGATATATGTGTAGCCAGAGAGCTACAGCAGCCATTAGGGTGCATGTTTTAGATTCTCTATTGAAAAAAGGAATAGTGAAGAACTTGAAATTGTAACAGACAATGAAATTGTGAGATTTATCGTAACTAACAACTGATATTACCAGATAATTAGCAACAGCAACACAACAATTAAATGCCATGAAACACATGTGGCATATTACCAGAAAGATATTACAAGAAAATAAGCAACAGCAACACAACAATTAAATGCCATGAAACACATGTGGCATAATACCAGAAAGAGGCAGTGAAATAACTTACTAAAGGCATGCATCTTTCCGGTAGAACCTTATTGTGTGAATCAAGGACAATCTCACAAACAGTAAAAAAGAAAATCGATTCAGCCGAAACAAAATGCTACAGAAAAATCCTTAAGACACATTGTGTAATGAAAAAGGATCAATGGTGACATTTGGTTATTTGGTTATGGAAGGCCCCGGTATCACTGCAAACGAATTAAAATCCATAATTGCTCAACCGCCCGTGCCAGCGTAATTATCCGAATCTCATCTCCCAAACAAAGAAAGGTAACTGTAGTCCCCATCATAGCAGTCTCAGCACACGCCAAAAGACATAAGGCGAAACCGCGCAGAAAGTGAACACAGCCAACTGTTCCCTGTCATACGATATCATCATTCATCGTAAACAATTGGAATATCGAAACATGATCAAAACGGATGAGACACACAGCTCACGGTGTGCACAGAGCACTTAACTCAGTAGCTCCTGCAACAAGCCGGACTTGGAATATGAGGAAGCGGCAACAAGGAACACATTTCATGCATAGCCTTCAATGGTTCCCGTCGTCTCAATTGTTCCCGTCGTCTCAATTGTTCCCGTCGTCTCAATTGTTCCCGTCGTCTCAATTGTTCCCGTCGTCTCAATTGTTCCCGTCGTCTCAATTGTTCCCGTCGTCTCAATTGTTCCCGTCGTCTCAATTGTTCCCGTCGTCTAGCCACCATAAACCGGGAGTTCACGTCCTCTTGAAAATGATGATCGTCATATTTTTAAAAATGTAGAGCGATTGAGGATGTTAGGCCATCGTTGTTGAATGGTGACATATTGAAAGATAAACATTAAAACGAACTGGCTTATAACCACCATTCCACAGAATAAATTAAAATTCAATGGACATATAGAATACACAGCAAGCTGGAAAAAAAATAATGGAAGGCTTGGTACCAGGTCGACGAGACATAATGTTGGCCAAAAAGAAGGTGATCTCAAGACATCAAAGAGACAACAGAATAACAAATGAAGTAGAAATCGTGCTAGAGACAAGATAATCTTTCACACGGGCTGTGATGAATGCAACGTTCTGTGGGAGATCTAGCTAGAGACATAGATTCTTTCACACGGGCTGTGATGAATGCAACGTTCTGTGGGAGATCTGGCTAGAGACATAGATTCTTTCACACGGGCTGTGATGAATGCAACGTTCTGTGGGAGATCTGGCTAGAGACATAGATTCTTTCACACGAGCTGTGATGAATGCAACGTTCTGTGGGAGATCTAGCTAGAGACATAGATTCTTTCACACGGGCTGTGATGAATGCAATGTTCTGTGGGAGATCTAGGCTAGAGACATAGATTCTTTCACACGGGCTGTGATGAATGCAACGTTGTGTGGGAGATCTAGCTAGAGACATAGATTCTTTCACACGGGCTGTGATGAATGCAACGTTCTGTGGGAGATCAGGCTAGAGGCATACATTCTTTCACACGCGCTGTGATGAATGCAACGTTGTGTGGGAGATCTAGCTAGAGACATAGATTCTTTCACACGGGCTGTGATGAATGCAACGTTCTGTGGGAGATCTAGGCTAGAGACATAGATTCTTTCACACGCGCTGTGATGAATGCAACGTTGTGTGGGAGATCTAGCTAGAGACATAGATTCTTTCACACGGGCTGTGATGAATGCAACGTTCTGTGGGAGATCTAGCTAGAGACATAGATTCTTTCACACGGGCTGTGATGAATGCAACGTTCTGTGGGAGATCAGGCTAGAGGCATACATTCTTTCACACGCGCTGTGATGAATGCAACGTTGTGTGGGAGATCTAGCTAGAGACATAGATTCTTTCACACGGGCTGTGATGAATGCAACGTTCTGTGGGAGATCTAGCTAGAGACATAGATTCTTTCACACGGGCTGTGATGAATGCAACGTTCTGTGGGAGATCTAGCTAGAGACATAGATTCTTTCACACGGGCTGTGATGAATGCAATGTTGTGTGGGAAATCTGGCTAAAACATAGATTCTTTCACACGCGCTGTGATGAATGCAACGTTCTGTGGGAGATCTGGCTAGAGACATAGATTCTTTCACACGCCCTTTGATGAATGCAACATTCTGTGGGAGATCTGGCTGGAGACATAGATTCTTTCACACGAGTTGTGATGAATGCACCGATCTGCAAAGGATATACGACCTGAGGATGAGCGAAAGGAACATAGCAAATATGAAACGATTGGAGTCTCGAATGTCGATCATTTCTGTCATTAACCATGTGTAGATCTAGGTAACTATACATCATTGTGCGTTTATATGCATGCCTCATAGTGCGTGCACACACGCCCAAACTGTCTATCATTCTCACTCGTCCTAGTAGCTGCGACAGCTGACACCAGCCACAATAACATTTCTACCTCTAGTCTGTACTAAAGATTTTTAAAAGGTCAATTTTAAAACGAGTAAATCGAAAATTATACCAAGAGCGATAATTTGCAAAGCATTGATATCATTTACTCATTTATATCGCACTAATATTTTCCCTCGACCATACCTCGTTTGTTTCTTTCATCTCCTCAAGCATAAAGCAACTATAGTAACAGGGGATAGAAAGTACAGACAAAAAGATGGGCCGGTGTTGAGATAATGACGTGAGATAGAAGTACGAGTAACAGAGAGCCAGATCTTTATCTCGTTTGATTTTCTATTGTGAAATATTTATGAGAAATACCGAGACAGATGGCGAGTCGTAAGCACGTGTGATCGTAATGGAACTAGGAACGAATAAGAAAACTAAATTAGCGCCGCAAGAGAGAACAAGTAAAACAGAATATAGGAACTGTTGTTAGAAATATTTGTTCTTGTTTAGTTGGGGCATCATCATAGGGCTCCGTTAGTGTGCTCCAGTACTTGTCTGATTGTACAGGAATATTTTCGCAGTGCGCACAAACTACGTACCTGTAGACAATGGTTTGAGAGTCATTTTGTAAAGTTTATTATTACTATTATGTAAGGTTATATTATTTCATTAACCTTTTTTTTTAATTTTAATTAGCCCCAGCAGCGGAATGTAGGTTATCTAAACATACAGATGGATAGAATAATGGACAGATTGAATGGATGTGTGTTGATTGCGTAAATATGTATGTGTTTATGTGTATATAATAATAATTTACAACATGTATCTGTTTATGTGTATATAATAATTTACATGTATGTGTTTATAGTTTATTTGTATATAATAATAATTTCAATAATTTCCACAATCAAGGAGGTTGATCGATGGCTTGACAAGCTGTCATTGTAAAAAGTATTGTTATGGAAACAGCGCCATATATTTTAGAGCAGTGATCTCTGCAATATGTGCCATTTTGGCATGCAAGGTTTCTGTTTTTGAGATTGTGGTTCTGCCCTATGTGCCGTCTTCGGCTCGAAAGGACAATAGAATAATTTACATGTATGTGTTTATGTGTATATAATAATAATTTACAACATGTATGTGTTTCTGTGTATATAATAATAATTTACAACATGTATGTGTTTCTGTGTATATAATAATAATTTACAACATGTATGTGTTTCTGTGTATATAATAACAATTTACAACATGTATGTGTTTATGTGTATATAATAATAATTTACATGTATGTGTTTATGTGTATATAATAATAATTTACAATATATATGTGCGTGTGTTTGTGTTTATGTTGGAATAAGCAGCTGTGAGGTAGACCATGTGTGTGTAATCGAACGCGCGTATGTGTGAACTGTATCGAGTGTGGGATAGAATGTGTGTGTAATTGAGCATGTGTGTGATTGAATATATAACTGCTTATATATATTATATGGCTGATTACGTGTATATAAATGAGAATGCCCGAGTATGTATGTGCTTGGGTATGTGCGTGTATTTGGAAATGTGTGTGTTTTTGATTATTTGCGATGTGCGATTTCGTAATTGTATGATAACTATACATACGTTCGAGTATTTTTGAAATTGTGTGTTTGTCACTGGATATGTGTGTAACTGACATTATGTGCTGTAGTGTATGATGTAATATGTTGTAAACTATTGTGTGTGTTTGAATATACGTGAAGGTCCTGTCATCGATCAGCAGCTGGAGTGAGTGTAGGGACTCATAGTGGGCTGTGTGCGTCAGGGTCGGCGAACAACGGAACTGATCAAGACACTACTTCATACCCCCTCTTCCCCCCCCCCCCGCCTCCCAGTGGTGCTTCTGAAAACAGACTCGCCAGTTTAGTCAAGAAAGTAGGGATGGAAGAGAAATGGTTACCTGGTAGTAAAAAAAAAACGCTAAAGTCAGATGTGATTGGCTGAAAGGCGTAAATATAACACAACACACCTGCTGCAAACCACAGCACATCTACGCCTATTTAACGTCTTTCTTAGGGCGTTTGAAGAAATGTAGTCGTTGAGTGAAAGACGAAGACGAAGAATATATATGTTACAAATGAGTATGTGTGCTGTTGGGTGCATGAGTAAAAATAGTACTTGTGTAACTAATTATATGTGTGTAACTGCGCATCTACGTTTCATTAACAAAAAGAGTTTTTACGATAGCGGCTTGTTAAACCTCTGATCGACGGTTCTATACCAAGCGGGAGAAAAACAACTCCTCCATTTTGGATCCAACCGGAAATGAAATCATGTGATGACATATGAATACATGTGATGAGGAGAGATAATAACCGAATAACAAAGCAAGCCCTCATGTGGGAACAGGTAAGAGGAAAAGAGGCCAACCCAGAGAGACACTGAGAAGAACATTGATCAGATAGGCAAGGGCAGCAGGAATCGACTCCATCAATGAGATAGAGTTGCTTGCACAGAACAGAGGCAAAATGGCAAGATTTGATAAAAGATCTTTATAAGGATTGAAAACTGCTGGAATAAAAATTTAGATAAGAGAAAGAGTATCTGGGTCTATGCCCTATGGGCCGGCTACGACTCGAAAGGTAAATAAAGCCGGCCCAAAAGGTAAATAGATAGATAGATAGAACTGCGCATCATGTATGTGATTTAATATACGCGTGATTGAGTGTATATATATATATATATATATATATATAAGTTGAGTTTGGGTATGTTTAATAATTCATAATTCTCTATATGCAGTGGCATATTTCTATCCGCTCCACCCCTTCTTCTTTCTCTTACTATCTATATGTGCGCATTTGTGAGTCATGCCTAAATGAACATATCATCTGCATGTGGTACAGTGAGAGTGTTTTACAACCATATGAATATCACACAATCAATATTTATAAAAACACAATCATCATCATTATACAACATAAAAGTAAACGGGTCGAATCTGAAAGAAGTACAGCGCGTGTAACACTTGGGGATAATAATATCAGATGGAAGATACACCACAAAAATAAAAAGCAGAATAACCCAGGCCAAAGTGGCAATTCATGAAGCGAAAAAACGTCTTCTGCAATAAGTCCATATCAATAGAAGTGAGTAAGAGAATTAATCAGTGCTATATGCTGCCAATTCTGGCCTATGGAAGCGAATCATAGACAGTGGAAAAACAAATAAAAAGACGAGTAGAGGTCACAGAGATGAGATCTCTCAGAAGATTGTTGAAAGTTGCCGGGACAGCCAAAAAGACCAACGAGGAAGTTCTCAAAGTGGCCAACACAAAAAGGACTTTCTTAAAACATCAGAAAATAACAATCATAATTTTTTCGGGCACATCATGAGGAGAGACAAGTTAGATAGATTAGAACTGGCAAAATATAGGGAAAGAGAATGCGAGGACAACAAAGAAAGAAAATACTAGATAGCTTGGTGTCATGGCATGGGAAACAGCCAACAACAGAAGTAATACGATGTACTGTGGATAGAAAATTGTGGAAGGACATGATCGCCTACGCCAACCGGTATAGCACATGATGATGATAAAGCACAAACACTTGTTCTTAAACGATATCTATTTATTTAAATTATATAGGGCACTTGTGATATATGTGTAGCCAGAGAGCTACAGCAGCCATTAGGGTGCATGTTTTAGATTCTCTATTGAAAAAAGGAATAGTGAAGAACTTGAAATTGTAACAGACAATGAAATTGTGAGATTTATCGTAACTAACAACTGATATTACCAGATAATTAGCAACAGCAACACAACAATTAAATGCCATGAAACACATGTGGCATATTACCAGAAAGATATTACAAGAAAATAAGCAACAGCAACACAACAATTAAATGCCATGAAACACATGTGGCATAATACCAGAAAGAGGCAGTGAAATAACTTACTAAAGGCATGCATCTTTCCGGTAGAACCTTATTGTGTGAATCAAGGACAATCTCACAAACAGTAAAAAAGAAAATCGATTCAGCCGAAACAAAATGCTACAGAAAAATCCTTAAGACACATTGTGTAATGAAAAAGGATCAATGGTGACATTTGGTTATTTGGTTATGGAAGGCCCCGGTATCACTGCAAACGAATTAAAATCCATAATTGCTCAACCGCCCGTGCCAGCGTAATTATCCGAATCTCATCTCCCAAACAAAGAAAGGTAACTGTAGTCCCCATCATAGCAGTCTCAGCACACGCCAAAAGACATAAGGCGAAACCGCGCAGAAAGTGAACACAGCCAACTGTTCCCTGTCATACGATATCATCATTCATCGTAAACAATTGGAATATCGAAACATGATCAAAACGGATGAGACACACAGCTCACGGTGTGCACAGAGCACTTAACTCAGTAGCTCCTGCAACAAGCCGGACTTGGAATATGAGGAAGCGGCAACAAGGAACACATTTCATGCATAGCCTTCAATGGTTCCCGTCGTCTCAATTGTTCCCGTCGTCTCAATTGTTCCCGTCGTCTCAATTGTTCCCGTCGTCTCAATTGTTCCCGTCGTCTCAATTGTTCCCGTCGTCTCAATTGTTCCCGTCGTCTCAATTGTTCCCGTCGTCTCAATTGTTCCCGTCGTCTAGCCACCATAAACCGGGAGTTCACGTCCTCTTGAAAATGATGATCGTCATATTTTTAAAAAATGTAGAGCGATTGAGGATGTTAGGCCATCGTTGTTGAATGGTGACATATTGAAAGATAAACATTAAAACGAACTGGCTTATAACCACCATTCCACAGAATAAATTAAAATTCAATGGACATATAGAATACACAGCAAGCTGGAAAAAAAATAATGGAAGGCTTGGTACCAGGTCGACGAGACATAATGTTGGCCAAAAAGAAGGTGATCTCAAGACATCAAAGAGACAACAGAATAACAAATGAAGTAGAAATCGTGCTAGAGACAAGATAATCTTTCACACGGGCTGTGATGAATGCAACGTTCTGTGGGAGATCTAGCTAGAGACATAGATTCTTTCACACGGGCTGTGATGAATGCAACGTTCTGTGGGAGATCTGGCTAGAGACATAGATTCTTTCACACGGGCTGTGATGAATGCAACGTTCTGTGGGAGATCTGGCTAGAGACATAGATTCTTTCACACGAGCTGTGATGAATGCAACGTTCTGTGGGAGATCTAGCTAGAGACATAGATTCTTTCACACGGGCTGTGATGAATGCAATGTTCTGTGGGAGATCTAGGCTAGAGACATAGATTCTTTCACACGGGCTGTGATGAATGCAACGTTGTGTGGGAGATCTAGCTAGAGACATAGATTCTTTCACACGGGCTGTGATGAATGCAACGTTCTGTGGGAGATCAGGCTAGAGGCATACATTCTTTCACACGCGCTGTGATGAATGCAACGTTGTGTGGGAGATCTAGCTAGAGACATAGATTCTTTCACACGGGCTGTGATGAATGCAACGTTCTGTGGGAGATCTAGGCTAGAGACATAGATTCTTTCACACGCGCTGTGATGAATGCAACGTTGTGTGGGAGATCTAGCTAGAGACATAGATTCTTTCACACGGGCTGTGATGAATGCAACGTTCTGTGGGAGATCTAGCTAGAGACATAGATTCTTTCACACGGGCTGTGATGAATGCAACGTTCTGTGGGAGATCAGGCTAGAGGCATACATTCTTTCACACGCGCTGTGATGAATGCAACGTTGTGTGGGAGATCTAGCTAGAGACATAGATTCTTTCACACGGGCTGTGATGAATGCAACGTTCTGTGGGAGATCTAGCTAGAGACATAGATTCTTTCACACGGGCTGTGATGAATGCAACGTTCTGTGGGAGATCTAGCTAGAGACATAGATTCTTTCACACGGGCTGTGATGAATGCAATGTTGTGTGGGAAATCTGGCTAGAAACATAGATTCTTTCACACGCGCTGTGATGAATGCAACGTTCTGTGGGAGATCTGGCTAGAGACATAGATTCTTTCACACGCCCTTTGATGAATGCAACATTCTGTGGGAGATCTGGCTGGAGACATAGATTCTTTCACACGAGTTGTGATGAATGCACCGATCTGCAAAGGATATACGACCTGAGGATGAGCGAAAGGAACATAGCAAATATGAAACGATTGGAGTCTCGAATGTCGATCATTTCTGTCATTAACCATGTGTAGATCTAGGTAACTATACATCATTGTGCGTTTATATGCATGCCTCATAGTGCGTGCACACACGCCCAAACTGTCTATCATTCTCACTCGTCCTAGTAGCTGCGACAGCTGACACCAGCCACAATAACATTTCTACCTCTAGTCTGTACTAAAGATTTTTAAAAGGTCAATTTTAAAACGAGTAAATCGAAAATTATACCAAGAGCGATAATTTGCAAAGCATTGATATCATTTACTCATTTATATCGCACTAATATTTTCCCTCGACCATACCTCGTTTGTTTCTTTCATCTCCTCAAGCATAAAGCAACTATAGTAACAGGGGATAGAAAGTACAGACAAAAAGATGGGCCGGTGTTGAGATAATGACGTGAGATAGAAGTACGAGTAACAGAGAGCCAGATCTTTATCTCGTTTGATTTTCTATTGTGAAATATTTATGAGAAATACCGAGACAGATGGCGAGTCGTAAGCACGTGTGATCGTAATGGAACTAGGAACGAATAAGAAAACTAAATTAGCGCCGCAAGAGAGAACAAGTAAAACAGAATATAGGAACTGTTGTTAGAAATATTTGTTCTTGTTTAGTTGGGGCATCATCATAGGGCTCCGTTAGTGTGCTCCAGTACTTGTCTGATTGTACAGGAATATTTTCGCAGTGCGCACAAACTACGTACCTGTAGACAATGGTTTGAGAGTCATTTTGTAAAGTTTATTATTACTATTATGTAAGGTTATATTATTTCATTAACCTTTTTTTTTAATTTTAATTAGCCCCAGCAGCGGAATGTAGGTTATCTAAACATACAGATGGATAGAATAATGGACAGATTGAATGGCTGATCCATTTTTGGATAGACCGACGGGTAGAAGGATAGACAGACAGACAGACAGACAGACATATAAACAGCGCGACAGATAAAGAGACAAACAGACAGGCAGACACACAGACAGATATTAATAATAGGAAAACATGCAGATAGATGCATGCATAAAGAATGAGAAGCCGGATATAGAGAATGAAAGAGATAATTAATATATACGTAAATATATGAAAGAGAGAGAGAGAGAGAGATAAAGGGAAAGATACCAGGTGATGAAGAACAGTAACAAGTGAGGTAGACAAAAAAAAACAGAAGGTAGAGAGAGAGAAAGAGAGAGAGAGAGAGAGAGAGAGAGAGAGAGAGAGAGAGAGAGAAGGCCTGAAGAATTGTGCAATTGTGACAAGAATAAATAATGGAACACAAGTTTAATGAGAGAACACACTGGGCCTAGTGTTAGATCACGTGTACTCTGAGTAACCATGGCAACGATACCTTGATCACACGTGAGAGTGAAGTAAACAAACTGCATAGTTGGTATGTGTGTGTACATGTACACGTCTAGAAGATTTCGTACACATTTTGCTCAAATGACATTTTATATTATCTAGTAAATGTGTGTATGTTGATAGATTACCTTTGAACATGTTTTTATCCATAATGGCTCACATACATTCGGTATGACTAGTACCTGTATTATAATGGAAACACCGACCTAACTAGTGCATCATACAAAAAAAAAAAAAATTAAAAAAACGGGCTTGATCAAGGGATCGGTTCAAAATTTGTGTTTTATTCTATCAATGTCTTGTTGACATCATAATTATGTCATGTTTACTGTATCGACACAGAAAGTCACTTATCACCACTGCCAGTGTTGCATCACTTTATATTATATTATATTATATTATATTATATTATATTATATTATATTATATTATATTATATTATATTATATTATATTATATTATATTATATTATATTATATTATATTATATTATATTATATTATATTATATTATATTATATTATATTATATTATATTATATTATATTATATTATATTATATTATATTATATTATATTATATTATATTATATTATATTATATTATATTATATTATATTATATTATTTATATTATATTATATTATATTATATTATATTATATTACGTTGTATTGTATTGTATTGTATTATATTATATTCATATACTATGTCAATTGATGTGGGAAAGAGCGTTCGTCGGTGATGTATAGAACCAATTCTGACCTATGGAAGCGAATCATGGACAGTAGAAAAACAAATAAAATGACGATTGCTGACCAAAGAGATATGGTTTCTCAGAAGAATGTTTAAAATTCCATGGACAGCTAAAACGACCAGTGAGAACATTCTCAAATAGACCAACACAAAAAAGGGAGCCGAATAGGTGGAGTAGAACCTAGATAGTTCTAGTCTACCAATCCTGATGCAAGCCATCAGCTATGAGTCGCTGGCAACGATTAGCTCTATTGTTATCAAGAAGTGTCCCCAACGATGAAGCTAAATCGCTCTGCATCAAGAAGAAAATATTCACAACATTGATCAACCTACACATTCTTTCAGCATCCAACAACAGACCGAAGAGTTAGTAACCTTCTAAGAGAATAAGTTATCAGGAAAACGCATCTGGAGACAAGCTCTTCACATCGACCTGATGCCATTAACAACAGTTAAAAGAAAGGACAGTCGAAAAGTTTCAGACTTTAAACTGTGAACTAGCCATAAGAGATATAACAAATGAACAAAAATATGAGACTGAGTTCACGATCATTGTTTGTGTGGTATGGTCAATCGCTGGACACATTTCCCAGTCTTAGAGGTAGCGCTAGCACAGGGCTAGAACAGCACTAGAACAGCGCTAGAACAGCGCTAGAACAGCGCTAGAACAGCGCTAGAAAACCTCGGAAGTCAGTTGTCATGAATAAAACCTTAGGTTGTCTGAAAAAAATGGAGACCGCAGTACAGTGGAAACACTTATCATCATCGTCATCATAATCATCATCATCATCATCATCATCATCATCATCATCATCATCATCAAGTGTCATGCCTGCTGACGTTGGTGATCATGTCTCTCCACAACTTTCGATCTCCACAGTTATTTATCATTTTTGTTGTTGACCTTCTGCCAAGCCATTCTCTTAAGCTGTCTGGTATTTTTTCTCTTTGCTTCCCTCTATCTCTTCGTCCCTCAATTTTCCCCAGTTGTTACAATATATTCCAGTTGTTCCCTTCTCATTACATGGCCACAAAATGATGATTGTGTCTTCCTAATATTAGAAAATAGCCCTCTCCTTGCTTTGGCCTCTTTCTGACCGTTGTCATTACTCTTCCTAGCTGTCCATGGCATTCTTAACATTCTTCTGTAAAACCATAATTCTGCAGCTTCCAGTGATTTTCTTGTTTGTTGTCCTTTTGTCCATGATTCACATCCATATGTTACTGGCCATGAGACAGGCTCTCCATAACATTTAAGAACTGTTCTTCTTGTTTCCATTGTCAAAAATGGATTCACACACATCATCCTCCTTTTTTGGAAAACTGCTTTTGCCTGAGCCATTCTATATCTCACCTATTTTGTACATCAACCATCTGAGGTTAACAATCGTTCCCAGGTATTTAAATTCATTTACCTGTTTTAATATTCTTCCACCTGTCATTATTGTGCTTTTCAGTGATGTCCTTACACTATTATGTTATGTTCCCAATTATCTTGTCATTTACAAACTGGTAAAAATGAATTATATTCTCGACTGAGCACTTGTCTAATGCATACTGACATGTGTGGCTTTTGATAATCTACCACTTTAGATGTATCCTTTTAACAATACAGAGAGACAGCCAGACAGACAGACAGAAAGAAAGACAGACAAATAGACAGACAGACAGAGACGGACGGTCGGACGGACAGACAGACATGTAGATAGATAGATAGACAGACATACAGACATACATACAGACAGATAGACAGACAGACAGACAGACAGATAGAGATAGATAGATAGATAGATAGATAGATAGATAGATAGATAGATAGATAGATAGATAGATAGATAGATAGATAGATAGATAGATAGATAGATAGATAGATAGATAGATTGATAGATAGATAGAGAGATAGATAGATAGATAGATAGATAGATAGATAGATAGATAGATAGATAGATAGATAGATAGATAGATAGATAGATAGATAGATAGATAGATAGATAGATAGATAGATAGATAGATAGATAGATAGATAGATAGATAGATAGATAGATAGATAGATAGATAGATAGATAGATAGATAGATAGATAGATAGATAGATAGATAGATAGATAGATAGATAGATAGATAGATAGATAGATAGATAGATAGATAGATAGATAGATAGTGTGGTCGCGAATTATTCCCTTCAACGCTGCAAGACACAACATTAATGCGAACAGAAAAGAACAATAAATAATTTATGGAAATGTCACACGCCAGGTCTATTTTTAGATTATTGGAACGAATAAAAGAAGCACTATATAAAATGAGGAACTGAAAAAATGAAATCCATTAATAATGATTGATCGCTGGCCTATGAGCCCAGTCGTCTTCACTGATTTTCATCTCTGAGATTTCTGAAATAATATTCAATTCCCTGCTACACGAAGAATGCATTTCACATTTGCAAGAAAGCTTCCCAGATATGAAAGTACGTGTAGAGTACATCGTTGAGTCGTATCTTCAAGCAATTACGTTCGTGGTATGAACACAACAACTGTCGACCTCTACTACAATGTTGCTATCAACAGTACCGTCATTGTAATTAGCATCGACATCAATATCATTCATGCTTCAACCGCCCCTGCAGCGCTTCATAGAGTGTATTCATATCTTCATATCTTCATAACCCAATTTCCTTTGATCTTTATCTAGCGATTTCGTAACAATTCTTGTTAACTTATCTGCTTGTTTTTATTGTTGTTTCTATTGTTGTTTCTATTGTTGTTTCTATTGTTGTTTCTATTTTTGTTTCTATTGTTGTTTCTATTGTTGTTTCTATTGTTGTTTTTATTCTTGTTTCTATTGTTGTTTCTATTGTTGTTTCTATAGTTGTTTTTATTGTTGTTTCTATTCTTGTTTTATTGTTGTTTCTATTGTTGTTTCTATTGTTGTTTCTATTTTTGTTTCTATTGTTGTTTCTACTGTTGTTTTTATTGTTGTTTCTATTGTTGTTTCTATTTTTGTTTCTATTGTTGTTTCTATTGTTGTCTCTACTGTTGTTTCTATAGTTGTTTCTATTCTTGTTTCTATTGTTGTTTCTATTGTTGTTTTTATTGTTGTTTCTATTGTTGTTTCTATTCTTGTT
Organism: Megaustenia siamemsis; assembly: GCA_032433765.1. NCBI lineage: Eukaryota > Metazoa > Mollusca > Gastropoda > Stylommatophora > Ariophantidae > Megaustenia > Megaustenia siamemsis. The sequence continues at coordinate 17,553,322 of JAVIAB010000139.1, read as the reverse complement.
TCTATTGTTGTTTTATTGTTGTTCCTATTGTTGTTTCTATTGTTGTTTCTATTGTTGTTTCTATTGTTGTTTCTATAGTTGTTTCTATTGTTGTTTCTATAGTTGTTTCTATTGTTGTTTCTATAGTTGTTTCTATTGTTGTTTCTATTGTTGTTTTTATTGTTGTTTCTATTGTTGTTTCTATTGTTGTTTCTATTGTTGTTTCTATAGTTGTTTCTATTGTTGTTTCTATTGTTGTTTCTATTGTTGTTTCTATTGTTGTTTCTATTGTTGTTTCTATAGTTGTTTCTATTGTTGTTTCTATTGTTGTTTCTATTGTTGTTTCTATTCTTGTTCCTATTGTTGTTTCTATTGTTGTTTCTATTGTTGTTTCTATTGTTGTTTCTATTCTTGTTTCTATTGTTGTTTCTATTGTTGTTTTTATTGTTGTTTCTATTCTTGTTTCTATTCTTGTTTCTATTCTTGTTTTATTGTTGTTCCTATTGTTGTTTTTAATTTTGTTTCTATTGTTGTTTCTATTGTTGTTTCTATTGTTGTTTCTATAGTTGTTTCTATTCTTGTTTCTATTCTTGTTTCTATTGTTGTTTCTATTGTTGTTTCTATTGTTGTTTCTATTGTTGTTTTTATTGTTGTTTTTATTGTTGTTTCTATTGTTGTTTCTATTGTTGTTTCTATTGTTGTTTCTATTCTTGTTTCTATTGTTGTTTTTATTGTTGTTTCTATTGTTGTTTCTATTCTTGTTTCTATTGTTGTGTCTACTGTTGTTTCTATTGTTGTTTCTATTCTTGTTTTATTGTTGTTCCTATTGTTGTTTCTATTTTTGTTTCCATTGTTGTTTCTATTCTTGTTTCTATTGTTGTTTCTATTGTTGTTTTTATTGTTGTTTCTATTGTTGTTTCTATTGTTGTTTCTATTGTTGTTTCTATTGTTGTTTCTATAGTTGTTTCTATTCTTGTTTCTATTCTTGTTTCTATTCTTGTTTCTATTCTTGTTTTTATTGTTGTTTCTATTGCTGTTTCTATTGTTGTTTCTATTGTTGTTTCTATTGTTGTTTTTATTGTTGTTTCTATTGTTGTTTCTATTGTTGTTTCTATTGTTGTTTTTATTGTTGTTTCTATTGTTGTTTCTATTCTTGTTTCTATTGTTGTTTTTATTGTTGTTTCTATTCTTGTTTCTATTCTTGTTTCTATTGTTGTTTCTATTGTTGTTTTTATTCTTGTTTCTATTGTTGTTTTATTGTTGTTTTATTGTTGTTCCTATTGTTGTTTCTATTGTTGTTTCTATTGTTGTTTCTATTGTTGTTTCTATTGTTGTTTTTATTCTTATTTCTATTGTTGTTTTATTGTTGTTTCTATTGTTGTTTCTATTGTTGTTTCTATTGTTGTTTCTATTGTTGTTTCTATTGTTGTTTCTATTCTTGTTTCTATTCTTGTTTCTATTGTTGTTTTATTGTTGTTTCTATTGTTGTTACTATTCTTGTTTCTATTGTTGTTTTATTGTTGTTTTATTGTTGTTCCTATTGTTGTTTCTATTGTTGTTTCTATTGTTGTTTCTATTGTTGTTTCTATTGTTGTTTCTATCGATGTATGATTCTTAATGTTTCTGTTCATGCAAGTTTCTAATTCTTCTTTCAGTATATTTTTAAAATTCTTACTCTTGATCTCATTGCTCATCATCATCATCATCATGATCATCAATATCATCATCATCATCATCATCATCATCATCATCATCATCATCATCATCATCATCATCATCATCATCATCATCATCATCATCATCATCATCATTATCATCATCATTATCATCATCATCATTAACATCATCACTATCATCATCATTGTCATCATCATCATCATCATTATCATCATCATTATCATCGTCATCATCATTATCATCATCATCATCATTATCATCATCATAATCATCATCATGCGCCATATCGGTTGGTGTAGGTGATCATGACCTTCCACAATTTTCTGTCCACAGTACATAATATAAATTGCTTTGCCGTTTTCTGTGCCATGACACCAAGTTATCTAGTATATTCTTTCTTTGTCGTCCGCGAACTTTCTTTCCTTGTATTTTATCAGTTTCTGGTGTCATGGCTGCGTGTAGTCGTTTTTTATAATTCGGCAATTGCCGAATATATATTTAAATGATTTACGCGACAGTCTAGTTGTGAAATTATGTGTTGCTATTCCCCGTTTGGTGCATGTTTTACTTCTGACGCGTGGATGGACTGTGATTACTGATATTTAAGTGGAATATGATTTATTCTTCTTTGTGTCCTGTGTTCGCGGTTCGATAGGCAAGCACATGGTTCGACAAAAATGTTGCCGGCAAACCGGGTATGTTTAACCCATATGTGAAAAGTCTGTTACGGTGGATGGGGCGGATGAATCAAAAATGATTAACGGCCCAGAAGGCGAAAACAGCAAAGTGTGTGGTACACATGAGGCATATTCAGAACACGAAAGACGAATTTGGCAGACCACCGTGAAAGAGATTGGAGCCTCATCACGTACTAGTCCAGAGGAAGCCATGGAGAGGAATTCGAACTTATGTCGGAGGAAAGATCTTAAAATAAGTACTTGGAATGTTAGGACTCTATATCAAGAAGGGAAATTGGAAAATCTGATTCAAGAAGCAGAACGAATAAATATAGATATTTTAGGCATATCTGAGACAAGATGGGTAATCTATACTGGGAGCAAACAGCAATAATAAAATATAACAAAGAGAACTCTACACCCATTGATATAAAAAGAGGAGTAAGACAGGGATGCATCCTATCACCAAGCTTGTTTAATCTATACACTGAGCAAATCTTTAAAAACATCATAGAGATGCCAGCCTACAAATTAATGGAAAAATGATCAATAACCTAAGATATGCTGATGATACTGTACTACTAGCAGAAAATCCTAAAGATCTACAACAATTAATTAATGAAATAAATATGACAAGCACAAAATATGGAATATATATGAATATCAAAAAGACTAAAACTATGATCATAAACAAAGAAGATACTCAAAACCCACAAGTGGATATCAAAATAGAAGGAATAGACCTGGAGACAGTTCAGAACTACAACTACCTTGGACATACTATAACCAGTGATGGAAAATGTACAACTGAAATAAACAAAAGAATAGGAATGGCAAAAAGTAATTTTAATGTCATGAAGAACATACTAACATCAAAACAAATAACACCAGGGCTAAAACTAAGAATAGCAAAATGTTGCATCTTCTCAATATTCCTATATGGTGCAGAAACATGGACATTAGACAAGAAAACAGAACAGAGAATTGAAGTCTTTGAAATGTGGATATATAAAAGAATAGGTAGAATTGGATGGAAGGAAAAGAAAACAAACGATGAAGTCTTAAAACAACTAAAAATGAAAAGAGAACTTCTGAACACAATTCAAACAAGACAAATGCGACTTTTGGGCCATGTTAAAAGACACAACAGCCTACTAAAAGTAATCTTGGAGGGGAAAATACAAGGTAAAAGAGGCAGAGGCAGACCAAGACTAATATGGACGAGTAACATCAAAAGATGAACAAATCAGCCTAAGACAATCTGTACCATCAAAGCAAGAGACACTGCAGAATGTCGCTCCATGGTAGCCAACCTTCGTTGCGGAGAAGGCACTCGATGATGATGATTTTATCAGTTATGACCAAAATTCAAACTTTCCTTTTCTCACGATGTGGCCGAATAATGAATATTGTTTCTTTCTGATGACTTTCAGGAGCTCCATTCTAGTGTTGGCCTCTTTGAGTATTTTCTAGTTGGTCATTTTATCTGTTCAGTGAACTCCCAATATTCTTCTGAGAAATTCCATCTCTGTGGCCTCAAATCGTCTTTTCATTTCATTTCTTTGTCTTCTTGTCTATGATTCGTTCCAACAGGTCAGAATTAGATCTATATAGCACCGATGAACTCTCTTTCTCACTTCTTTTGACATAGACATGTTGCACCAGATGTTTTCTAGGGATTCAATCGCGCAGTCATTGAATGTGATGTCGCATATTCTTATAACGATGAAGTAATTTATGTCTGACTATACATATTTTTAAAAAATTATTTGATGTCATTTTACTACAATTCATTGTATCCATGTTGCTATTTTTAATAATGACCCCACATATGGAAAAAAAGGGGGCATAACGGATTTAAAAATAACACGCGAAATACTGAAGGAAAAATCCCATCGAATATTCATAATTAATGCTAATATGTAACAGTAACACTTATTATGTAACAAAATAACAGCAGATGACATGCAGAAAATACAAAATAATTTCAGATGAACAAATTGCATTCACGCATACAAATATTCATAATACATTAATAAGTGCGTTCAGGCAAGGGATAATAACAGTCGTATTCAGCGTCAAACATACTTAATGATGTAATGATGCACCAAAGGGTGGTTATTCTCAATTATCCTTGAACGAAATTTCAAACCGAAATTCCATCTGCTTTTCTCCCAGGACTACATCATAACGAGCTGCTTATCGTCTGGCATATTATCACGTTTTTATTTCTTAGAAACGTCATTTAGCTTGCCTGTCTCGATTTGCAAGCTCTGCCTGGATTATCTTTCCCTTATTGGTTGCATTATGGAGGTGTTCGGCACTCACCGATCATATACTTTTAGAACATGTTCTCCATGTATTGAATCTTTTTGTTAGAGTTTCCCCGTTCACATGTTTGCTGGTGGCTGGGTGGTCTAGATAATAATAAACAAGATATTATGTAACAACAAACAAGATATTATGAAACAATAAACAAGATGAAACAACAAACAAGATATTATGTAACAATAAACAAGATGAAACAACAAACAAGATATTATGTAACAATAAACAAGATGAAACAACAAACAAGATATTATGTAACAATAAACAAGATAAAACAACAAACAAGATATTATGTAACAATAAACAAGATGAAACAACAAACAAGATATTATGAAACAACAAACAAGATATTATGTAACAATAAACAAGATATTATGTAACAATAAACAAGATGAAACAACAAACAAGATATTATGAAACAACAAACAAGATATTATGTAACAATAAACAAGATGAAACAACAAACAAGATATTATGTAACAATAAACAAGATGAAACAACAAACAAGATATTATGTAACAATAAACAAGATGAAACAACAAACAAGATATTATGTAACAATAAACAAGATAAAACAACAAACAAGATATTATGTAACAATAAACAAGATGAAACAACAAACAAGATATTATGAAACAACAAACAAGATATTATGTAACAATAAACAAGATATTATGTAACAATAAACAAGATGAAACAACAAACAAGATATTATGAAACAACAAACAAGATATTATGTAACAATAAACAAGATGAAACAACAAACAAGATATTATGTAACAATAAACAAGATGAAACAACAAACAAGATATTATGTAACAATAAACAAGATGAAACAACAAACAAGATATTATGTAACAATAAACAAGATATTATGTAACAATAAACAAGATATTATGTAACAATAAACAAGATGAAACAACAAACAAGATATTATGAAACAATAAACAAAATGAAACAACAAACAAGATATTATGTAACAATAAACAAGATATTATGTAACAATAAACAAGATATTATGTAACAATAAACAAGATGAAACAATAAACAAGATATTATGTAACAATAAACAAGATGAAACAACAAACAAGATATTATGAAACAACAAACAAGATATTATGTAACAATAAACAAGATATTATGTAACAATAAACAAGATGAAACAACAAACAAGATATTATGAAACAACAAACAAGATATTATGTAACAATAAACAAGATGAAACAACAAACAAGATATTATGAAACAACAAACAAGATATTATGTAACAATAAACAAGATGAAACAACAAACAAGATATTATGTAACAATAAACAAGATGAAACAACAAACAAGATATTATGTAACAATAGACAAGATATTATGTAACAGTAAACAAGATGAAACAATAAACAAGATATTATGTAACAATAAACAAGATATTATGTAACAATAAACAAGATATTATGTAACAATAAACAAGATATTATGTAATAATAAACAAGATATTGTGTAACAATAAACAAGATATTGTGTAATAATAAACAATATATTATGTAACAATAAACAAGATATTATGTAACAATAAACAGGATATTGTGTAACACTGTGCACGATTTTGTTCAACCCATTTTTGACAACCCATTTTGCAGTAAATAAAAGTGACCATCATTGTTTAGTTGCTTATAGCCAGACTTTACATGTGGAGGCAAATCATCGACATCATGGCCGTGGATGCGCTGTGTCGCTAATTTAAGACAGCACCAGGATATCTGCGCCTGTTGGCTCGACACTTTAACAAGGATGAGTAGATTGCGATTAATAATATTTGCCCTGACAGCGGCCATTTTTTGCCTACTCTTTTTAAAATTTTAACTCCTAAGAGTTATTTAGCCTCATTTTTTTTCGTTGTTTTCCGAGATGGGCTATACATCGGATCTTATTACTCAGAGAGGGCTAGACATCGGGGTTCACTACCCAGAGAGGGCTAGACATCGGGGCTCACTACCCAGAGAGGGCTAGACATCGGGGCTCACTACCCAGAGAGGGCTAGACATCGGGGCTCACTACCCAGAGAGGGCTAGACATCGGGGCTCACTACCCAGAGAGGGCTAGACATTGGATCTCACTACCGAGAGTGATAGACATCGGATCTCACTACCAAGAGAGGGACAGACATCGGATCTCACTACCCAGAGGGAGCTAGACATCGGATCTCACTACCCAGAGATAGCTAGACATCGGATCTCACTACCCAGAGGGGGCTAGACATCGGATCTCACTACCAAGAGAGGGCTAGACATCGGATCTCACTTCTCAGAGATAGCTAGACATCGGATCTCACTACCCAGAGGGGGCTAGACATTGGATCTCACTACCCAGAGGGGGCTAGACATCGGATCTCACTTCCCAGAGATGGCTAGACATCGGATCTCACTACCCAGAGGGGGCTAGACATCAGATCTCACTACCCAGAGAGGGCTAGGCATCGGATCTCACTACCCAGAGAGGGCTAGACATCGGATTTCACTACCCAGAGAGGGCTAGACATCGGATCTCACTACCCAGAGGGGGCTAGACATCGGATCTCACAACCCAGAGAGGGCTAGACATCGGATCTCACTACCCAGAGGGGGCTAGACATCGGATCTCACTACCCAGAGAGGGCTAGACATCGGATCTCACAACCCAGAGAGGGCTAGACATCGGATCTCACTACCCAGAGGGGGCTAGACATCGGATCTCACAACCCAGAGAGGGCTAGACATCGGATCTCACTACCCAGAGGGAGCTAGACATCGGATCTCACTACCCAGAGAGGGCTAGACATCGGATCTCACTACCCAGAGAGGGCTAGACATCGGATCTCACTACCAAGAGAGGGCTAGACGTCGGATCTCACAACCCAGAGAGGGCTAGACATCGGATCTCACTACCAAGAGAGGGCTAGTCATCGGATCTCACTACCAAGAGAGGGCTAGACATCGGATCTCACTACCAAGAGAGGGCTAGACATTGGATCTCACTACCAAGAGAGGGCTAGACATCGGATCTCACAACCCAGAGAGGGCTAGACATCGGATCTCACTACCCAGAGGGAGCTAGACATCGGATCTCACTACCCAGAGGGAGCTAGACATCGGATCTCACTACCCAGAGAGGGCTAGACATCGGATCTCACTACCAAGAGAGGGCTAGACATCGGATCTCACTACCAAGAGAGGGCTAGACATCGGATCTCACTACCAAGAGAGGGCTAGACATCGGATCTCACTACCCAGATATTAGGGGAGGATAAAGCCATAAATTCGATTTGCCCCCCCCCCCCGCCCACTTTTTTTTGCATGTGATGAGAATCGATGCCGGGACCTTCCTGCCTAGAGGCCGACGTCTCACTTCTAGACCACCCAGCTCCAGGCAATAAGTGGAAGTGGAAACTCTAATAAATAGATTCCATAACATGGAGAAAACGTTCTAATAGTACATCATCGGTGAGTGCCGAACATCTCCATACAGCAACAATTATTATAATCCTATCTTTATATTTTTCTATATCTTTCTATCGACAGTCTGACATTTTGGGCAGATTCTAATCCAACAATTTTGCCCGGGCAGCAGAAATTTACTCTATTATTTTTTTTACCTATGGACAGTTAAATGATAATTGTTCTTTAACGTGTGCAGAGTGCACGCGGTGGCCTTCTGTTTTCGCCGCTATGCAATAGGGCTTCATCGGACTACCCAGCGATGAATGAAGGGTAAGCAATAAAGAAACCATGGAGTGGAAAAGAAAAATTCCCATTGATGGGATGGGATTTGAACATGGGACCTTCTTGTCATGCGACTGACGTCCTATCTAAAGACCACCCAGTCCTCAGTACAAAAAAATAAAGAGCCCCGTCACGCCAAGTGGCGTATAGGGAATATGGTGTTAGTGACCATAGATTTTACAGACCTTCGGCACATGATTTTTGGGGTAATGTGGTCGGTATTACGCCCGTGCCGCTCTACTTTCCCAGAAAAAATCCGGTACCCATTTAAGGCTGGGTGAACCCGGAAGCCGTCGGTTGGGATCGAACCCTACCCCTTGTCATTTGCAGTTCAGTTCACTAACCACTGAGCTATCGTGGCTCCCTACCCCTTCCTCAATCTACTGCAAACGACAGCAGACGAGCGAAGTGAAATTTCTTGTAAAAAGATTAAAACTGTCAGGTACATAACAGTATGACACGTAGAACTACATGATACACAGAACAGTATGGCAGACAGAACAGGGTGACACACAGAAGAACATAATACAGGATGACACACACAACAGTATAACACACAAAATGACACAGAGAACAGGATGACACAAACAATAACACACAGAACAGGATGACACACACAATGACACATAGAACAGGATGACACACACAACAGTATAACACACAAAATGACACACAGAACAGGATGACACACACAACAGTATACCAGACAAAATGACACACATAACAGGATGACACAAACAACAGTATAACACACAAAATGACACACAGAACAGGATGACACACACAACAGTATAACACACAAAATGACACACAGAACAGTATAACACACAAAATGACACACAGAACAGGAACATACACAATGACACACAGAACAGGATGACACACACAACAGTATAACACACAAAATGACACACAGAACAGGATGACACACACAACAGTATAACACATAAAATGACACACAGAACAGGATGACACACACAACAGTATAACACGCAAAATGACACACAGAAGAACAGGATGACACACACAACAGTATAACACGCAAAATGACACACAGAAGAACAGGATGACACACACAACAGTATAACACACAAAATAACACACAGAACAGGATGACACACACAACAGTATAGCACAAAATGACACACAGAACAGGATGACACACAAACAATGACACACAGAACAGGATGACACACAGAACAGGATGACACCCAAACAATGACACACAGAACAGGATGACACACAGAACAGGATGACACACAAACAATCACACACAGAACAGGATGACACACAAACAATGACACACAGAACAGGATGACACACACAATGACACACAGAACAGGATGACACACAAACAATGACACACAGAACAGGATGACACACAAACAATGACACACAGAACAGGATGACACACAAACAATGACACACAGAACAGGATGCCACACAAACAATGACACACAGAACAGGATGATACACAGAACAGTATAACACACAAACAATGACACTCAGAACAGGATGACACACAAACAATGACACACAAAATAGGATGACACACAAAATGTACACACAGAACAGGATGACACACAAACAATGACACACAGAACAGGATGACACACAAACAATGACACACAGAACAGAATGACACACAAAATGACACACGGAACAGGATGACACACAAACAATGACACACAGAACAGGATGACACACACAATGACACACAGAACAGGATGACACACAAACAATGACACACAGAACAGGATGACACACAAACAATGACATACAGAACAGGATGACACACAAACAATGACACACAGAACTTGATGACACACAAACAATGACACACAGAACATGATGACACACAAACAATGACACACAGAACAGTATAACACACAAAATGACACACAGAACAGGATGACACACACAACACTATAACACACAAACAATGACACACAGAACAGGATGACATACAAACAATGACACACAGAACAGGATGACACACAAAATGAGACACAGAACAGGATGACACACAAACAATGACACACAGAACAGGATGACACACAAACAATGACACACAGAACAGGATGACACACAAACAATGACACACAGAACAGGATGCCACACAAACAATGACACACAGAACAGGATGACACACACAATGACACACAGAACAGGATGACACACTCAATGACACACAGAATAGTATAACACACAGAATAGTATAACACACAGAATAGTATAACACACAGAATAGTATAACACACAGAATAGTATAACACACATGATGACACACAGAATAGTATAACACACATGTTGACACACAGAAAAGTATGTTACACACGATGACACACAGAACAGTATGACACACATAATGACACACAGAACAGTTTGACACACATGATGACACACAGAACAGTTTGACACACATGATGACACACAGAACAGTTTGACACACATAATGCCACACAGAACAGTTTGACACACATGATGACACACAGAACAGTATTACACACATAATGACACACAGAACAGTATGACATACATAATGACACAGAGAACAGTATGACACAGAAAGAAATACGGAACAGTATGACACACAGTATGACACACAGAACAGTATGACACATAGATCAGTTTAACACACAGATAACACATCAGTATAACACACTGAACAGTATAACACACAGGAATTAATGTTAAATAAGAATAGCAGAAGAGAGCCCAAATTAGAGTTAGAAAGATGGAAAGTCTCACTATAACAGTCTAAACACGTAAACAAAACACTGGCAGCATAATTGGGTGAAACAGACATTTTACAATCTGAAACGTCAAAAAAAGGGGAAAAAAAAGAAAAAAGAACCCTTTAAGGACAACACCGATGTATATAGTGGCAGGCCTTCACATTTTATCAACTATTAAAATTAACAGAAGATGCAGAACTAGATTGTCCACATCGATATTGCAACTTTGAGGGAGTGGATAAAAACGTGAACACTCCACGATGAACGCTATTAACACATCCTAGCAAGGCCAGGAAGGGAAGTACAAGGGTTATATATAAATATTGCTGTTAAACCAGTGTGGTTAAATATTTGGTAAAATACTAGGGAAAAGACTAAGACTGAATCACACATAACGGATATATAAGTATGATTTAGAAGATATCAAAATTGTATAGAGGCTACTTTGCGTTGATATAAATAGACTAGTAGTAGCCTCCGTCAGTCATAGTTGACTTTAGTAACCTCCGGCAGTCATACTTGAGTTTAGTAACCTCCGTCAGTCATAGTTGACTTTAGTAACCTCCGTCAGTCATAGTTGACTTTAGTAACCTCCGTCAGTCATAATTGACTTTAGTAACCTCCGTCAGTCATACTTGACTTTAGTAACCTGCGTCAGTCATAGTTGACTTTAGTAACCTCCGTCAGTCATAGTTGACTTTAGTAACCTCCGTCAGTCATACTTGACTTTAGTAACCTTCGTCAGTCATACTTGACTTAAGTAACCTCCGTCAGTCATAGTTGACTTTAGTAATCTGCGTCAGTCATAGTTGACTTTAGTAACCTCCGTCAGTCATAGTTAACTTTAGTAATCTGCGTCAGTCATAGTTGACTTTAGTAACCTTCGTCAGTCATACTTGACTTAAGTAACCTCCGTCAGTCATACTTGACTTTAGTAACCTGCGTCAGTCATAGTTGACTTTAGTAACCTCCGTCAGTCATAGTTGACTTTAGTAACCTCCGTCAGTCATACTTGACTTTAGTAACCTTCGTCAGTCATACTTGACTTAAGTAACCTCCGTCAGTCATAGTTGACTTTAGTAATCTCCGTCAGTCATACTTGACTTAAGTAACCTCCGTCAGTCATAGTTGACTTTAGTAATCTCCGTCAGTCAAACTTGACTTTACTAACCTCCGTCAGTCATAGTTGACTTTAGTAATCTCCGTCAGTCATAGTTGACTTTAGTAATCTCCGTCAGTCATAGTTGACTTTACTAACCTCCGTCAGTCATAGCTGACTTTAGTAACCTCCGTCATTCATAGTTGATTATAGACTTTGCAGTGCCCCTAGAGAATGTTTATTTTTCCTTTCACCGTGTATTGTCAGTTCTCTGTGGATCTGTTTGCTTCTTGCTTGAGTTGAAGCTTTGATTCTGTTTCCAAAAACTGTTGTCTGGAGTCATCTCATCCCAGCCTACAGGGTTTACGTTCGGAGTCACCATGACGCGTTTACACACGTCTAGATATCGGAGTTTTGGGTGACCCTTGTTTTTTTTCTTCCAGCTGCTAGTTGTCCATAAAGTACATCTTTATTAGTATGTGGCCATCTTTCATACGGTGTACGTGTCTAAGACAGTGTAACGTACGTTGTTTGAGCAACGTGTAGATGTTTGGTAGGCCTGTGCGAGTGAAGACCTCCACGTTTGTCACGTTGTCCTTCCAACGAGTGATACGGCGCTGGCATCGCATATGTAATGAATTTAGCTTTCTCTCTTGCTTTGCATAAGTTGTCCATGATTCGCTGCCATATAGAAGCATACTAATGATGGGGGCGTTGTAAACCGCAACCTTTGTCTTAATTGTCACTTTTCTGTTTTACCAAACGCGCCTAGAAAGACGGGCGAAGGCGGTAGCAGCTTTACCAATGCGGGTGTCGTTTTCTGTGTCTCAAGATTGTCGTTAGTGATAGACCCCATGTATCTATACTGCTGCACAACATCAAGCTTGTAGTTGTCGATAAAGACGGCAAGTACTGCTTCGACGCCCTGATCGAATATATACATTTTCTGCAAACTTATTGTTAGGCCGAAGTCTCTGCAGAAATAATGAAGAAAAAACCTCGAACTCAAAAACTACAAAAGGTTTTTGTTGATCAAGCAATGCCCGTGGACGGAATAGACAGGCAACAGCTGTAGAAAAATATAAACAATAGGATGGAATTAATGCCGACCTAATAAGACTGCGCAAAAGCTAATACCAAAACTGGAAAGTTAAAGTAAGAATCAATCAGACGCATCTTCCATCATGACTGAAGTTAGTCTAAGACTTGCACTCTCTCCCGTATATATCGTGCATCAGCATGGTCCAGCGTTTTGTTAACAGGGAGCCAAACAGAACATTCTGCATGGGAGAGCGGGCCATCATTTATATATATATATAGATATATATACCGCCTGCAGGCCATGGGTTCGATCAAGCTGTCGTGCATAGATCACATATGTAAATCAGTATGTTATGATAAATGTTCCACTCATAGAGTTTCTAATTTCTGAAATTAGACGGTAATGACAAATTAAACAAACAAAAAACAAGCTAACTGCAACATCTAAATGAATTGAATGAAGCTTATAAAAAATAACATACAAAGAAGATTATCAGAAAAAAAGTTCATGGGCACTGGCATAAAAGCGACAAAATCACAGATTTTCATTGAGAACATAAAGCAGAAACCGGTAAAAAAGAGTTAAAATATTTCGGGTGTATCGTTGCAGCAAAAGGGAATCTTGAGAACGAAATTAAAAACGTATGCAACAAAGCAAATGAAAAAATAGAACATATAATATCAAAGATTACAAGGAAAAAAGACATATAACATTTTTTGATACAAAAAAATAACAGCACATGTTCCAATATTTTTACTGCCGTTATACTGTCAATGAACAAAATAGACATTGATAACAAAATAGATATTGATAACAAAATAGACATTGATAATAGAACAGATATTGATAACAAAATAGATATTGATAACAAAATAGATATTGATAACAATATATATATTGATAACAAAATAGATATTGATAACAAAATATATAATGATAACAAAATAGATATTGATAACAAAATAGACATTGATAACAAAATAGATATTGATAACAAAATAGATATTGATAACAAAATAGACATTGATAACAAAATATACATTGATAATAGAATAGATATTGATAACAAAATATACATTGATAACAAAATAGATATTGATAACAAAATATACATTGATAACAAAATAGATATTGATAGCAAAATATACATTGATAATAGAACAAATATTGATAACAAAATAGACATTGATGACAAAAGAAAAGAAAGAATCACAACTAGGGAAAGGATAATGTTTATGCGACAAATAGAGACAAAAAAGAAATGAAGAAATTCGATTAAAAAAAGAAAAGGTTGTGAGTAACACCAGTCTTGAGCAACATCTAGAGGCAAAAAGTTGCATTAGTCGGACATGTAACAAGAGAACGGGTAAACAACAAGCATTAACAACCAGATGTTACAACAGATGGAGAGGAGGAAAAACTCCCAAGAATTAGGTAAACTAAAAAACGTCACACAAAGTACATATGAAAAATTAATCACGTAGTGATGTAAAGATAATTTCAATTTCACCCAACGCTGTAAGGTAAAAAAAAGGGCGCAGTAACAAGAACAATACGATTAAGAATATTTTTGTTGAGTGTTGGTCACAAACAAAATACCATTGTTGATATTTCTGTTGAATAACAGAAGTTGATTATCCACTCTCGAGATACGGATGATAAAATATTTTTGATCTCTGTTTACAAGATGACGAAAGTGTTATTTTTAGCTTGTTTGTTCGTGTGCTTTTTCTTCCCATCATTTTGTTTAGCAAGACTAGCAAAGAAGAGAAAATATGCGATTGCAAACAGTTATATTTGCATTCCGATGAGCTGTCTGTTGAGATAATTGGAATTGTTAAGTGCTCTATAGCAGAGTTTCTCAAACTGTGGTCTTCGACCTTCAGGGGTCCGCAGTGCTGTCACATGGGGACCGCGGCTTGAAGAATCATCATCATCATCATCATCATCATCATCAAGTGCCGTGCCTGCTAGTGTAAGTGATCATGTCTCTCCACTATTCTCGATCTCGACAGTTATTTATCATTTTCGTTGTTGACCTTCTGTCAAAGCCATTCTCTTAAGCTGTCTGGTATCTTTTCTCTTTGCTTCTCTCTATCTTTTAGTCCCTCAATTTTCCCAGTTGTAACAAAAATATTCCAGCTGTTCCCTTCTCATTACATGGCCAAAAATGATGATAACTATTTCTTCCTGATATTGGGAATTAGCTCTCTTTTTGCTTTGGCATCTTTCAGAACGTTTTCATTACTCTTCTTAGCTGTTCGTGGTATTCTCAACATTCTTCTGTAAAACCACATTTCTACAGACTCCAGTGATTTTCTTGTCTGTTGTCCTGTTACCCATGATTCTCATCCGTATGTTAAGACTGGCTCTATATAACATTTAAGAACTCGTTTTCTTTATTTCTATTGTCAAAAATGGATTTCACAATATCTTCCTAATTTTTTGGAAAGCTGTTTTTGCATGAACCATTCTGCTTGAAGAATAGTTTAATCATTTGTAGCTAAATATTTTCGGCTTTTAAATCTTAATTTGAAGTTGAATTCTGGGGTCCGCGGTTACAAAACGCATTTAAATGGGGGCCAGCAGAAAGGGAGAGTTTGAGAACCGGTCCTTTATAAAGTATTCTCACGGTAGAGGCAGTGTGCATCAATGCTTCATTATAATTAGAGTTAATCACAAGAAAGGCTTTTCATGTTGGGGTTCATAAAAGAGATACTTCACGTGCTAGGCAATAACTATTGCTCAGTGAATAGTGAACTGACGATTCTGGTCAACGGCTTCCAGGTTCACACAGTCTGACATAGGAACCGAATTTTTCTGGGAAATAAAGATGGCACTGGCGTAACACAGACCACATTACCCCCCCCCCCCCCAAAAAAAAAAAAATAAATAAAAAAATAATAATACAGTAAAGTCTCGATTATCCGGAATGCTCGGGGAAGAACCCATTCTGGATAATTGAATTTTTCTGGATAATCGAGAGTAAGAAAACCAAACTCAAAATTTATGAAAAAACATGATTGAAAAATTGCAATGCTCAGAAATATTTAAATTCGTGTGACATTCACTAGCTTTCTCTATCAACATGGGTCCTGATATTGGCATTCCTTTTCTTCTTCTTTCTAAAAACCACACATAAAGGACGTCGTCGAGTTTTTCAAATTTTGGCCGTTTCATACTTCGTCTCTGGTGTATATTGTTGCTGCTTTCAGACTCAGACGCAAACTTAAACAACTCATCTTTTTGATTTCGTATGTCATATAATGTTGAAGAGGCTATGCCAAATTCAGTCATCAAAACGTTGCGATTAACGCCTTTTTCAAGTCTACTAGCGATTTCAATCTTCTGGTTCAGTGTCAATACAGTTCGCTTGCGTTTACCTTTGCGGGAAATTGAGGTGTGGTTTGCACTCGCAGAGGCCATTATTTAACACAAAAATGTATTCCGTTAAAAAGTATGCACACATGCGTTTATAGCATATCATGTATAATTTATACTGATGGAACGAATTTCAGCTTGCACAAATGTCTGAGACAAACTAACGTCAAACTCTGTATCTTACTCTTTTTGAATTTCCAGTCGGTAATTTTTGAACCCCTCCCCCTTTCTTCTCACCATCTCTATGTCACTGCACGCCGGCTGCTCAACCTTTGATTTATAATCATCAAAGTTATGGGCTCTTCAATTTTCACAAACAATACGTCTGCTTCTAATGTTCGGTCAGACTGTCAAACGCCATATTTTTGACAAATTCATGACCAACTTTAGATCTAAAGCAGGCTATGAGAAAATTAAGCAAATTTGTAAAATCATGTAGATAAGTGTTTTTGGCACGACTAAGATTTCCCGACAAAAACATTTAGTCGGGGGAAAAAGTGAAGATATAGACTGTCTGTCGCTTTTACTTGGAATATTTGGAGACACAATGTCTGGATTGAATAAAATATGTTCGCTCCTATTTGAAGTATATTACTGTAAATACACTATTGTAAACGCAATATTGTTTAATGATAGAGCCTGTAGAAGTAAGCGCAGCGCACAAACCGTGTTGTAGCGTTTTCGATTTCCGGATAAAGGCATTTAATTTAACTGAACAAAACATGATTCAAGCTTTCTCCCTATAATAATTAAAAAAAAAAAAGTCCGTTAAATTGAGAATTCCGGATTATTGAGTACCGCATAATCGAGACTTTACTGTAATAATAATATGCCGATGTCATATATACAATCTGGCACTAACACCACATTCATTTTATTTCTACCACGTACCTTGCCCACTTTTCCCCTTCTTTTCTTCACTTTAATTTGTTTCAGTGTCTGTCCGTCCGATTATTTAAACATTGTTTTGTAGCACGTACGTTTTTGGAGTTTATTTTATTATGTCCATATATTCATTTTAAGAGAAAGTAAAAGAAAGCAACAAGAAAAGTCTCAGTCTGAATAGTAAGGAAACAGAGAGTAATGGTCATATCGGAGAAACAATTACCATCGTGCAGCATAAACATAAACAGGACAAAACTGAAACTAAATGCAACGCCTCAAATACTTGGTCACAATAAAAATATCAGATGGAAAATGCACCGCAAAAGAAAAAAAAGCAGAATAGCTGAATAGCTCACCAAAAATTCGCATTTAAGAAAATGAAAAACGTCTTATGCAACAAAAATATGTCCATGGAAGTGAGAAAGAATCTTCATCGGTGCTATAAAGAGCCAATTCTGACCTATGGAAGCGAATCATGGACAGTAACCAAAAAAAAAAAAAAAGAATAAAAAGACGGTTAGAGGCCACAGAGATTGGCTTTCTCAGAAGAATTTTGAAAATTCCATGGACGTCTAAAAAGACCAATGAGGCAATTCTCAAAGAGGCCAACACGAAAAAGGAGCTCCTTAAAACATCAGAAAGAAACAATCGACATTTTTAGGGCACATCATGAAAAGAGGAAAGTTGGAATACTTGGTAACTATGACAACACAGGGAAAGAGATATCGCTCTCCATGGAACAATTCTGAAGGTGCCCATAATGGGGAAACTAACATTTTAAAAAGTGGCTAATATATGTAAGCATGTGTGAAGGAAAAGAAAAAAATACAATTGTGACATTGATATAAAGTAGAATCTTAAAACTGTGTCTGCGTTGCTGTTTAATGGCGATCTTTATCTGTGTTCCCACTTGGACACAAAACTCGTGGCTCTTACTCCAAGTTGAGAACCATCGATGAACCTAAAACAAAATAGCAGGTATAAGAATGGACAGCTGGGACATCGCGACCTTCTTCGGTGCAATTGAGTTCATCCACTGTGATGTTGTCTTCTTGGTAATCACAGAATAAATAGGAGCACTACTGCACACTGTCTGGGTGCTATAAATATCATCGCATCTATATATGGCTTGATAACTAGTGGAAATAAAATATCAATCATTTAATGCAAACGATTTTAAATGCACATTTATTGATAACAAAACTGCGAACATATTCTGAAACAGCATGATACATATGAAAGAAGACTGACAAACGTTAATAGGAGGTTATACGATTCCGTGTATTGCCTAGCGCTCCGGTGTAGTGTTTCGGAAAAACACATAATTAGTCCAGGAAGTTGTATTCTTCATGCTAGGCCTTCATTAAGAATTTGGCCCAGCGACGTCAGCGATAATCTGGTTATGAAGGTGACAAAATGTCCAATAGGATTGGCTTTCTCACCAGCCCAACGAAAGGATAATTAAATATTCAGCACTTCCACAATTTAGGAGACGCTCAAGAAGTGATTAGTTATTCAAAGCTGAAGATCGTATGTCAGGATTGTTCTGTTTGGCTTTATGAACTACACAAAATGGCGCGACAGGAAATAGAATTATAGAAGTATGATGACACTTTGTGTTTGTGTGATTGTTGGCAGATGCGACCGCGCATTCATTCGTGAAAAAAGAGCGATAGAAATTATGTGAATTTCAATTTTTAAAAATATAATTGTGATTTCTTAGTTAAAACATTTAAAGAAATGAAACCTAAATATATATAGGTAAAAGAGCAACAGCTCAACGCGTAGAATATTCGCTTAAACATAAACGTTTCTAGAACTTGCTTAACATTTACACATAATTTACACGTTGCTTTAAATTTGGCATTATTTATTTGTAAATAAAACAAATGTAGTAAATAGACTGATAAATGCTCATACATTATTTTTAAAATATATTGAAGAAATTTCACTCCTAGAGTCCCGTTTAACATTTAAGAAAACACTTAAAATGCCCCTCTACTTTGACGCTCATCATGGTCATTATCATCATCATCATCATCATTATCATCATCATCATCATTATCATCATCATCATCATCATCATTATCATCATCGACGTCTGGTGGCCTGTCCTTTGTAAATGTTGATTTCATCACAGCACCCGCATCCATTCCTCTGTTTAAATGAATCTCTGTCTGTTACCTGCTATCCTGTTTACCTTGTTGCCAAGTCTCTTTGATGTTGTGAAACCATATTCTTTTTAGTCTACCCTTTTCTCGTTTTACTGGAACTATGCCTTCCATTATTGTCCTTTCCAGACCTGTGTCCTTCAACGTGATCGAAATGATCCATTTGTCTGCGTAAAATAATATTTGTAAGTATATATACACACACACATACACACACACACACATATACACACATAATTTGACGCGCTGCACTTGTTTCAGATTTATCCTGGTTTTTTTTTACTGTATTTATATATATAAGTATAAATATATTTGCCAGTTCTCTTCAAAGTTTAGGAATTTCAGCTCGTCTTGACTTTTCTTTTTTTATTGTCAAAGATATTATGTCAAATTTTCTGTCACATTTTTCTTCAAACGAAATAATAATTTTTCAAAAAATGTTTACATTACTATCCATGATTCGCAACCATACTTTACTATCGAAAAAAATATTCTATATATATATCTAAATTAAAAAATATCGAGCTCACAACTGCCTAAATGATCAAATGATTTAAATAGTTAATTTGTCAATACGATCTTTTGTGTGTATTTATTGTCTTTTATCCACATATGTACATTTTTAATAGGAATATTTCTGGACAATTATTAATGAATAATTACAAATGAAGCCACGTAAAGTTCACCTTTGTTAGCAAAAACGTTAAAATCTAGTCAAGTCTTTCGCTGTGTTTGGCTCTCATCGTTTTTTTTAATTTTTATATATTTTTTTTCTGCGTTCGCCAGCTTTCACCTTTAGCGAAGTCTCATGAGACTAGGAACTGAATTTTGCGTGTTAATCCATTCTTTCTTGGCATCCATGTGCATATGGGTCTCTCGCCGCACAGGCATAAGACCTCCGTCTTCGGAGGTACTCACATTTCTTTCCGTTGACGTTTCAAGCCTCGCTGCTGAGACCAGGAGTGGTTGCCGCAGAAAGAAATCACAAATAAAAATCCCAACTGGTGCAGCCTATATAAACCCACAACCTCCCTGTCATGAGACCGGCGTCTTGCCTCGGGACCAACCAATCCCCCGGGGCACTCATCTGTTTGTAAGTTTGAAGTTCTTTATGTACTTGAAAAACAGTATTTTTTGTAACCAATACCGGCAGGAAGCAATCGTTACCTTTAGTGAAATAACGAGAAGCGAACAAGTGCTGTACGTTATGGTAAACGGGGGAAAATGAGGGAAGATAGAGTGAAACAGAGAGAAAGGATATACAAGTTTAGAGTATAGTTTGATAAGAGGTTAACATGAGAACATGTAAACAGCTGTAGAAATAAATAGATGTTGAGAAACATGACCCCGTACGTCAGCAGGCACGGTATTTGATAATAGTTCAGTTTTAGTTGTAAATTGTTAATGTTCACGTCCGTCTATAAAGCTGATAGATTTCTTCAGGCTGATTGTCTAAAATATCATCTTAACGCATGCCCACTAATTGTGAACTGTGCGTCTACAACCTGACATGTCAGGGGATGAGTGAGCTGGTCCAGGTGTGGAGATGGAATGGGGAGGGGGGGGGTGTGGAATGGTTTTTTTTTTTCATTTTCGAAGATTCCACAGTGAGGGACGCCAATGAATGACGACAGTTGTTAGGGTGCGGTGAAAGTACGAGCGCATATTTAATTGCTGAGATCGGACTTAATGACACGTCTCTTGCTTGGTTTGCCCTTGTGAAAAACAATGTGCTTATTCTTATGTGTGTGTGTCTGTGTGTGTGTGTATTGAATAACATAATACATTATAGATCTGTATAAATACTCTACAATACAAACAAATATAACATCTTTATCTTCTCTTAATGCCATTACCTGGCTGTCGTTGGGGCACCACTCACAAACTGTGTCATTCTTCATTACTTTCTATCTTAAGTCACGCTTTTGTCAAGTTCGAGGCCTGTCGATTCTTTCATATTATCTTCCCCATCTCTTTCTCCGCTAACCTCACCATCTCGTCACTCTCACAGTTCCTTGCAGAATGGGCATAACATAACAGAATAAAACATAACATAGAATAATATAATACAGCATAACATAACATAACAGAATATAACATAACATAGAATAATATAATACAGCATAACATAACATAATAGAATAAAACATAACATATAATAATATAATACAGCATAACATAACATAACAGAATAAAACATAGCATAGAATAATATAATACAGCATAACATAACAGAATAAAACATAACATAGAATAATATAATACAGCATAACATAACAGAATATAACATAACATAGAATAAAATAATACAGAATAATATAACAGAAAATAACATAACACAAAACAACACGCTACAGAACAGTACAATACAATACAATACAGTAAATTACAACACAAAGCAGTAGAACATAACGTAACATAACACGACGTAATGTAACACAACACAACACAACACAACGTAGCTCAACGCAATGCAAACTAATGTAACGTAACGTAACATAATATAATGTAATCTAACATAATATAATATAACATAACATAGTATATTATAATACAACACAACACAATACAGCACATCATTACATAGCATAACATAAGATGACATAACATAACATAATAAATCCGATTGACAAATAAAAACACTGGAGCTTCTAAGTCGTAATGTTTATAAACTTTCTCATTGTATAGTTCCCGTAATCTATACGTAAGAAAAAAAAAACCTTGGTTACTAGTTTAAATTTCATTTACAATGTACTTTTAAAGCCATATGTTACGTGTATGCAAGTTACTGCTGACAGGATAAGAAAGCAAATTAAACAAAAAAATATATAGAAAGCGAAAATTCCCACCATACGCTGTGTAATAAAACAATGAATAAAAAAGTGAGAGTGAGGTCTGCATGAGCCCAAAAACAATAGCATGATTCAAAAATATCAAAATAATAGACACGTTACAACGTGCAGAGCACAAGTTCATGAATACAGGCCATGATATACATTTCAAAGTAAATACATCACTTAAAGTACAAACCGGCCTGTGTGTCCACTGTCAGTTTTTGCTCAGCTAACGACATAGTGTTCATCTCTATTTCTGATCACTTTGACTCCAATAATAGAATATAATGAAAGGCCTTTGTGCGTGCACTCTAAACTTGTGTATTTGTCGTTCTTTTGTGTAACGGCGCTTCTAATTTGTTTCAATGTGGCAACTACAATTCTGTGAAAACTAATCACACAAGCACATTAACACGTATTATATTATATTACATTATATTACATTACATTACATTACATTACATTATATTACATTATATTATATTATATTATATTATATTATATTATATTATATTATATTATATTATATTATATTATATTATATTATATTATATTATATTATATTATATTATATTATATTATATTATATTATATTATATTATATTATATTATATTATATTATATTATATTATATTATATTATATTATATTATATTATATTATATTATATTATATTATATTATATTATATTATATTATATTATATTATATTATATTATATTATATTATATTATATTATATTATATTATATTATACATTACATTATATTATATTATTTTAAGAAACTAAAGGATCAAAACACTTGCTCGACGGGAGGTAAACTGCTGATGATCAGATTGCCTCCTCCTGCTCTGTACAAAGGGTTTCCTACTACTATTACATTACATTGTATTATATTGTGGAGCCTCGGTGGTTGAGTGGTTAGTGTGCTCGTTTCCTGATCAGAAGAGTCCGGATTTGATCGCCAGAAGTGACAGATCTTTGTTTACTGCACTGATGTTCACAATACTTCAATACTTCAATAATTCAATAATTCAAAATAACACCAGGGCTAAAACTAAAAATAGCAAAATGTTACATCTTCTCAATATTCCTGTATGGTACAGAAACATAGACATTAGACCAGAAAACAGAACAGAAAATTGAAGCCTTTGAAATATGGATTTATTGAAGAATAGGTAGAATTGGATGGAAAGAAAAGAAAACAAACGATGAAGTTTTAAAACAGCTAAAAATGAAAAGTGAACTACTAAACACAATTAGAGCAAGACAAATAAAATTTATAGGGGCATGTTAAAAGACACAACAGCCTAATAAAAGTAATATTGGAAAGGAAAATACAAGGTTAAAGAGGCAGAGGCAGACCAAGACTAACATGGACGAGTAGCATCAAAAGATGGACAAGTCAGCCTATGACAACCTGCACCATCAAAGCAAGAGGCAGAGTGGAATGGCGCTCCGTAGTAGCCAACCTTCGATGCGGAGACGACACTCAATGATGATGATGATGATGACTGATGTTCATCAGGATAGTGGGTGCTCATATCACCAATTTTATTGCCAGCAAATATGTGGATTCTTGGCTACTCCGAGGTTGCCAGCTGAAACATAAAACAAGAAGCGATCTACAAACAACGAGCCTTTACCCCAGGATATGTTGAAAGTGTAGAAGTTGCTGTAACATTTGCACATTCAGTAACGGCACCTTTTTCCCATAACAAAATAACAAGGGTACTGTAATAATATATAAACAAATTAAGTTAGACTCCATCAACTATGTAGAGGGCTGCCCATTGGTCGTTATTCTGTAGTTAATATCCAAAGCAAGAATCGATATAGACACAACAAGGGTATATATGAGGATATGTTAAACGAGTAGAAGTAGATATAATAACATCTTCATGGTGAGTACAGCTACCCTTTTCCATTATAAAACACAGTACATATATACATATCTCTCTCTCTCTCTCTCTCTCTCTCTCTCTCTATATATATATATATATATATATATATATATATATATATATATAATTTAAACTATTGTTTTAAGAACGAGCTAAAAATAACTACATGGAATGTTAGGACCTTATTTAGAAGGGAAAATGCAAGGTAAAAGAGGCAGAGGCAGACCAAGACTAACATGGACGAATAACATCAAAAGTTGGACACGTCAACCTATGACAATCTGCACCATCAAAGCAAGAGACAAGAGGAATGGCGCTCCATGGTAGCCAACCTGCGTAGACGGAACTCAATGATGATGATGATTATATTGCAGCGATAACTTTCAGTCTACCAAGCAAACTGCAAAATAATCATAGAAATCAGTTGAAAGTTGAACGAAACAGCAAACAAGTCCCTAAAGTAGGTAAACGTTTCTGATGTATAAAGGGACATAACACGCCGGAAACAATGAGGGGAAATCATTAAAGGTTGAAAGAGTGCCAGGCAATCACAAGTAATCCTCCTTGCACGATTACTCTTTCATTTGGTTTCAACGCCTTACATGAATTTAAAAAAATAATACGGGAGGTCAAAAAGTAATGCATACCAATTTTTTTCTCGGCTAATAATAAAGATAGGAATATGAAATTTTGCACACTTGGAATATGACATGTTCCAATTATGTGTACCAAATTGCACAGCATTCTGATAAATATTACGCAATCTATGAACCGTTAAAATGGAGCTTGTCAACAATGTCCGTTACAAACAGCGAATTGTCATAGAATTTCTGGTTGCGGAAAAAGAAACTGTGGCAAGCATTCATAAACGACTGTGTGCAGTGTACAAATGTTCTGCAGTCGATAGGAGCACAGTTAGTCGCTGGGTTCAGAGAATTAAAGCTGCAGAAAGTGTACGAGTGGAGCTGCATGATTTACCGCGTTCTGGACGTGTTGCCTCGGCTACCAGCACAGACATGTTAAACCGGGCTGATGTCATTATTCGTAAGGATAGGCGTATCACTAGTCAGCAATTGGCATTGCAGCTTACAGTCAGCAAGGGAAGTGCAATCGCAATTTTTAAAACTCTCGGATATTCAAAGATTTGCGCTCGATGGGTTCCTCGGTGCCTAACAAATGATCACAGAGTTCAAAGGAAAACATTCTGTTCTGAATTGTTGGAGCGTTTCGGTGTTGAAGGAGAAATGTTTTTGTCAAAAATTGTTACCGGTGACGAAACGTGGGCACATTATTATGAGCCTGAAACAAAAATGCAGTCAATGGAATCGCATCATCCTCAGTCACCAAAAAGAAAAAAATTCAAAACATCTCCATCAGCCGGAAAGGTGATGATCACTGTCTTCTGGGAAATTGATGGTGTGATTCTTGTTGATGTAATGACAAGAGGTGAGACAATCAACTCGACAGCTTACATCAATACACTGACAAAACTCAAAAATCGGTTCCACAGAGTTCGGCCTAATAAGCCATCTGCAGATTTGTTGCTTCAACATGACAATGCACGCCCTCACACAAGTCTGGTAACACGGGAAGCAATCAACAAATTTGGTTGGACTGTACTGCCCCATCCTCCTTACAGCCCTGATCTGGCTCCCTCAGATTTCCATCTGTTTGGACCACTCAAAAAATTCCTGCGTGGGACACACTTTGACAATGATGAGGATGTGATCCGTGCAGTTAAAAAATGGCTACGCGAGCAGGACAAAACTTGGTACAAACGAGGCATTCATGACCTAGTTTCGCGTTGGCGTAAGGCAATACGCTTGGACGGAGATTATGTTGAAAAATAGGTAGTGTAAAGGGGATGTTCAGCTACAATCTGTGAAAATTTCACACATTTTGCCCGAATAGTTTCCGAGAAAAAAATTGGTCTGCATTACTTTTTGACCTCCCTATATATATTATTGATTTCCTGTCTCAAATGCTATAACCCGTATTTTAAAAATGTTTATACTTCCTGAATATTTCTTTGTTTTCACTATTTTCATTGTTCCCAACTGTTTTTCTTTTTTCTTTGTTTTCTTTCATTTATCTATTTTTATTTTTCATACTCTCTTATCTATCGATGATTTTCTCTCATCATTCATCATCATCGAGTGCCGTCTCCGCATCGAAGGTTGGCTACCATGGAGCGCCATTCTGCTCTGTCTCTTGCTTTGATGGTGCAGGTTGTCATAGGCTGATTTGTCCATCTTTTGATGTTACTCGTCCACGTTAGTCTTGGTCTGCCTCTGCCTCTTTTACCTTGTATTTTCCGCTCCAGGATTTCTTTTAGAAGGCTGTTGTGTCTTTTAACATGACCCAAAAATGTCATTTGTCTTTGTTCTAATTGTGTTTAGTAGTTCTCTTTTCATTTTTAGTTGTTTTAAGACTTAATCTTTTGTTTTCTTTTCCTTCCATCCAATTCTACCTATTGTTCTATATATCCACATATTAAAGGCTTTAATTCTCTGTTCTGTTTTCTTGTCTAATGTCCATGTTTCTGCACCATATAGGAATGTTGAGAAGACATAACATTTTGCTATTCTTAGTTTTAGCCCTGATGTTATTTGTTTTGATGTAAGTATGTTTTTCATGGCATTAAAATTATATTTTTCCATTCCTATTCTTTTGTTTATTTCAGTTTTACGTTTTCCATCACTGGTTATAGTATGTCCAAGGTAGTTGTTGTTCTGAACTGTCTCCAGGTCTATTCCTTCAATTTTCCTAGTTTTAGTCTTTTTGATATTCATATCTAATCTATATTTTTTGCTTGTCATGTTTATTTCATTAAGTAATTGTTGTACATCTTTATGATTTTCTCTACATTATTATTTATAGCTCGTATAGTCCCTTATGGTTTTCTGTATTTTTATAATTACACTTCATAATAGTATACTTTATTATTTACAGCTCGTATTGTTCCTGATTTTAAAAAAAAATCTATGTCATTATCCGTAATTCATATAATCCCTGATGATTTGTATCAACGTTATTGTACATAGTTTGTATAGTGCCTGATGATTTTTATCAACATTATTGTCCATACTTTGTATATCCCCTGATGGTTTTTATCAACGTTATTGTACATAGTTTGTATAGTGCCTGATGATTTTTATCAACATTATTGTCCATAGTTTGTATAGTGCCTGATGATTTGTATCAACATTATTGTCCATAGTTTGTATAGTGCCTGATGATTTGTATCAACATTATTGTCCATAGTTTGTATAGTGCCTGATGATTTGTATCAACATTATTGTCCATAGTTTGTATAGTGCCTGATGATTTGTATCAACATTATTGTCCATAGTTTGTATAGTGCCTGATGATTTGTATCAACATTATTGTCCATAGTTTGTATAGTGCCTGATGATTTGTATCAACATTATTGTCCATAGTTTGTATAGTGCCTGATGATTTGTATCAACATTACTGTCCATTTGTTTGTGTAGTGCCTGATGATTTGTATCAACATTATTGTCCGTTGTTTGTATAGTGCCTGATGATTTGTATCAACATTATTGTCCATAGTTTGTATAGTGCCTGATGATTTGTATCAACATTATTGTCCATAGTTTGTATAGTGCCTGATGATTTGTATCAACATTATTGTCCATTGTTTGTGTAGTGCCTGATGATTTGTATTAACATTATTGTCCATAATTTGTGTAGTGCCTGATGATTTGTATCAACATTATTGTCCATAATTTGTGTAGTGCCTGATGATTTGTATCAACATTATTGTCCATAATTTGTGTAGTGCCTGATGATTTGCATCAACATTATTGTCCATAATTTGTGTAGTGCCTGATGATTTGTATCAACATTATTGTCCATAATTTGTGTAGTGCCTGATGATTTGCATCAACATTATTGTCCATAATTTGTGTAGTGCCTGATGATTTGTATCAACATTATTGTCCATAATTTGTGTAGTGCCTGATGATTTGTATCAACATTATTGTCCATTGTTTGTGTAGTACCTGATGAATTCATCTACTCTACAATTCATTCATTTATTTGTTAACTTTCCTCTCGGACGAGAACCATAGTTCTCCGTGATTGACGAATTGCTGCTAGCTCTTGTAGTTCTTGGTTGATTCTTAGTCCCATAGTTGGTGCATTCCCTAGTAATTGTTCTGTATAGCGGTTCTCTTGGTCTGCCTTGATTTCTTTTAGCTAATGGTTTCCACTTGAATGCCTGATGGGGAAGTATATTCATTCTTAGCACGTGTCTGATGTATTTCCAAAGTGTTATTGTAAAGCTCTGGGTGTATTCTTTGTTTTGATTCATCTCTGATCTGTTTATTTCAAATATATTCTTTTCAGCTTATGTTTGAGTTTCTACGAATACATTTGTTTTCTAAAGCATTTAATTTCCTATTTAAAGTCTTGGTCGATTTCCAACTTTCACATTCATATGCTAGCACTGGTATCACACAGGATTTGACCAATCTAAGTTGTGTACGTTTACTGAGAACGTTGGATCTCCAGATGTTCGTCAGTTTGTTGAAAGCATGTGATGCTAGTGCAATGCGTGTCAGGATTTCTCATGTTGTCTCCGTCTCTTGACATTTTTGTTGCTTGGGTATGTAAAATATGGCACTTTTTGTCAAATGTAAATGTCACTTGGGTATGTAAAATATGGCACTTTTTGTCAAATGTAAATGTCACTGTCAACCGTTTTATCAGAGGTTTTGTTGGTAATATCCAGGACTTTTGTTTTGGTTGTGTTGATCTGGAGACCTCTTTGACCAGAAATATTGTGGAGTCTTTAACCGATGAGTCCGATGAAGTTTTAAAACAGCTGAAAATAAAAAGAGAACTACTAAATATAATTAAGACAAGACATATGAAATTTTTGGGGCATGTTAAAAGACACAACAGCCTACTAAAAGTAATATTGGAAGGGAAAATACAAGGTAAAAGAGGCAGAGGCAGACCAAGACTAACATGGACGAGTAACATCAAAAGATGGACAAGTCAATCTATGACAGTCTGCACCATTAAAACAAGAAACAGAGTAGAATGGCGATCCATTGTAGCCAACCTTCGTTGTGGAGAAGGCACTCGATGATGATGATTGCGGAGTCGTTTTATTTGTTTATCGAGCATCCGGTACGTGGATTCGACTTTCCATCTCGATAACAATCGATGTTTTACGATGATGACTTATTGAGCCGTCGACCGACCATCCATTGCAAGAGAGGACAGATAAACAACTACATTCACAGTTCGTAAAGTCCCTGATCTACTTTATTATTAACACACCTCGGATTATCCCTTTCGATTTTTGCTTAGTGTTATATTCATTTGCCCTTTCCGATGGCTTTCCATATTTCAGCATGTTCTCCTTTTACGATATTATTCTTTCCATATAACAGACGAGGTTCTACATTTTATATGTTCCATCGTGTATCACTTCGCACCAAGTCTTCAAACATTGGTCAATTTTCTTTGGTCAACCATATTATAAATATAATAGTTCTTAGTCCTTTCCTGTGCTGTTCAATGTGTATAATCTATACCTGCCTGCTTGCTGCCTAATCCCTTAACCATTCTGAAAGTATTTGATGCGTTATCGTCCGTTGTTGACTACCTTTCTCCTTCCTCCCCTTATGACTGTCGATGTATGCACTTCGAACTTTCTCTTCTACCAGTCTTAGATGCCATGTCTATATTTGTTCCTAGTCTTCATTGTTCGCAGGGAAAAAAAAAACATCAGAAAGAAACAATCAACATTTTTCGAGCACATCATGAGAAAAGGAAAGTTGGAATATTTGGTTACAACTGACAGAATACAAGGAAAGAGAGATCGCGGACGACAAAGAAAGAAAATACTGGACAGCTTGGTGTCATGGCATGGAAAACAGTCAACAACAGAACTGATACGATGCACTGTAGATAGAACATTGGAGCGAGGTCCTGAGTGGTCTAGAGGTAGTACGTTGGCCTGTGGACAAGAAGGACCCTGGTTCGATTCTAACCACAGGCGGTGAAGTTTAAATCACATCCGCAATGTTTTCGTGGTTTTATTGTGCACTGCTCTCTTTATTGTGCACTGCTCTCTTTATTGTGCACTGCTCTCTTTATTGTGCACTGCTCTCTTTATTGTGCACTGCTCTCTTTATTGTGCACTGATCTCTTTATTGTGCACTGCTCTCTTTATAGTGCACTGATCTCTTTATTGTGCACTGCTCTCTTTATTGTGCACTGCTCTCTTATTGTGCACTGCTCTCTGTATTGTACACAGTTCTCTTTATTGTGCACTGCTCTCTTTATTGTGCACTGCTCTCTTTATTGTGCACTGCTCTCTTTATTGTGCACTGATCTCTTTATTGTGCACTGATCTCTTTATTGTGCACTGCTCAATTTATTGTGCACTGTTCTCTTTATTGTGCACCGTTCTTTTTATTGTGCACTGTTCTCTTTATTGTGCACTGCTCTCTTTATTGTGCACTATTCTCTTTATTGTGCACTGTTCTCTTTATTGTGCACTGATCTCTTTATTGTGCACTGCTCTCTTTATTGTTCTCTGCTCTCTTTATTGTGCACTGCTCTCTTTATTGTGCACTGCTCTCTTTATTGTGCACTGCTCAATTTATTGTGCACTGCTCTCTTTATTGTGCACTGCTCTCTGTATTGTACACAGTTCTCTTTATTGTGTACTGTTCTCTTTATTGTGCGCTGCTCTCTTTATTGTGCACTGTTCTCTTTATTGTGCGCTGCTCTCTTTATTGTGCACTGTTCTCTTTATTGTGCACTGCTCTCTTTATTGTGCACTGTTCTCTTTATTGTGCACGGCTCTCTTTATAGTGAGATGAGATGTCTAGTCTTCTCGTATAACCAGGAGGAAAAAAACAGGAAGTCTCATGTGCATTTTTGGTTCATTAAAGAACTCTTGTTAGTTGAAAAAAGAAAAAGAGAGGGCCAAAAACATGTTTGTGTTTATCTGTGTGAATTGTGTTTATCTGTGTGAATTGTGTTTGTCTGTGTGAATTGTGTTTGTTTAGGTGAATTATGTTTAGCTGTGTGGATTATGTTTAGTTGTGTGGATTTGTGTTTATTTATGGGGATTATGTTTATTTGTGTGGATTGTGTTTAACTGTGTGGATTATGTTTATCTGTGTGGATTATGTTTATCTGTGTTGAATTTGTTTGGTTTCGTTGACTGTGGTTTATAGTGTGGAGATTGTTTGATAGTATTGATAATGTTTTTTGTCTGTGGGATGTGTTTAACTGTGCGAATTGTGTTTAGCTCTGTGAATTGTGCGGATTGTGTTTAGCTCTGTGGATTGTGTTTAGCTCTGAGGATTGTGTTTAGCTCTGTGGATTGTGTTTAGCTCTGTGGATTGTGTTTAGTTGCGTGGATTGCCTTTATTTGTGTGGATGGTGTTTAGTTGTTTGAGTTGTGCTTAGTTGTGTGAATTGTATTTAGTTACTTAAATAGTGTTTAGCCCTATGTTTTATGTTTAGCTGTTTTCATTGTGTTGTAACGGGGAAAGAACTGTATTTGTTGTTGTTGCGATACGTCGTGATCGCGTTGTTATTATATATATATATATATATATATATATATATATATATATATATATCGATTATTGATATATTGATGATCTCATCTGGAATGCGATGCCTGTGATTTGCTCGGGACAACACGTCTTCGTGCCCACTCGGCGTTCGTCTCAGACCGACCCTGTCTCCCGTAAAACTTCTGGTTTGTTGTTAGGATGACTGTTTCACGTTGTGATTCCGCGACAACTCTATTGCTGTTCTGATTCGTCCCCGAGGGTTGACGCTAGGCCAGATAAATATAACTGTGTAACACATAACAACACATTGGTTATCAGAAATTGTTCCTTCTTTTAATACTGTCACATCGGACTCTCGTTACACACTGGACATGGTAGGTCACACACTTAAAACGCACTCTTACAATTCTTTAGTCTATCGCCCTCACACTTATCTCTGGGCTCTAAACGCATTCGTACTCGCATCTTAACTACATGTGGACCGTTCCCATCGACCGTCCCCCCCCCCATACTATCTAACTTCTACCGTCCCTGCGGTCTCTTGGCAATTGCTACTGTTTCTTCATAGTGCCACTTACTAATCTGTCCGCCTAACTATTCTTCACTAGTCTCTGCGTCTCTTAACTATCACGTTTTCTTCTGTCGGCTACATATTTATTACACTTGCTTAGTGTCATTATTCTAACTCACTTGCTAATCTACATCGCGTCTAATTCTACTAGGCTAAGGTTAGCCTCTCTATGGGCCGACCCACATGGTCGCCCGTCTCCTAACTAGCGTGTGTGCTCCTGCCGACTACATTTCTCCAAGTGTTCAGTATCAAGTGCTCTCGATCTTTAGTGTTTACTTCTTAAATTTGGATCTTATCAGCCAATCAAAATTTACTTCCTAAGCGTCTGTCTGCCCACTCACTTCTGGACATGGCCTTCACGTTTTCCACGTGAGTTTCGACCCATCGTCTCCTTATTTTTCTCGTGACTTCGTCTTATTATCTTTTTCCTTTTTCTCCTTGACCTTGTTCTCTCGTCTTTGTTTACTCCTCTACTCTCTCCACTCCTCCCCCTTCTACAGTGTTTAGTCGCGTGGATTGTGTTTAAATGCGTGAATTGTGTTTAGTTGTGCAGACCGTTTCTTTCCGGCATTTTCCGTCACGTCAAGTGACCAAACTGCTTAATTTTGAGACTCAACTACACAACAAACGTAGAGAAATTGACCAGATTTATCCTTATCTTTGCACTACACTGAAATCTCATATATTTTATTGCGTCCTCTAACCTTCTTTCCCTTCTGTTCACAGTTAAAGTTACCCTCCTTCGGTTGATTAAGTACATTCAGCATATTTCTCGCTTCTGTGTGTTACGGTATTGATTTTATGACCGTCATGAAAATAATATCTCACAACCGCCATCTAGCGGGCTTACGTGTACCCAAACATTCGTAAACACAATTCTATGAGTTGTATCATAACTGGGTAAACTTGGCTGCAGATCGTAGCACATGGAGAACAAAAATAAAAAAAAATAGCACAGTAACTTTCGAGGCAGCGCTGAAATCAAATTCAGAAGACAAAAGGCGCTGGAGAAATGAGACGAGACCAGGCACCATGAATACATCTTGTTCGTTTTGCGCATGAATCTGTCTATCCAGTATTGGCAGATTCAGCCACGAGAGAAGCTGTTCTGCAAAGCAGCATCAGACATTAATATTTTTCCCAAACAACTGAATTATCATGAGTACTTGGTACCAACCGTCTGTCTAGACACCAAAGGCCTTATACATCATAACCGTTCGTTATCTCATTTCATATTCACTTAAGACATAAACTAACATTTTCAATTTCTAATTTTTCTAGCAAATTCCTAGCTTCCTTTACTTAATCCCTGAGTTGACCTTTGTTACAGGAAACAGTTTGATAGAACTGGAGTATTTTTTCTGAATATGTTATATTCATGTATCGATACTTCTATTTTACAGAAGAATATTGAGACTACAATGGACAGCTAAGAAGAGTATTGAAAACGTTCTGAAAGAGGCCAAAGCAAAAAGATAGCTATTCCAGAAATAAAGAAATTTACAATATTAAAAAGAAACAATCATAATTTTTTGGCCATGCAATGAGAATGGAAGACCTGAAATATATTGTAACAACTGGGAAAATTGAGGGACGAAGAGATAGAAGGAAGAAAAGAGAAAAGATACAATAAAGCTTAAGAGAATGGCTTGGCAGAAGGTCAACAATAGAAATGATTAAAAAAAAAACTGTCAAGATCGAAAGTTGTGGTGAGACATTATCGCCTACGCCAGGGGAAATAGGTATGTTTACAGCACTCAGAAAAAAAAATTACAAATAATCAACAACAGGAAAAAAAACAAACAAAGAACAATATATGGTCCGAAGCAGGATCGAACCTGTACTCCTTGGCACATCGCCTTGCCACGAGAAACCAACCGCTAGAGCACACGGCCAACTCAGCTATCTTTAGTTAAATGTAAAGTAAAGTACCCTCGTCACGCCAAGTGGTGTATAGGGAAATATGGTGTTAGTGACCCTATATTTTACAGACCTTCAGCACATGATTTTTGGTTTAATGTGGTCGGCATTACGCCCGTGCTGCTTTACTTTCCCACAAAAAATCCGGTACCCATTTAAGGCTGGGTGAACCCGGAAGCCGTCGGTTGGGATCGAACCCTACCCCTTGTCCTTTGTAGTCCAGTTCACTAACCACTGAGCTATCGCGGCTTATCCTTAGTTAGCTTGATGTCAATACACCTATTCCTCTGAAATGATTCGTTGATCTCTCGTCTCGGAAGTTTCCCTCTATAATAATATTCATTTATTTTTATTTGTCTTCACCTACACCAGCAGGTATGATACATGATGATGATAATAATCGATACTTCTGACGGTAGATGTACTTATGTACTCCATACCATCTATAGAGGAAATGTAGAAGGAGCAGTCTTTACACAGGTTGTCAGTAATGTCTAGGGCAGCCCTTCTAAAATTACTCGTACCTGTTAAAGCGACTCAATTTTGAGAACAACTATCTTTAGTTAGTACATTGGTTTTTTTTGTTTTTTCAGTTTTTATCTTTGCAGTTTGAAAAAAAAGTCCTCGCCACCTGGTGGAAAATTAGCTCGCGGGACACCAAGTGCGTCTTTGACTAATTTTAGAACCGCTGTTCAAGAGGAGATATTAAACGGGACGTTACTGTACGTTTTATTTTATTGATATTTGTACAGTGAGGTGTCGTCCGATATAACTGGTTTTGACGATATTTACAAACTTCTTTTGACATCGGCTCTCGTAGATTGAGTTATTGCGGCAATAACAACATAAGTTACATGTTCCTCTATTCTCTTCTCTTCTCTTCTCTTCTCTTCTCTTCTCTTCTCTCTCTTCTCTTCTCTTCTCTTCTCTTCTCTTCTCTTCTCTTCTCTTCTCTTCTCTTCTCTTCTCTTCTCTTCTCTTCTCTTCTCTTCTCTTCTCTTCTCTTCTTCTTCTCTTCTCATCTCTTCTCTTTTCTTCTCATCTCTTCTCTTCTCATCTCTTCTCTTTTCTTCTCTTCTCTTCTTCTTCTCTTCTCATCTCTTCTCATCTCTTCTCTTCTCTTTTCTTCTATTCTCTTCTTCTTCTCTTCTCATCTCTTCTCTTCTCATTTCTTCTCTTTTCTTCTCTTCTCTTCTTCTTCTCTTCTCATCTCTTCTCTTCTCTTTTCTTCTATTCTCTTCTTCTTCTCTTCTCATCTCTTCTCTTCTCATTTCTTCTCTTTTCTTCTCTTCTCTTCTTCTTCTCTTCTCATCTCTTCTCTTCTCTTTTCTTCTCATCTCTTTTCTTCACTTTTCTTCTCTTTTCTTCTTTTTTCTTCTCTTCTCTTCTCATCTCTTCTCTTCCCTTCTCTTCTCTTCTCTTTTCTTCTTTACTCTTCTTCTTCTCTTCTCATCTCTTCTCATCTCTTCTCTTCTCTTCTCATCTCATCTCTTCTCTTCTCTTCTCTTCTCATCTCATCTCATCTCATCTCTTCTCTTCTCATCTCTTCACATCTCTTCACATCTCTTCTCTTCTTTTCTCATCTCTTCTCTTCTCTTCTCATCTCTTCTCTTCTCTTCTCTTTTCTTCTCTTCTCTTTTCTTCTCTTCTCTTCTCTTTTCTTTTCTTCTCTTCTCTTCTCTTCTCTTCTCTTCTCTTCTCTTCTCTTCTCTTCTCTTCTCTTCTCTCTCATCTCTTCTCTTCTCTTTTTTTCTTCTCTTCTTTTCTCTTCTCTTCTCTTGTATTAACCTTCCTGGATCTGTGTTGTTCTCTCACAAATTTCTATTCATTAGTCCCTTTCAACCACCAGTGTATTAGTAAAGAGCCCCCGTCACGCCAAGTGGCGTTTAGGGAATATGATGTTAGTGACCATAAATTTTACAGACCTTCAGCACATGATTTTGGGGTAATGTGGTCGGTATTACGCCCGTACCGTTTTACTTTCCCAGAAAAAAAATCTGGTACCCATCTAAGGCTGGGTCAACCCGGAAGCCGTCGATTGGGATCGAACCCTACCTCTTGTCCTTTGTAGTCCAGCTCACTAACCACTGAGCTATCTCGGCTCCCCCTCAGTGTATTATAGTCAATTTAATTATTGAATTTTTGAATAATTTTGTATAGAAACCTTCATCTTATCCATAGCTGCGATAATTTGTCACAATTTACACTACTTTGTTTATACACCTATCTGTAAACAGCGGTGGCCAGGTTGTTAGAGCGCTCGTGAGGTAAAGCAGTTTTCCGGGTTTGATTCCCAATGATTTTTTATTTAACCGACAAGTCTTCGTGAATCGTTTAACTTATGAAAATAGGTCCCATTGATGGGTTTCTTTTAATATAGTGGGGCGTCTAGGAGTGGTTCTGACCACATTACCCATGCGTGTGTTTGTGGTCACAAGAAGAGGTGTGGACACTAGCACAAAACACCCTCATACATCATCAGAAGTAACGGACACTCTTCATTGTTTGTAACTTTTATATTGAAGAGTTATAGAAGAATAAGATCATTACTCACTTTGCTCCGTCTGGCCACTCTCCTTAGCGAGAGTCAGGATCACACTGCCTCCTCAGTTTTCTCCTATTTACTCCTTGGTCCTCCTTTCTTTTTCCTTTTCTCTTAGATTCACTGAAGTGACAGTTCTCATAATTTTTTTGAGTCGTGGCCTATATAACCCCTTCTCTGTTATTTATCATTTATCGATCATATGTACTCCTACTTTGTCTTTTGTTGAGCTATTCATTATTTCTAAAATTATTTAAAATAATATATAAATTTGTGTTACTCCACACCCCCCCCCCCCTTTCCCCACAGCAACTCACTTCCACCAAGAATTTAAGAGACCAGATCACTCCCCAGAATGCAGTGAATATTTGACGAAGACGCTATCGGTAAATTTGTATGATCTTTATGATGCCGT
This sequence comes from Megaustenia siamemsis, assembly GCA_032433765.1. NCBI lineage: Eukaryota > Metazoa > Mollusca > Gastropoda > Stylommatophora > Ariophantidae > Megaustenia > Megaustenia siamemsis. The sequence goes on along the minus strand of JAVIAB010000139.1, from coordinate 17,515,838 downwards.
TATTATTCATTCTGCGGTCGGGTCTGTCTATCTAATATTGGTAGATTCAGTCACGAGAGAAGGTACTCAGTAAAACAGCATCCAGCATAAAACACAAATATATGATCAAACTAATGAATCATCGTGGTTACTTGCTATCTAACGTCCGTCAATAAACCGAAGTAAAACAGCATCCAGCATAGAACACAAATATATGATCAAACTAATGAATCATCGTGGTTACTTGCTATCTAACGTCCGTCAATAAACCGAAGTAAAACAGCATCCAGCATAAAACACAAATATATGATCAAACTAATGAATCATCGTGGTTACTTGCTATCTAACGTCCGTCAATAAACCGAAGGAAAACAGCATCCAGCATAAAACACAAATATATGATCAAACTAATGAATCATCGTGGTTACTTGCTATCTAACGTCCGTCAATAAACCGAAGGAAAACAGCATCCAGCATAGAACACAAATATATGATCAAACTAATGAATCATCGTGGTTACTTGCTATCTAACTTCCGTCAATAAACCGAAGTAAAACAGCATCCAGCATAGAACATAAATATATGATCAAACTAATGAATCATCGTGGTTACTTGCTATCTAACGTCCGTCAATAAACCGAAGTAAAACAGCATCCAGCATAGAACACAAATATATGATCAAACTAATGAATCATCGTGGTTACTTGCTATCTAACGTCCGTCAATAAACCGAAGGAAAACAGCATCCAGCATAAAACACAAATATATGATCAAACTAATGAATCATCGTGGTTACTTGCTATCTAACGTCCGTCAATAAACCGAAGGAAAACAGCATCCAGCATAGAACACAAATATATGATCAAACTAATGAATCATCGTGGTTACTTGCTATCTAACTTCCGTCAATAAACCGAAGGAAAACAGCATCCAGCATAGAACACAAATATATGATCAAACTAATGAATCATCGTGGTTACTTGCTATCTAACGTCCGTCAATAAACCGAAGGAAAACAGCATCCAGCATAAAACACAAATATATGATCAAACTAATGAATCATCGTGGTTACTTGCTATCTAACGTCCGTCAATAAACCGAAGGAAAACAGCATCCAGCATAAAACACAAATATATGATCAAACTAATGAATCATCGTGGTTACTTGCTATCTAACGTCCGTCAATAAACCGAAGGAAAACAGCATCCAGCATAAAACACAAATATATGATCAAACTAATGAATCATCGTGGTTACTTGCTATCTAACGTCCGTCAATAAACCGAAGTAAAACAGCATCCAGCATAGAACACAAATATATGATCAAACTAATGAATCATCGTGGTTACTTGCTATCTAACGTCCGTCAATAAACCGAAGTAAAACAGCATCCAGCATAAAACACAAATATATGATCAAACTAATGAATCATCGTGGTTACTTGCTATCTAACGTCCGTCAATAAACCGAAGGAAAACAGCATCCAGCATAAAACACAAATATATGATCAAACTAATGAATCATCGTGGTTACTTGCTATCTAACGTCCGTCAATAAACCGAAGGAAAACAGCATCCAGCATAAAACACAAATATATGATCAAACTAATGAATCATCGTGGTTACTTGCTATCTAACGTCCGTCAATAAACCGAAGGAAAACAGCATCCAGCATAGAACACAAATATATGATCAAACTAATGAATCATCGTGGTTACTTGCTATCTAACGTCCGTCAATAAACCGAAGGAAAACAGCATCCAGCATAAAACACAAATATATGATCAAACTAATGAATCATCGTGGTTACTTGCTATCTAACGTCCGTCAATAAACCGAAGTAAAACAGCATCCAGCATAGAACACAAATATATGATCAAACTAATGAATCATCGTGGTTACTTGCTATCTAACGTCCGTCAATAAACCGAAGGAAAACATCATCCAGCATAGAACACAAATATATGATCAAACTAATGAATCATCGTGGTTACTTGCTATCTAACTTCTGTCAATAAACCGAAGGAAAACAGCATCCAGCATAAAACACAAATATATGATCAAACTAATGAATCATCGTGGTTACTTGCTATCTAACGTCCGTCAATAAACCGAAGTAAAACAGCATCCAGCATAGAACACAAATATATGATCAAACTAATGAATCATCGTGGTTACTTGCTATCTAACGTCCGTCAATAAACCGAAGGAAAACAGCATCCAGCATAAAACACAAATATATGATCAAACTAATGAATCATCGTGGTTACTTGCTATCTAACGTCCGTCAATAAACCGAAGTAAAACAGCATCCAGCATAGAACACAAATATATGATCAAACTAATGAATCATCGTGGTTACTTGCTATCTAACGTCCGTCAATAAACCGAAGGAAAACAGCATCCAGCATAAAACACAAATATATGATCAAACTAATGAATCATCGTGGTTACTTGCTATCTAACGTCAGTCAATAAACCGAAGGAAAACAGCATCCAGCATAAAACACAAATATATGATCAAACTAATGAATCATCGTGGTTACTTGCTATCTAACGTCCGTCAATAAACCGAAGGAAAACAGCATCCAGCATAAAACACAAATATATGATCAAACTAATGAATCATCGTGGTTACCTGCTATCTAACGTCCGTCAATAAACCGAAGGAAACATTGTTACACCATTGCTATCTCGCCCCCCCCCCCCCCCCACACACACAAGATTACCGGTTTAAAACTAGAATATTCTTCTTATTCTTCCTCTTTCCTTCCTCATCTGCCTTTCAGCGTCGAGGGGAGATATAATTTGCGGTCTTTTGCTTTTCTGTTCGCCTCTGCTGCTGTTATGTATCCTAGTGCTTCTAATATTCCATCAATCCATCTTTTTCGTAGCCGACCATTGGGTCTGGTGTTCTCACAACATTTGCTGAAGGCTCGTTGTGTTTTGTTTTGATCTTTCTGACTATAGAATATTCTAGCAGCAGTCAACTAGGAATGAAACCCACCACTCTTGCTCTTAGTAGGTCAGTTCTAGCCACTGCCCTACCACGGTTCACTATATTAATTGTTTCGTTATGTAACATGATAACGGTCTGAATTTTATATTTCTGTTAACCTCCAGCATATAGATTCATACACAAGAACTTTCACTTCCAACTGCTGGTAAATTGTTAGTTTCGCATTGTTCTGTTTGAAGTAACTTTAATTGTTACCTACACAATGGACATATATCCTGGCTCTGTTTGTTTTTCTACTGGTGTCCTTGCATTGAACCGCCCATTCTTACATTTCAACGTTACTGTGTCTTCAAGGTAATTGTAAACGCATTTGTTGATGATAGTTCCAATTTTCCACTTGAGTGTCCCGCCAAGAATTGGCCAAGTAATGTGAGGTTGTTTGAGGGTAACAAATCTCCAGTCACGTGGAATATACCAGTAGCTAATCGTATTCTTAATCTCATACAAGTTTATGCACCAACAGTCCAGAGGAAACAGTTGATCAATTTTACCACAAGCTTAATATGCCACTTCGTCAATCCAAACTACGTGAAAACACCATAGTTCTAGGGGATGAAACGCATGAAAGGAAAGAGATGAAGAAGTGGTTGGTTGTTATGGTTTAGGAAAGAGAAATTAAAGAGTTGATAAACTTACTGACTGGACAAGAACACACAACCTGATGATAGGAAACAGTAGCGAAAACACAAAGCATTGATGAACAGTGGGAAATGCTAAAAGAATCAATGCAGCAAACATCAAAAGATGTCATACCACCAGTGAGGGTAAATTCAAGACAAAAAAGGATAACATATGACATTTTACAGCTAATGGATACAAGAAGAAGAAATAAGGATAACACAGATGAGTATAGGAGATTAAATAAAAAAATTGTAATAAAATGCAATGAAGCAAAAGAAGCATGGCTGAAAGAGAAATATAAAGAGATTGAGATCCAACAAAAAGGAGATGCCAAAGCTATATACAAACAAATTGAAGAATTAACAGGAAGTAAAACGCAATCAAAAACTGGATGTTTAAGATCAAAGAAAGGAGAACTGTTGATTGAACAGAAAACATAAGGGAACGATGGACAGAATACATTAAAGATCTTTATGATGATGAACGAACAGAAGTAAATATTAAGGATAATGAAGAAGGACCAGTAATACTCAGAGAAGAAGTGGAAGACAATATGAAAGCAGGAAAAGCTCCTGGACAAGATAATATAACTAAAGAAGAGATTGAAGCCATGGGTGATTTTTTAATAGGAAAAAAATATTGAATGATATCTACCAAGAGCGAATATACACCAGATGACCTGTTCAAAGAAATATTCATAACCATACCAAAGAAATCTGGTGCGATTGAATGCGATGATCATCGCACAATAACCCTTATGAGTCACATGACCATCCAGCTGTCGACATCCAAATGCGTAATAATTTTGTCAGCTCTTAACGATCTCTCTACTGTGGACTTAATGCAAATTCTGTAGAGTACGTGACTAACTAATTAAAAGCTTGTCTCCAGTGTAAGGTGAAGGGTCAGGGTAGGTCACAAAAGTCTCTTTTATTATCTGGGTTAAAATGGAAACTTTGACCCAAGCACCCCAATGTGACATCACTGAACATGCGACTCTTATTCTCCAAACCCGTAGAAAAATTTCGGCATATTCCTCTAAGAGGATAAAAACCATAAAATAGATGTTAATTATATATATATATATATATACCACGTGATTGGAGATTTGTTCCCCTCAAACAGGCTCACAAAACTGGCCAATTCGTGCCAGGACACTCACGTGGAAAACAGGAACTAGCACCAACAAATGAGTTCACAATTACCTTGAGGGTACAGTAACGATAGGAGCCGCAATAGCTCAGTGGTTAGTGAAGTGGACTACAAAGGACAAATGCTGGCTCGATCCTGATCGACAGTCTCTGGGTTCACCCAACTTTAAACAAGTACCGGATTTTTTTCCTGAAAAGTAAAGTAGCACGGGTGAAATACAGACCACATTGCCCCAAAAATCATGTACCGAAGGTTTGTAAAAATTATGGTCACTAACACCGTATTCCCTATACGGCACGTGACGTGACGCGGCTTTTTACTCTTTTTTTTTTTTTTTACAGTAACTAAGGAATGTGAGAATGGACGGTTGATGCTAGGACAAGTGGAGAAGAACAAAAAAAAGAGCCAGGATATCTTTCCACGGTGCAGGTAACAGTTGAAGTCACTCTATGTACAGAACAATGCGAAACTCAAAATATACGAGCAGGGTGAAGTGACAGATCTTGTGTATGAATTTAAATGCTGGGGGTCAGCAAAATTATAGAACATCATACTGATAACAATTTGCATACTGTTATAACGGTAAATGAGATGTAGAATGAGAGGTCTCATGTAATAGAATGTTGTAAATGAGTGATATCTCATGGAATATATTTTTGTAAAATAGTTATATATATATATAAAGTATCCCCCGTCACGCCAAGTGACATATAGGGAATATGGTGTTAGTGACAATAAATTTTACAGACCTTCGGCACAAGGTTTTTAGTTTAATGTGGCCGCTTTACTTTCCCAGAAAAAAAATTCGGTACCCATTAAAGGCTGGGTGAACCGGACCCCGTCTGTTGATATCGAACCCTACCTCATGTCCTTTGTAGTCCAGCTCACTAACCACTGAGCTATCGCGGCTCCCATATATATAATATGTGCGTCCAACAACTTTCACTTCTGGCGATGTCCTTTGAGAATAGAAACTGAACTTTTGAGCGGTAATCTGTTTTTCCCTGGCAGCCGTATGCACAGGGGTCCCTCGCCGAATAGGCTGATAACTCCGGCTTCGGAGGTAGTCATATATTTTTCGTCGCTGCTGTGACCAGGGATGGTTGCCGCAGAGAGAAATCACAAATAAAAATCCCAACTGGTGCAAATGGGATTTGAACTCACAGTCTCTCTGTCTCGAGATCGACGTCTTGCCTTGAGACCAACCGGCCCCATATGAAATATAGTGTTGTAATAAATGAATGGAAAAACAAGTCTATAGCTATTTCTTTCACCGGTGTCGATGAGACATCGCTGTCTTTTAGAACAGGTATGTTATGTGACTGATGAAACAATGCTAACAGTAAAGTATCTGCAGCAACGAGGCCAAATCTATGTTGATTCTTGGCATGTCAAGGAGGATACGGTGTATCAATATTTGATTTACAAAGGATCGCTTCAGAATGTCTTCATTTATTATTCTTTTCTTCATACATTGTAGTACTCTCAGCATTTTTGCTGCCATTTTTGATCAATAAATGGCAATATCCTTCTAATCATCAATATTGATATGAGGAGCCCGAGAGCAACAGCTGAAACATGTCAGCGCGTCATAGCTGATGGCTCAAGCCAGGATTGAAGACCAGAATTATCCAGACTATACTTCTACTTTTCGCACCGCTAGTAACAGATTACATAGTCTAGTCTGACCAAGTCAGTAGAGATCGAGAGGGAAGGCAAACCTGGTAAACAAAAATGCAGTGCTGGAGTCGGATTCGTTCTGCCGAAAGTAGAAAATATCACAGTTCTACTGCAAACCACAACACAACTGATATACGTCCACGCAACGTTCTTGTAAGTGCGGATGACGAAGCCATTGGGTGAATGCAAATAGACAGGAATTGATATTTCAGTGTTTTAGTGACATCTTTTTTTAACATGTATATATTCTTGTGTCAGTCCCATGGGATCATCTATAATTTTGCAGGTCACAACAATATATGGTCAGTGTTGAAGGTTATCTGGCATGTGAACTACAATATGCAGTACATATCAGAGTGATCTACATAGCTTGAAGTGAGTGCTGGTCATGCCGAACTGTTTCAGTACTGTTTTCGCAGACATTATTATCATTAGTGGCTGAAGGTCCGGACATGTTAACTGTAAACAGATCAAGTTTTGAGGGCACGTAAGCGGAGCAAATTGCACCATACACCTTCAGCTTTGTTGATGATAACTTCATGTTACTCTTATTCAAGTCATGAAATCAAACGCAGCGCTTTCCTTGTCAGGTCTGACATTCACCGGGTTGTCTAAATCAGGGCTTCTCAACCTTTTTCATGTCTTGGCCCCCTTTACGACCTTGTTTTCTTCCAGCGGCCCCTTTGGCCTTTCGTGAAAAAGATCATTTTGTAAAAGTTTTTTTTCTTGCAAATAGATCGTGTGTGTATATATATATATATATATATATATATATATATATATATATATATATATATATATATATATATATATAAAGAAAACACGATACATTTTCTGCGTAGTATGTCTTTTGGCTTCTCTTACACGCGTTATTAATGACACAATTTATTGAGTGGAAAAAGTTGTATATGAGCGCTGTATTCTACAACAAATGCATACTTATGCATGGCCTCCTAGTCCTCTGCCGTGTCCTCCACCCTACCCCGAATTATGTCATTCTTATCAGTGGCCCCCTTGAAATTTCCTGTGCTCCTCTTCCTCTCTCTCACCCCCCCCCCCCCTTTCTTGAGAAACGCGGGTCTAAATGGATTACATGTAAAACAGCTCTTTCCAGCCTTAAATGGGTACCGAGTTTTTTTTATGGGAAAGAAAAAAGGGAATTTCAGTAACATACCCCAAAATCATGTGCGAAAGGTAAAAAAACAATACGGACACTAACACCATATGCTCTACACGCTAAGTGACGTCACGGGGCACTTTCCTTTACGTTCCTTTTTTTTTTTTCTTTTTTTTTTTTTTTGGTTCATGAAAAATCTCAGTCTTTATTGTGCATGGATGATGTAAGACTTAATCTTTATTATGGCAATGACTGATCCAAGACCTCATACTTTATTGTGCAGAGGACTAATGTAATACTTCAGACTTTATAGTGGGGATGACTGAAGTAAGATTTCAAACTTTATGTTGAAGCCAAAGTTTATGCAGGCTTTACCAAACATGTGTAATTACACAAACACACACAGGGAGAGAGACAAACGCGTAGACACATCAATAACTACATTAATTGAGTTTAATAATTTTAAATGGAATGTAAATAATACCTGGAGACAGTTCAGAGCTACAACAACCTTGGACGTACTATAACCAGTGATGGAAAATGGAAAACTGAAATAAATAAAAGAATAGGAAAGGCAAAAAAGTAATTGTAATGTCTTGAAAAATATGCTAACATGAAAACCAAACAAACGAAGAAGTCTTAAAAAAAACTAAAAATGAAAATAGAACTACTAAACACAATTCAGAAAAGATAAATTAGATTTTTGGGGCATGTTAAAAGACATAGCAACCTACTAAAAGTAATATTGGAAGGGAAAATACAAGGTAAAAGAGGCAGAGGCAGATTAAGACTTTCATGGACGAGTAACATCAAAAGATGGACAAGTTATCCTATGACAACCCGCACTATCAAAGCAAGAGACATAACGGAATGTCGCTCAATGGTAGCCAACCTTCGATGCGGAGACGGCACTCAATGATTATGATTAAATAATATCACACTTCGTCTAAAAAGTAGCATCATATAGTGAAGGTGACTTATTCATTGACCAAAATATGAGAGAAACACATTCAAATAAAAAATTGGGAAGAACAAATGTTTTAGGTCACTTTAACAAGTTTAGAAATAAACTGAATTAACAACGCGAACAGCTCAAGATCTTCAAACTGTGTACAGGACATAATAGATATGGACATCATCAATACAATATATCCCAGACTGCCGTGACAAAGACATGAACCAGGGTAGCACTTTGGGAAGGTGAAGAATGCCGTCTCGCATTGTGAGTTTAGATGCTTGAAGTGACACTATCCAGAAGTCTCCGAACACTTGTGGATAGGCGGCCGAGCATATATGAGTGAAGACTGGCGTACTAAGACGCCGATTAAAGTCTCGTACTTGACCTTGACCTTCATATGCATGATCAAGTAAGCTACCAGCTTCCGGCGGCTGTACTTCTGTAGCAGACCTGCCCAGTGTGCAACAACGAAGGTTATAGTTCATGCCAGTATCTGATGACGTCATTGACAGGGACCGCTGCTTGTTCTCAATTGTCTGTATGGACGACAAACCAAAGTAACAGACAAATGACGTCAACATTAATCTGTAAATGTAGGGTTCACGTTAAGTAGATATGATTGGCCAGTAAATCCCTGCAGCTTTCACGACAAGAACAATTACATTACTCAGCCAATGAAATCAAACATCCGCCTCCCAACTTTCCGTCCACACTTACCAACACCCCCCCACCCCAAAAAAAAAAAAAATTTCTTAGCCTTAATGTTCTGTATGCATTCCCCCCCCCTCCCTCTCCCTTTTAAATAGGGCTGTAGACAAGGAGATAGAGAGTAGAAGTTGGCCTAGAGGACAAAAGAATCATCATGGTCAGCATCATCATCATCACCAAGTACCATGCTTGCTGGTGTAGGTGATCATGTCTATCCACAACTTTCGATCTCGACAATTTTTTTTTATAATTTATGTTGTTGACATTCTGCCAAGCCATTCTCTTAAGATGTCTAGTATTTTTCTCTTTGTTTCCCTCTATCTCTTCGTCCCTCAATTTTCCCAGTTATTACAATATATTCCAGATGTTCCCTTCTCATTACATGGCCAAAAAATGATGATTGTTTCTTCCCCCCTCTCTCTCTCTCTCTCTCTGCGATCAAGACTCAATCAGAGTAGGATTCCAGACTCTCTCATGAAGTCAGCTGTCTGTTTAAGCGAATCGATTGCTCCATTTAGTGTTTCTTCCAGGGAGGTGGGCGTGGACCACATTGCTCTTCTCAGGTCTGTGTACTGGGGCAATCCTGTAGAACATTTTTTGAAGTCATATTGTCCAGTGTACAGTGGTACAGGCTGGTTGTACCTATTTTGAATTTGGTGAACATGTGATTTCTCATTCTATTGTGGCCAGTGCAGTAGGCGAAGTATGATGACTTGATCCCTCCTTGATAGTTGATGGTATCCGTCACTCTCGTTATGCTTTGGGTGTTCTTGTTTCCATTTTTCATGGAACTGACCTTTGAGGATGGATTTGGCTTCATCATAACTGAGCGGATGGTTCTCTTGTGGTAATCTCCCTCCCTCTTTAGCTAATTTGTCTGCGCGTTCGTTCCCGTGTATATTACATTGTGATGGTACCCATTGAATGACTACTCTTTGGAAGTTATTGCATAGTTGGTCCAGAGTTGTTCTCAAGTCATCTAGTTCATTGTTCTTGGGGCTTTTTAGAGCTGATAATACTGACAGTGCATCAGTCAGAATCATCAATTTATTGTACATGTTATTTTTGAGTTGAGTAGCCAGTGTTGCAGCATCTCTGATGGCCTCAGTTTCTGCTTTAAAGTTGTTTGAGAATTTTCCAGTAGCTATTGACTTGGTGATCTCGTTCTGATTATTCAGCGTCAAGAACAAACCTACCCCTCCATTTCTTGTGGCATTTGTAGCAGAGCCATCTGTGTATATGTGGGACCACTTGTCCTGTGGTTAGGTATCGTGCATGTGTTTTTCTGCTACGTATTTTCTTTCTGTGTCTGATTGGGTGCCCTTTTTCATGATTCCTGTTATATTTTCCTTACGTTCTGTTATTTTATGTTTTCCATGAGGAGACATATCAGATGGGCCCAAGGGTTTTGATATTGTTTAGGAAAGTACTGGGTCTCCAGTAGTTAGTTCATTGGCAATTGCAGCGAAGTTGCTCCTCTTTAGTCGTACAATTCCGGAACCAGTTATTCTTTAGTGCATGGGGTGGTTAAGGAGCCTTCTATATTTCTCCGCTTGTTGCAATACTTTAGTGATCCGTCTGTCATCTAAGAGTTGTAAACCTGTTACTGTTTCTAGAGTCTTGACAGGTGTAGATTTCATAGCACCAGTGATGATACGGGCAGCTTGGTTCTGTGTTCTGTTAATTTTGCTAAGGTGTGATTTGGAAGCCATAGCCCTGGCTGTGACTCCATACTCTAGAACTGGTCTGACTCTTCCTACGTATCATCATCATCGTGTGCCCTCTCCGCAACGAAGGTTGGCTACCATGGATCGCCATTCTACTCTGTTTCTTTCTTTTCTACGTATAGTCTTTTCAAAATATTGCTGTCCGCTCCCCAGTCCATTCCTGCCAATTTCTTCATAATAATTATTCGTTTTCTGGGTTTTTTTCTTGCTCTGTCTATCTGATTTTTCCAAGTCATTCTGCGGTTCATGGTGACGCCAAGATATATTGGGTTTTGGTCAATAGGGAGTGTATGGTCTTTTATCTTAAAGTTTGCAGAGAGTGTGTTTCTTGATAAGCTGAAAATTGTATATGTAGTTTTTTTTCGTTGATTGGTAAGAACCAGGTGTTCGTCCATTTTTCAAGTTCACCTAGGGCATCTTGCATCCTGGGTCCAGCCACCAACATACTTTCCTCGCGAGCCCATAACGCCAGATCATCTGCGTATATTGCTGAGTGTATTCTGGATGGAATGTCCATTACGATGTCATTTATGAAAATTAAAAAGCGGGTTGGGGACAAGACTCCGCCTTGTGAACACCTTGTTCGATAGAGACCTTCTTAATAGTTGATTTGTACTCTGGCCGTTCTATCCTGAAGGTATTGAGAGACCCAATTGAATAAACGACCCTGGATGCCAAATCTAAAAAGCTTGTTCTTTAAACCCTCTCGCCATACCCAATCAAAAGCCTTCTCCATGTCGACCCAAACTGCCAGCGTGTGTTTCTTTTCTTGTAGAGCAGCCTCTATATCCTGTGAAATGTAGGTGACCAGGTCTTCTGTTGATCTGTGCTGACGGAAGCCACTTTGTTGTGGTACGATTTGTTGTTTTGTCTCCAAATGCCACATAAGTCTTCTGTTAACCAGCCATTCCATGAGTTTACTCAGGCAGCTCAGTAGGCTAATTGGTCTATAGCTAATTGGATCTAGTGGGTCTTTTCCACGCTTGAGGATGGGCACCATAATAGCTTCTTTCCAGATTGCCAGCACATAACCTCTCTTCCAGCTAGCATTTATTATCTTTAGAAGCTGGCTCTTGGCTTTCTGTCCCATATTTAGGAGCATTTCGTTGGAGATTCTATCTTTACCAGGGGAACTTTTGAGCTTCAATCCTTTGAGGGCAACATCTAATTCAGTAGGGGTAAAGATGGTCGTCTGATGCTCTTCTGCTGCTAAAGGCATGTGTTTTGCATCTTGGTTTTCCCGGCTTGCAGCTTTCTGTTTGTCTATTGGAATGTTTATTCTACTGTTTTTGTAAGTCTCTATCAGTAGATTTGCTGCCCTTTTGCCTGTGAGGATGTTCTGATTGTGTGCTAATGATATTGGAGGTCGGCAGTTGTTTTCGTCGCTCAGAGCTTTCGCAAGTTTCCATAGTTTATGACCATTTTTGTCTAGATTAAGGCTCTCTGTTTTGTCTATCCAGCTCTGTCTTGCTGATATCATGACCAGTTATTCTTTAGTGCATGGGGTGGTTAAGGAGCCTTCTATATTTCTCCGCTTGTTGCAATACTTTAGTGATCCGTCTGTCATCTAAGAGTTGTAAACCTGTTACTGTTTCTAGAGTCTTGACAGGTGTAGATTTCATAGCACCAGTGATGATACGGGCAGCTTGGTTCTGTGTTCTGTTAATTTTGCTAAGGTGTGATTTGGAAGCCATAGCCCTGGCTGTGACTCCATACTCTAGAACTGGTCTGACTCTTCCTACGTATCATCATCATCGTGTGCCCTCTCCGCAACGAAGGTTGGCTACCATGGATCGCCATTCTACTCTGTTTCTTTCTTTTCTACGTATAGTCTTTTCAAAATATTGCTGTCCGCTCCCCAGTCCATTCCTGCCAATTTCTTCATAATAATTATTCGTTTTCTGGGTTTTTTTCTTGCTCTGTCTATCTGATTTTTCCAAGTCATTCTGCGGTTCATGGTGACGCCAAGATATATTGGGTTTTGGTCAATAGGGAGTGTATGGTCTTTTATCTTAAAGTTTGCAGAGAGTGTGTTTCTTGATAAGCTGAAAATTGTATATGTAGTTTTTTTTCGTTGATTGGTAAGAACCAGGTGTTCGTCCATTTTTCAAGTTCACCTAGGGCATCTTGCATCCTGGGTCCAGCCACCAACATACTTTCCTCGCGAGCCCATAACGCCAGATCATCTGCGTATATTGCTGAGTGTATTCTGGATGGAATGTCCATTACGATGTCATTTATGAAAATTAAAAAGCGGGTTGGGGACAAGACTCCGCCTTGTGAACACCTTGTTCGATAGAGACCTTCTTAATAGTTGATTTGTACTCTGGCCGTTCTATCCTGAAGGTATTGAGAGACCCAATTGAATAAACGACCCTGGATGCCAAATCTAAAAAGCTTGTTCTTTAAACCCTCTCGCCATACCCAATCAAAAGCCTTCTCCATGTCGACCCAAACTGCCAGCGTGTGTTTCTTTTCTTGTAGAGCAGCCTCTATATCCTGTGAAATGTAGGTGACCAGGTCTTCTGTTGATCTGTGCTGACGGAAGCAGAGTTCCTAAGCGTTTGGCTTTTCGTGGCAAGGCGCTGTGCCACTGAGTACGGGTTCGATCCTGCCTTGGTCCATATTTTTTTCTGTTGTTGATTATTTGTCATTTTTCCGAGTGCTGTAAACATACCTCTTCCTCTGAATTGATTCACTGATATCATGACCTCACGTCTGTGTTTGGCCGAGGCTGCTTTGTAGGCAATGTTGCTCTCTGTGCTGTGTGTTGTTTCAGCTAGTTCTCTGGCAGAGTCCAGTTCCTCTTCTAGTCTTTGTATTTCCTTGCTCCAGTATGGCTTGTAGTTTGTTCTTGCTCCTCTAGGAGTGGATTCTTTAGCAGCTCTCAGGATTCCATTTGTTAACCGCTCTATCATAATATTGACCTTCTTTTCGTGGGTGTTGATAGGCGCAGTATATGCATCAGTGAGCCTTGCAAACTTTGCCCAATCTGCTCTCTTATAGTTCCAGTAGGGAAGAGGTATTTGCAACTCCTGTTTGTGAGCAAGAGCCACTGAAAGTTTGACTGGTCTATGGTAAATATCTCCAAGTTGGTTCAGCACTTTTCTGGTTATTTTGATAGATATGTCTCCAGTTGCAAATGCTAGGTCGGGAGTGGAAGTTGTTTTCCATCTTCTTGAGTAGAAGGTTGGAGGGTCCTCCCTAGAGTTTATGAGGAATAGGTTGTTGTCTATTTCCCATGTTTCTTCCTAATATTTGAATTTAGCTCTCTCTTTGCTTTGACCTCTTTCGGAACGTTTTCATTGCTCTTCTTAGCTGTCCATGGTATTCACAACATTCTCCTATAAAACCACATTTCTACAGCCTCCATTGATTTTATTTTGTTGTCCTATTGTCCGTGATATACATTCATATGTTAAGACTGACTGTACATAACAACTTGCTGTATTAACGTATTTTTACACACCCACGCACACACGAACACACGGTATTTCTTTCATGGTTTAACCACTAACGATTAAATAAGCCAAGAAAGTTGAAGCGGACGTTCTTCATTTTGTGAGAAATGTGAGGTCATCATAACATATGCAGGGAGAGACCTCCGTTTGTATCTAAACAGGATAAAAGTTTAAGAAATGCCGGATTATGTAGCGAGTGATACACTTAGTATATATTAAGTGCATTCGTTTTCGTAAGACTCTTGCAACCTTTCTTCTCACGCCTCATTGTTTATATATGAGCCATAATCCCCACCCACACCTCCATCTTTTTTTTTTAAGCGAAACACAAATCTGTTAAACCATTTATGGTTTTTATGTTGTAAACAGAACGAACAATTTGAGGAATTTTCAAGTTTGTGACAATTAGAGACACCTAGTCTTCTATGATCCCCTTTTACGCCCTATTTATCCCCTTGTTGTCCAAAACACGTCATGTTTTCACACCCTGGTAAACATTTTTCTATCTCTAGCCGATATTCTTCTAATTCTCGACCGTCATTCGAACCCCTTATCATCACCTTCCCACTCCTGTCAGACTTTTCGTCTAATCACGTGACTGATTTCTTCCCGCCTCTCACTTCTCATCACATCCACATCTGACTCACAATCGTCCACACACTGGGAGCTTTTGGATCGCGTCTCAGCACAGTCTTGCATTATTTATTATTTAATTAATTAAATCATTTTTTTAGTTTACTATTTGTTATTAATCATACATTGTTATTCTTTTATAATGTAGTGCATCTCTCTTTTGTTTTATAATTGTATTTCTTATCCCACTTGTAATTTCTCCTTGAACTACTAGTCCCGCATGTTCTAGATGTAGTAGAGTTTTGTTCTCAGTTTCTGAGGAAGACCTCATATAGGCCGAAACGTCAGTATTTTGTTATGTCCTTTTTCTGTATAGCTGTCACCGTACGTTGTAGGAGTGTTCGTTACACCCCACAAGTTGCTCCCTGCTTAAACATAAACATACGTAATTATCCTTAGCACAGTGCCCTAAGTTTGGCCCACACTGCTAAACTCTGTTTCTTCTGTTCTCTACGTTGGTCTGCACCTCATTTACTATCCCTCAGCAATCCACTGGAAGACAACTCTCGTCAATTTGTTCCTGGATCTCTTGTGAAGCACTAACTCAGCAGCACTAACTAAGCAGCACTAACTCAGCAGCACTAACTCAGCAGCACTAACTCAGCAGCACCAACATGTTAATGTTATCATTGTGCGTATTTCTCGTTATCTCGAGTGTAGTTATTGGTTACTGGTTTTTGTGTTGTTTTCTCGGCAAAATATGAGGGCTGTTCAAAATGTATCTTGCCTTAATTGTTCCGTGGAAACATATATAATCACGGGAGATGTTTTCTGGCTTTGATGCGTTATTGCATCTATATGCGTTTGCATTAATTTTTCCCCGTTCCGCGACTCTCGCTGGCAGTCACTCCGTGAGTGTGTGTGTGTGTGGTGTGAGCGTCCGTGGGGTTTGTTTTGCCGTGAAATGACGGAATGACTTGAGGATGCGATATTGCTTCAAATGTTGCCCAAAACTGGCATGCATCCTAGTGGAAACCATTCCAAACATCCAACAGGCATTCGGCGATGTACATGGCCATGTGAGTATCACACAAATTAAGGAATGGTACAATGGCTTCAAATATGGCCGCAAATCGTTGAAAAGCGCATCACTTCCGGTTATTCCTCAAATAAACCGAGATGACGAGGTCATTGTAGACCACGTGATCCATGACCTTTGTTTTGCTGCGTGATGACCGCACCGGTCGGGAACTTGCCAGCTCATGACAACGCAACCGCCAGTTCTTAACTTCTGACTCAGATTTTCTTGACCAATCACAAAAATTCCTCTAGTTGGTCAGGCTCCCTGTTCTCCCGACATGGTCCCGCGCGATAATTGACTGTTCCAAAGTTGAAAGTGCCGCTGACTGCAAGCCATTTTGAGCCACAATAAGACATTATGCGGAGCGCTTCGGCCCAGCTAAACTTCATTTCCAAGGAGGCGTTTCCGGAAATGCTTCCAACAATGGCGGGTTCGCTGGCAGAAGTGTAGTACACTTCAGCCACAAAGAGTGTACTTTGAGAGAGATTGGAATTGTAGACATCCATCCAGGTGAGAGAATGTCATTTTCCTGCCCAAAAGGTAGGATAACTTTTGACAGCCATCGCGTTCTGAGAGTGTCATTAAGCTTTTTGTAGAAAATGTTGTTAGTTTTATTGCCCCTTTTTGTAGAAATTGTTGTTAGTTTTATTGCCCCTTTTTGTAGAAAATGTTGTTAGTTTTATTGCACCTATTTGTAAAAAATGTTGTTAGTTTTATTGCCCCTTTTTGTAGAAATTGTTGTTAGTTTTATTGCCCCTTTTTGTAGAAAATGACGTTAATTTTAGTGCCCCTATTTGTAGAAAATGTTGTTAGTTTTATTGCCCCTTTTTGTAGAAAATGTTGTTAGTTTTATTGCCCCTTTTTGTAGAACAAGTTGTTAGTTTTATTGCACCTATTTGTAAAAAAATGTTGTTAGTTTTATTGCCCCTTTTTGTAGAAAATGATGTTAGTTTTATTGCCCCTTTTTGTAAAAAAATGTTGTTAGTTTTATTGCCCCTTTCTGTAGAAAATGATGCCAGTTTTATTGCCCCTTTCTGTAGAAAATGATGCCAGTTTTATTGCCTCTTTTTGTAGAAAATGTTATTAGTTGTATTGCCCCTTTTAAAAAAATGTTGTTAGTTATATTGCCCCTTTTTAAAAAAAATGTTGTTAGTTATATTGCCCCTTTTTGTAGAAAATTGTTTTTAGTTATATTGCCCCTTTTTGTAGAAAGTGATGCCAGTTTTATTGTCACTTTTTGTAGAAAAATAATGCCAGTTTTATTGCCCCTTTTTGTAGAAAATGTTAGTTTTATAGCCATTTTTTGTACATTAGTCATCCTCAAGTGCAGTGCCTTCTGGCGTAGGTGATCATGTCTCTCCAAAACTCTCGACCTCGACAATTTTTTAATCATTTCTGTTGGTTCCCTTCTGCCAAGCTGTTCTATTAAGCTGTCTTGTATCTTTTCTCTTTGTTTTCCTCTATCTCTTCGTCCGTCAAATGTTCCCAGTTGTCACAATAAATTCCAGCTGTTCCCTTCTCATTACATTGCGAAACTATAATGATTGCTTCCACTCCACCACTACGTTTTATAACGATCGCAGCTATGGATGTGCACTGATGCAGATATTTTATATGAGCCGAAGAATAGGCGGATTCCAAGTTTTGTCACGCCAACCCTTGTTGTACGGCAGTAACGTTCTTACAGATCGTCAGAGTTCACTCAAATGACGTATAATGTCACGTGCATCATTTACGGTTTATCAAGTGTGTGTGTGTTTTTTTTTTTAACTAGGGGTAATTTAAAAAAATATTAACATAGTAAAGCAAGTAAATATGTTACGGAAATGAAGAGAAATGTGTATTTATACTACACAGCGCCTGCAAGAACAATACATAAATCAATAACATGGTTAGGTTTTTATATATTTTCAATTATTTGTTTAACTATAGCACTAATATTGGCTTTTTTTTTTAGTTACGCCTAGCAATGTAAATTGGGCTTTGATGAAAGTTGTCAGCACGAACTATTACCATTATTTGAGCGCAATAATTCAAGTGTAACAATCTAGGTTTCAATAGAATATAGCTGATTTTGATTTTAACTTCCCCTTAATTGGATTCACGGACCATCATCGTTGTACATTGCTCTACAAAATTATAGCATTTAATACTTGTAGATGTACACTTCTGTGTAGAATGTGCTGCAACATTAGCCATCTGTATAGAATGTGCTGCAACATTAGCCATCTGTATAGAATGTGCTGCAACATTAGCCATCTGTATAGAATGTGCTGCAACATTAGCCATCTGCGTAGAATGTGCTGCAACATTAGCCATCTGTATAGAATGTGCTGCAACATTAGCCATCTGTGTAGAATGTGCTGCAACATTAGCCATCTGTATAGAATGTGCTGCAACATTAGCCATCTGTATAGAATGTGCTGCAACATTAGCCATCTGTATAGAATGTGCTGCAACATTAGCCATCTGTATAGAATGTGCTGCAACATTAGCCATCTGTATAGAATGTGCTGCAACATTAGCCATCTGTGTAGAATGTGCTGCAACATTAGCCATCTGTATAGAATGTGCTGCAACATTAGCCATCTGTGTAGAATGTGCTGCAACATTAGCCATCTGTATAGAATGTGCTGCAACATTAGCCATCTGTATAGAATGTGCTGCAACATTAGCCATCTGTATAGAATGTGCTGCAACATTAGCCATCTGTATAGAATGTGCTGCAACATTAGCCATCTGTATAGAATGTGCTGCAACATTAGCCATCTGTATAGAATGTGCTGCAACATTAGCCATCTGTATAGAATGTGCTGCAACATTAGCCATCTGTATAGAATGTGCTGCAACATTAGCCATCTGTATAGAATGTGCTGCAACATTAGCCATCTGTATAGAATGTGCTGCAACATTAGCCATCTGTATAGAATGTGCTGCAACATTAACCATCTGTATAGAATGTGCTGCAACATTAGCCATCTGTATAGAATGTGCTGCAACATTAGCCATCTGTATAGAATGTGCTGCAACATTAGCCATCTGTATAGAATGTGCTGCAACATTAGCCATCTGTATAGAATGTGCTGCAACATTAGCCATCTGTATAGAATGTGCTGCAACATTAGCCATCTGTATAGAATGTGCTGCAACATTAGCCATCTGTATAGAATGTGCTGCAACATTAGCCATCTGTATAGAATGTGCTGCAACATTAGCCATCTGTATAGAATGTGCTGCAACATTAGCCATCTGTATAGAATGTGCTGCAACATTAGCCATCTGTATAGAATGTGCTGCAACATTAGCCATCTGTATAGAATGTGCTGCAACATTAGCCATCTGTATAGAATGTGCTGCAACATTAGCCATCTGTATAGAATGTGCTGCAACATTAGCCATCTGTATAGAATGTGCTGCAACATTAGCCATCTGTATAGAATGTGCTGCAACATTAGCCATCTGTATAGAATGTGCTGCAACATTAGCCATCTGTATAGAATGTGCTGCAACATTAGCCATCTGTATAGTTACAAGCGGGAGCCGCGATGGCTCAGTGGCTCGTGAACTGGACTACAAAGGACAAGAGGTCGGGTTCGATCCTGATCGATGGCTTCCGGGTTCACCCAGCCTTAAATGGACACCGGATTTTTTGGGGGGAAAGTAAAGCGGCGTGGGCGTAATACCGACATTACCCCAAAAATCATGTGTCGAAGGTCTGTAAAAATTATGGTCACTAACACAATATTCCCTATACGTCACTAGGCGTGACTGGGCTTTTAACTTTTTATTTTTGTTAGTTACAATTAGCCAAATATTGAACATTTATTGAACAAAATCGTTCATCGCTATTTATATCCATCTAGTGACTGCTTTCATTAACACACACAGAAAGAGAGAGAGAGAGAGAGACAAAGAGAGAGAAAGAGAGAGAGAGTATACTTCATCAAGTGTGTTCAAACATACGATCACTGTTTTTGAATGTGGTTAGGGGCTACGCTGCACTGAACAGGAACATAAAATCAAACCTGGTTCCATGTCGGTTCTGCTAATCGCAGACAACGGGCAGGCACTTCAGTTGTATGGAAAGTCTGCGAAAAGCAAGCGCATCCGCGTGTTGCAGAGATCAGGTTGGGAGATTTGGAGGAAGATGAAGTTTATTTCTGGAAGGTAGAGATTCTTGGTTTCTGTCTAAAGAAAACATATATTGCTGTTTCCATACACTTTGTCTTGTGTCTAACAGCCACATATTGTTAGTTCTTGTGTCCAACGACCACATATTATTGGTTCCATATTCTTTGTCTTGTGACTAACGACTCCATATTGTTACTTCCATATTCTTTGTCTTGTGACTAACGACTCCATATTGTTACTTCCATATTCTGTTGTGTGTCTAACGACTAAATATTGTTGCTTCCATATTATTTGTCTTGTGTCTAACGACCACATATTGTTGCTTCCATATTCTTTGTCTTGTATCTAACGACCACATATTGGTGCTACCATATTCTTTGTCTTGTATCTAACGACCACATATTGTTGCTTCCATATTCTTTGTCTTGTGTCTAACGACCACATATTGTTGCTACCATATTCTTTGTCGTATGTCTAACGACTAAATATTGTTACTTCCATATTCTATCTTGTGTCTAACGACTAAATACTGTTGCTTCCATATTCTGTCTTGTGTCTAACGACCACATATTGGTGCTACCATATACTTAGTCTTGTTTCTAGCGATCACATATTGGTGCTACCATATACTTAGTCTTGTTTCTAGCGACCACATATTGGTGCTACCATATACTTAGTCTTGTTTCTAACGATCACATATTGCTGCTTTCATATACTAAATACTTAGTCTTGTTTCTAACGATCACATATTGGTGCTTCTATATACTTAGTCTTGTTTCTAGCGACCACATATTGGTGCTTCCATATACTTAGTCTTGTTTCTAGCGACCACATATTGGTGCTTCCATATACTTAGTCTTGTTTCTAGCGACCACATATTGGTGCTTCCATATACTTAGTCTTGTTTCTAGCGACCACATATTGGTGCTTCCATGTTCTTTGTCTTGTGTCTAACGACCACATATTGGTGCTTCCATATACTTAGTCTTGTTTCTAGCGACCACATATAGCTGCTTCCATATACTTAGTCTTGTTTCTAGCGACCACATATTGTAGGCTCTATTTTTGATTCTAGCTACCCACAGCTAATCCCAGGTCTTCTTTTACTGCTTTCTCCAGAATACTACTTCTTTTCAACGCCAGTCGTTAAAAGGACGTTAATTGAGTAAAGATGTTTGTTATTTACAGCACGTGCATATCTGGGCCTTTCAGCCCAACACATCCGAATTGAGCATAGCATTTCTAGTGTACGGAGTTGCCTTTCCTCTGCATCACTATTAGCTAGACGAGTCTCGTCAAAGGAGGCCCCGGTATAGTTCTTGCTTTTATTTGTGACGCAGGTTGTCAGCTATAAGCCGATCGTCAACCTCAACCCGTTTGCTGGTGAGCATTATGGTCTTTGTCCTAGAGTCAAACTCTGCCTGTGGGACTGGTTGGACCTAGGGCAATACGCCGGCCTCGAGACATAGAGGTTGTGGGTTCAAATCACGGCTACACCGTTTGGGATTTTTATTTGTGATTTCTCTCTGGGGCAACCAGCCGTGATCTCAACAGCGAAACGTCAATTACTCATCGACGGAAAAAATATGAGTACCTCCGAAATCGGAGTTATCTGCATGTGCGGCGAGAGACCCCTATGCACACGGCTGCCAGGGAAAAATGGATTAACACACAAAATTAAGTTCCTAGTCTCTAGGGACTTCGTCAGAGGTAAAAGTTGGCAAACGAAAAAAAAAAAAAACTGCCAGACATTCTCAAGTCGAAGCGCTGGATATAATAAATGGCTGCCTGGAGCATTGATTGACGGTTTTTGCGACGCAGTTGTGCATTATCCCTCTCCAAATTCACTAATAAACTCCGGCGAAAAATTCATAAATGAACTCCGGCGAAGTTCATTACTTAACTGCTCCTCTTTATGGCTAAGTTCATTGCTTAACTCCCCTACGGCGAAGTTCATTACTTAACTGCTCCTCTTTATGGCTAAATTCACTACTTAACTCCCTACGCTATGGCAAAATTCATCACTCAACTCCGAACCATACTTTGTGACAAAGTTCGTTACTTAACTTCCCTACGTCACGAGCCAATTCATTTCTTAACTTCCCTACGTCACGAGCCAATTCATTTCTTAACTTCCCTACGTCACGAGCCAATTCATTTCTTAACTTCCCTACGTCACGAGCCAATTCATTTCTTAACTTCCCTACGTCACGAGCCAATTCATTTCTTAACTTCCCTATGTCACGAGCCAATTCATTTCTTAACTTCCCTATGTCACGAGCCAATTCATTTCTTAACTTCCCTACGTCCCGAGCCAATTCATTTCTTAACTTCCCTACGTCACGAGCCAATTCATTTCTTAACTTCCCTACAAAGAAGTTCATTACATAAATTCACTACGCTATGGTGGGATGCACTGCTTAACTACCTTACGTCACCATATTCGTAATCTCCAAATACCTCCCCACCCCCATTCATGCACAGGACAGGAGCACTCCACCCTGACAAAATTTGGTAAGGTCTTTGGCCTGTTAGTGCCCTGGGTAAGGCAATTATGTGTGCTGTCATTGCCCTAGGGTACGGTAAATCTATGGGCTGTCAATGCCCTTACTAAGGTAAGTATATAAAGTGTGCGCCCTTGGTAAAGTTAGAACGTGGGCAGTCAGTGCCCTAGGTTAAGGAAATCTGTGGGCAGTCAGTGCCCTAGGGTGAAGTAAATCTGTGGCCTATGGCGAAATTCACTACTTAACTACATTACGTCACCATAAGATTCGTAATCTCCAAATATCACCCCCCCTCCCCCAACACACACACACACACACACAAACACACACACACACACACACACACACACACACACATGCACTCCACCTCGACTAAATTTGATTTTTTTTTTCATGATCATCATCATTATCATCATCATTGAGTGGCCGTCTCCGCATCGAAGGTTGGCTATCATGGAGCGCCACCCTGCTCTGTCTCTTGCTTTGATGGTGTAGGTTGTCATAGGTTGATTTGTCCATCTTTTGATGTTACTCGTCCATATTAGTATTGGCCTGTCTCAGCCTCTTTTACCTTGTATTTTCCCTTCCAATATTACATTTATTAGGCTGTTGTGTCTTTTAACATGGCCCAAAAATTTCATTTGTCTTGTTTGAATTGTGTTTAGTAGTTCTCTTTTCATTTTTAGTTGTTTTAAAATGTAATCGTTTGTTTTCTTTTCTTTCCATCCAATTCTACCTATTCTTCTATAAATCCACATTTCAAAGGCTTCAATTTTCTGTTCTGTTTTCTTGTCTAATGTCCATGTTTCTGCACCATACAGGAATATTGAGAAGATGTAACATTTTGCTATTCTTAGTTTTAGCCCTGGTGTTATTTATTTTGATGTTTTAAATGATGCATTAAAATTACTTTTTGCCATACCTATTCTTTTGTTTATTTCAGTTGTACAATTTCCATCACTGGTTATAGCGTGTCCCAGGTAGTTGTAGCTTTGAACTGTCTCCAGATGTATTCCTTCAACTTTGATATTGAAGGAATACATCTGGAGACAGTTCAGAGCTACTCAGAGAATTGTTACTATAACATGAACATACAAGCATGGAGTTGCTGCCCTTTGATGTAAACACCCTCCCCTACTCCCCCTCTCTCCTTCCTTCCACATCCCTCGCTAACCTGAAGTGTAATTTAGTTGAATGTTTTCTTATATTCTGTTTGAAAGTTACACTCAGCATTTCCAGAAATGTACAAACATTAACGCGAACTAAAATAACTGATAGGGCATAAAGTCAAGAGTTAAATCCCCTTCTTCGGAAACTCTCAACCCTGTCCAACCACGCCCTCTCCCGATCGTTCCGTGCCCTTGGCACAAACAGTTCTACATCCTTCTCGCTGAACAATGTAACATTTAAAAAACGCAACCGGTGTTCACAATAATTGTATATTGATTTGCTAGGGTTCTTTAAGTTTGGGGATGGCAAATAAACGGTACACCGGTAATGTATTACAGCAGTCAGGTCTGGCTGGCCGTCTGCCTCCATTATCGACCTGTTGAACAATAATGAGTCGAATGTGTTTTAGTGCTATTATGCAATATATTTATTTATGTATTATTATTGTGTTTGTGTTTTATTTTCATCATCATCACGTGCCATACCGGTTGGCGTAAGCGATCATGTTCTTCGACAATCTTCTATCTACGGCGCATCGTATCAGTTCTGTTGTTGACTGTTTTCCATGCCCTAACACCAAGCTATCCAGTATTTTCTCTCTTTGTCATTCGCGATCTCACTTTCATTGTATTTTGTCTGTTTTATTTTCAGAAATGTAATCAGAATGTAACCTTTCTGTTCCTAACGTCTTTTTTCTCTTCTAACTTTAACTTAATCTCATACGCGAAAGCGACTGACTTTAAATAAAATACGTATTCTCTATGTTGTATAGAAGATGCAACACAGAAATAAAAAGCAGAATAGCTCAGGCCAAAATAGCATTTCAGAAAATGAAAAACGTCTTAAGCATATAGTCTATGTCAATAGAAGTGAGAAAGAGAGTTCATCGGTGCTATATAGAGAAAATTCTGACCTACTGAAGTGAATCATGGACAGCAGACAAACAAATGAAAAGACGATTAGAGGCCACAGAGATGGGATTTCTCAGAAGAATGTTGAAAGTTCCCTGGACAGCTAAAAAGACCAACGAGGACATTCTCACAGAGGCCAACACACATAGTGAGCTCCTAAAAAACATCACAAAAAAACGATCAACATTTTTTCGGGCACATCATAAGAGGAGGAAAGTTAGAATACTTGGTTACAACTGACGAAATGCAGGTAAAGAGATATCGTGGACGACAAAGAGAGAAAATACTAGATAGCTTGGTGTCATTGCATGGAAAACAGTCAACAACAGAATTGATATGATGTACTGTAGATAGAAGATTGTGGAAGGACATGATCGCCTACGCCAACCGGTAAGATAATATATAATATAATATAATATTGGCTATATACGCCAATCTGTATGGCATATGCTGATGATGGTCTACAATCTTATGTAGATTTCCTCTTAGTCTCCACTAATAGTCTCTCAGGCATACCTTGCTTACTGCCTCCATTCTCAAAATTGACCAATCCACAACCCTCTTCCGGTCCGTAAATTCCTCCAACAATAATTGTTTAGAGATATCCTTCTCTATTCTTCTTTATGCCTCTGCCATCTTAAACGTTTACTCTTGAGCATTGACGTGATAAGATAGAAGTTTAGTGCACACCAGAACAAATGAGTTGTTTACTGTGTTTTCTGCTATTTGATATTCTTTATTTTAGAAGGCAGTGCGCAAGAAAACGTGTATTCTTTTCTCGCACCTTCAATGTCCACATTTCAGTTGAACGAGAAGCACGTTAAACACGTCACTTTGATACATTAGACCTTCTGTCATGACTATTACTTGTGTGCTGTTATTCCCTGCGATTTGTTCTACTTTACTAAATAATGTATCGACCTTGTGACCCTAGCAAAATTCACATATTACTTTATTCTTCAGGGAATTATAGATTCAAGGTAATTAAAGCTTTCTACATATTTAAACTGAGCAGCGATAGCTCAGTGGTTAGTGAACTGGACTACAAAGTACAGGAGGTCGGATTCGACCCCAACCGACGGTTTCCAGGTTCACCCAGCCTTAAATGGGAATCTGATTTTTTTCTGGAAAAAGTAAAGCTGCACTGGCGTAATACCGACCACATTACCCCAACAATCATGTGCCAAAGGTCTGTAAAAATTATGGTCACTAAAGCACCATATTCCCTATACGCCACTTGGCGTGACTGAGCTCTTTACTTTTACTTACATATTTAAACGGACTTTCATTTGATTGTAGATTTATCTTCTTTGCGTGCTAGAAGTACAGTATTCTAGGCACTTACTATCACACAGAACAGATCGGTCAAGTAGCTCAGACCTTGAATTAGTGATTACAAAATAACTTCATTGTGAGTGCTTGGACGTGCACCACCAGCAAGGTTCACATCTCGGATCACGGCTGTTGTTTTTGTTTTTGCTCTCGAGCCAAGTTGAAAAAGAAGCAATAAGTTCGTGATCGAATGCATCAGTTCGTGATCGAATGCATCAGTTCGTGATCGAATGCATCAGTTCGTGATCGAATGCATCAGTTCGTGATCGAATGCATCAGTCACGGAAGGTTGGTTATAAAACATTTCAAGGAGAGTGGTCTTTCGTTTTTTTCCTATGCATTTGGTTACAATTTGTGTGATAATATTTGTGTGATAATATTTGTGTGATAATATTTGTGTGATAATATTTGTGTGATAATATTTGTGTGATAATATTTGTGTGATAATATTTGTGTGATAATATTTGTGTGATAATATTTGTGTGATAATATTTGTGTGATAATATTTGTGTTATAATATTTGTGTGATAATATTTGTGTTATAATATTTGTGTTATAATATTTGTGTGATAATATTTGTGTTATAATATTTGTGTTATAATATTTGTGTTATAATATTTGTGTTATAATATTTGTGTGATAATATTTGTGTGATAATATTTGTGTGATAATATTTGTGTGATAATATTTGTGTGATAATATTTGTGTGATAATATTTGTGTGATAATATTTGTGTGATAATATTTGTGTGATAATATTTGTGTGATAATATTTGTGTTATAATATTTGTGTGATAATATTTGTGTGATAATATTTGTGTGATAATATTTGTGTGATAATATTTGTGTTATAATATTTGTGTTATAATATTTGTGTTATAATATTTGTGTTATAATATTTGTGTGATAATATTTGTGTGATAATATTTGTGTGATAATATTTGTGTGATAATATTTGTGTTATAATATTTGTGTTATAATATTTGTGTTATAATATTTGTGTTATAATATTTGTGTTATAATATTTGTGTTATAATATTTGTGTTATAATATTTGTGTTATAATATTTGTGTGATAATATTTGTGTGATAATATTTGTGTGATAATATTTGTGTGATAATATTTGTGTGATAATATTTGTGTTATAATATTTGTGTTATAATATTTGTGTTATAATATTTGTGTTATAATATTTGTGTTATAATATTTGTGTTATAATATTTGTGTTATAATATTTGTGTTATAATATTTGTGTTATAATATTTGTGTTATAATATTTGTGTTATAATATTTGTGTTATAATATTTGTGTTATAATATTTGTGTTATAATATTTGTGTTATAATATTTGTGTGATAATATTTGTGTGATAATATTTGTGTGATAATATTTGTGTGATAATATTCGTGTATGAAGTGAAAGTAGTGGAGGAAGCTACAGCTTATATAATGGCAGTACCTCATTTGTTGTTGTTGCGTGCGTTCACCAGCTTCGTGTCTCTACCGAAGTCCAATGGGACTCAATTTTGCGTGAATATCACTTGCTCCTATTTTTTCACCGGCAGCCGTGTGTTCAGGTGTCCCTCGCCATACAGGCAGATACTCTCCTGACTCCAGAGGTACTCTCATTTTTATCGTCGAGAGTTCTCAGGTTTTGTGAAGATATCTTTCCCTACTAATCTCCTCCTGTGAGCGGCCATTTTTGACTTAATCTTTTCGATTTCCAATTGTGAAAGTTTATTTAACATGCGCAGGATGCACACGGGGCCTCCTATTTTTTGCTTTTGTCTGAAACGGCTAGACATCAGATCTCACTGCCAAGAGAGGACTAGACATCAGATCTCACTGCCAAGAGAGGACTAAACATCAGATCTCACTGCCAAGAGAGGGCTAGACATCAGATCTCACTGCCAAGAGAGGACTAGACATCAGATCTCACTGCCAAGAGAGGACTAGACATCAGATCTCACTGCCAAGAGAGGACTAGACATCAGATCTCACTGCCAAGAGAGGACTAGACATCAGATCTCACTGCCAAGAGAGGACTAGACATAAGATCTCACTGCCAAGAGAGGACTAGACATCAGATCTCACTGCCAAGAGAGGGCTAGACATCAGATCTCACTGCCAAGAGAGGGCTAGACATCAGATCTCACTGCCAAGAGAGGACTAGACATCAGATCTCACTGTCAAGAGAGGGCTAGACATCAGATCTCACTGCCAAGAGAGGACTAGACATCAGATCTCACTGCCAAGAGAGGGCTAGACATCAGATCTCACTGCCAAGAGAGGACTAGACATCAGATCTCACTGCCAAGAGAGGACTAGACATCAGATCTCACTGCCAAGAGAGGACTAGACATTAGATCTCACTGCCAAGAGAGGACTAGACATCAGATCTCACTGCCAAGAGAGGGCTAGACATCAGATCTCACTGCCAAGAGAGGACTAGACATCAGATCTCACTGCCAAGAGACTAGTGGAGGGCAAAAATGCGAAGAAACCATGGATTCGAATTTTTTTTTTTTTTACAACCGCCTGTGGTGAGAATCGAACCCGGGACTTTGTTGTCCAGAGGCCGACGTCTTAGCTCTAGACCACCCAACTCTCATCTGAAAGTGGAGAAGAACAAGTCAACAACTGACACTAAAATCAGCGTTTGTTGGTGTGGTCGTCGTGTCGGAGTGATAGCCTATGAACCAGGCTGATGGTGGTCGCCGTGTCGGAGTGATAGCCTATGAACCAGGCTGATGGTGGTCGTCGTGTCGGAGTGATAGCCTATGAACCAGGCTGATGGAAATCGATGGCTGCAGAGTTATGAGTTGTTAGTCTAACATTTACAGGTCTCGAACCATCCGATGCTAATGTTTACCTACAGTCTGGGCATGCGTGAGTTCAGAGAAGTGAGAGAATGGACTGGCTGGAGTTGGGAGCTTTAATATTGTAAACATTGATTGTGGAGAGAGGAAACCTCTTGGAGTCATTCAGTAATTGTCACGACA
Source organism: Megaustenia siamemsis (assembly GCA_032433765.1). Taxonomy (NCBI): domain Eukaryota; kingdom Metazoa; phylum Mollusca; class Gastropoda; order Stylommatophora; family Ariophantidae; genus Megaustenia; species Megaustenia siamemsis. Next base: position 17,486,717 of record JAVIAB010000139.1, on the reverse strand, counting down.
AGACAATGAATGAAACTGTACTTCGGACATTGCAGTATAAGGAAGTCAAGCGCGGTTAAATAAAAACGGTACTAGTTAACAGTTGCTTAAAGCTTTAACTGGCGAGCTATTGTATCTTGTTGTGTTCCTTTTTTTGCAAAGCTATCACCATATCTTGTAGGAGAGTGTGTTACACCCCACCACTGGCTCCTTGCTACCAGCTTTACCGCAGGCACTGCATTCATTTGCCCGTTGCCAACCACGTGGTATCTCAGTAGTTAGTAAAGGTAAAGATAACGGTCAAGTACGAGACTTGAACCGGCGTCTTAGCACGCGAGTTTCCACCCATATGGGCTCGGCCACCTATCCTGAAATGTTCGGAGATTTCTGTATAGTGTCGCCTCAAGCATCGAAACTCAAATGCGAGGCAACATTCCTCACCTTCCCAGGGTAATACCCTGGTACCCATTTCTGCCAGCGGCTGGGTCGACCGTGAGGGAGGGGGGGGGATTTTATTTTTTTCCAACCACTAGTACAACTCACACTGCTCCACGCGGGAATCGAACACGGGTTGTCCGAACGTCGGTGGTCCAGTCGGGTGGTTTTCCCAGCTCGGCCACCGAGGCCCCCAACTACTTGTTAGTGAACTGGACCACCATGCACAAAAGGTGGAGTTCGCGATCTTGATGGCATTCTTTCAGGTTCCATCATCATCAGGTACCGTGCCTGCTGGCGTAGGTGATCATGTCTCTCCACAACTTTCGATCTCCTGGCGGTTATTTATAATTTCTCTTACAGGTTTATGAAGTCTTAAAAGGGGGCCGAATATTTCGTTGAAAGAAAAACGGTGCTGGCGCGTGTTGCCGACCACATTGCCTAAAACATAATGTGTCACAGGTGCATAAGAAATATGGGCGATGGTATCATGTAGGCCACCACGTGGCGTGACTTTTTATGTCTCTTCTTTTATTGTAACCTTGAACATATGTGCTTGACACTATGAGTGATGGAAGCCACTAAACACTTCTTGGACTATCCAGTGTGTACTAAAGTTCTTCTGTTAAAGTTCTTCAGTTAAAGTTATTCTGTTAAAGTTCTTCAGTCAAAGTTATTCTGTTAAAGTTCTTCAGTTAAAGTTATTCTGTTATCGTTCTTCAGTTAAAGTTCTTCTGTTAAAGTTCTTCTGTTAAACCAATCACCGTCTTTGCGTTCAACCTTTAAGTGGGCGTAGATGTGCTGTGTCGCTATTGTACGACATAGTCGGTATCTGCACATTTCGGCCCGACACATCATTCTTCAACATGGATGGGATGATCTTCTTATTAATTTTAGCCTGGACATTTTGTCCAGCTCTTTTCCATTTTAAAATGACAAGTGTTCTTTTACGTGCGCGATTACACACGAGACCTGTTATTCGCCAATTTCCGAAAGGAAAATCAGATCTCTCTAGCCAGGAACTGGGGGAGAGTAATACCATAGAGGAGCTACGGAATCGATTTTTTACAAATATTCTCACCGACTGTGGTGGGAATCAAACCCATGACCTTCCTGTCCAGGGGCCGGCGTCTTACATCTGGACCACCCAGTCCCCCAAACCAAAAACCAAACTTGAAATATACATTAGTTTGCGTCATCACTCTTGTATAACGCCTCCAATTATTTAGAGCCTCGGTGGCTGAGTGGTTAGAGTGCTCGCTTCCTGGTGGCTGAGTGGTTAGAGTGCTCGCTTCCTGGTGGCTGAGTGGTTAGAGTGCTCGCTTCCTGGTGGCTGAGTGGTTAGATTGCTCGCTTCCTGGTGGCTGAGTGGTTAGAGTGCTCGCTTCCTGGTGGCTGAGTGGTTAGAGTGCTCGCTTCATGGTGGCTGAGTGGTTAGAGGGCTCGCTTCCTGGTGGCTGAGGGTTAGAGTGCTCGCTTCCTGACCAGAAAGGTCCGGGTTCGATCCCCAGCAGTGGTGGATTTTTTTTCGGACTGACAAGGCTCCGGAGTTCACCCAGCCTTTAAAAACGAGTACCAACGATTTTTTCTGGGAAAAAGAATGTGCTGTGGTCATAGAAAAATATGGGCACTAACACCATATACCCCTTTCGACTAGCAAGGCGTAGAGGGAACTTTTTTTTTTTTTTTTTTTTTTTTAAACAATAATTTCTACCGCAGCTTTCTACTGCAGTTTGTAGAACTTATTTATAGCCACGTTTGTTTGATGTACGCAAATGAAGTGTCCGCTGAACACGTACTTGTTTGTACGTCTGAATATACGAGTTCTCATTCCTTGTTTTTCTTATCTTTTTCTAATCCTGTGCGAATTAATAATAGAACGAGTGCATCCACTTGTTATTCTTCCTGCATCTTTTCAAGGTACCAGTGTTGGTATTGAGTGATAGAATCTAATATTTGGTTAGACGAGACATGCTTCATTTAACCATTAATTCAGGTTCGTGATCCTTCGTTTTTGTTTTCTACAATCACCCGACGGCTACTACTACCTGTACTTTATCATCATTAACATCATCATCATAATCATATTAAACATACAACATTCAAAATAGATACAACCAGTCTATGCCACTGTACACTGGACAATATGACTTCAAAACATGTTCTACAGGATTGCCCCCAGTACACAGACCTGAGAAGAGTAATGTGGTCCACGCCCACCTCCCTGGAAGAGAAACTATATTGGGCAATCGATTCGCTTAAACAGACAGCTGACTTCATGAGAGAGTCTGGAATCGTACTCTGATTGAGTCTTGATCGCAGAGAGAGAGAGAGAGAGAGAGAGAGAGAGAGAGAGAGATCTTAAACATTATCATAATCGGCTGACCGGTTGGTCAGGAGGCAAGACGCCTGTCTCGAGACAGAGAGGTTGCGAGTTTAAATCGCGGCTGGAACAGTTGGTATTTTTATTTGCGATTTCTCTCTGCGGCATCCACCCTTAGTTTTAGCAACGAGGAATGTCCTGTACCTGTGTTTCGTCAGTTGTAACCAAGTATTCTAACTTTCCTCCTTTCATGATGTGCCCGAAAAAATGTTGATTGTTTCTTTCTGATGTTTTTGAGGAGCTCACTATGTGTATTGGCCTCTGTGAGAATGACCTCGTTGGTCTTTTTAGCTGTTCAGAAAACTTTCAACATTCTTTTGAAATGTCAATTACTCATCGATGGAAAAAATATAATTACCTCCGAAGACGGAGTTATCTGCTTGTGCGGCGAGGGACCCCTGTGCACACGGCTGCCAGGAAAAAAAAAATAATTAAAACGCAAAACTCAGTTCCCAGTCTCAAGGGACTTCACCGGATGTGAAAGCTGGCGAACTCGAAAAAGAAAAAAAAAAAGTCATAATCCTTATCATCATTTCCTTTTTAACTGAAAAAAAAAACACATCACTCATTAGTTTGTGTTGATTAGTTTCTTCGCTATGTTTCCTGTAGACCTTTTTGTTGCCTAGACTGACATTGTCCTGCGATGTTTCACCTCAGCGTCTGCTACAATCAGACATTTCAAACCTCTTCTCTTCGCTGTATTCTACAATAACAAAATCACTTCACTGCTTTAACTTGGCTTCCAACTTAACTCGAACAAATTGGAATTTAGTTCCTTCTTTGTTGATTTATTCTTGCTGTACTGTCATCAGATATCTGGTGAATCATCAAATTACTCAGGTTCCATTTAATCAATTCTCCCTGGTCTATGGCGGTGTGTAAGATCAGTTTGTGAATTCGAGCAAACTTCTTCTACATCTTCTTCATCTTCTATATTCTTCTTCTTCTTCTTCTTCTACATTTTTCGTCATCTTCTACATTCTTCTTCTTCTTCTTCTACAACTTCCTCATCTCCTATATTCTGTTTCATCTTCTACATTATTCTTCTTCATCTTGTACATTCTTTATCTTCTACATTCTTCATCTTCTACATTCTTTATCTTCTACATTATTCATATTCTATAATTTTCATCTTCTACATTCTTCTTCTTCTTCTACATTCTTCTTCTTCTACATTCTTCTTCTTCATCTACATTCTTCTTCTTCTACATTCTTCTTCTACATACTTCTTCTACATTCTTCCTCTTCTTCTACATTATTTTTCTTCTTCTGCATTCTTCTTCTTCTTCTTCTGCATTCTTCTTCTTCTTCTGCATTCTTCTTCTTCTTCTACATTCTTTTTCTTCTTCTACATTCTTCTTCTACATTCTTCTTCTTCTACATTCTTCTTCTTCTTCTTCTTCTACATTCTTCTTCTTCTACATTCTTCTTCTTCTTCTTCTTCTTCTACATTCTTGCTCTTCTACATTCTTCTTCTACATTCTTCTTCTTCTACATTCTTCTTCTTCTTCTTCTTCTACATTCTTCTTCTTCTACATTCTTCTTCTTCTTCTTCTTCTTCTACATTCTTCCTCTTCTACATTCTTCTTCTACATTCTTCTTCTTCTACATTCTTCTTCTTCTACATTCTTCTTCTTCTTCTTCTTCTACATTCTTCTTCTTCTACATTCTTCTTCTTCTACATTCTTCTTCTTCTACATTCTTCTTCTTCTTCTTCTGCATTCTTCTTCTTCTACATTCTTCTTCTTCTACATTCTTCTTCTTCTTCTTCTACATTCTTCTTCTTCTACATTCTTCTTCTTCTACATTCTTCTTCTTCTTCTTCTGCATTCTTCTTCTTCTACATTCTTCTTCTTCTACATTCTTCTTCTTCTTCTTCTACATTCTTCTTCTTCTACATTCTTCTTCTTCTACATTCTTCTTCTTCTGCATTCTTCTTCTTCTACATTCTTCTTCTTCTACATTCTTCATCTTCTACATTCTTCTTCTTCTACATTCTTCTTCTTCTGCATTCTTCTTCTTCTACATTCTTCTTCTTCTACATTCTTCTTCTTCTGCATTCTTCTTCTTCTACATTCTTCTTCTTCTACATTCTTCTTCTTCTACATTCTTCTTCTTCTACATTCTTCTTCTTCTACATTCTTCTCCTTCTTCTTCTACATTCTTCTTCTTCTACATTCTTCTTCTTCTACATTCTTCTTCTTCTACATTCCTCTTCTTCTTCTTCTACATTCTTCTTCTTCTACATTCTTCTTCTTCTACATTCTTCTTCTTCTATATTCTTTTCCTTTTCTTCTTCTCAACCTCATTTGCCTTCCAGCGTGGAGGGGAGATAAAGATTGATGTCTTTTGCTCTTGTGTTAGCCTCTGCTGCTGTTATGTTTCCTAATGTTTGTACTATTACATTAATCCGTCTCCTCCGTAGTTGAATGTTGATTCTCCTTATCTGCACTTTACAAAAAAAATCAAATAGAGAATACCTGTCGTGTTATTGACATTTAGAAAACACGGTGCTCTTGTCGTTTTCATATTTTTCCATAAATGTCAACTTAGTAATGAATGAAGGAAAAATACCAGACATTGACTTACTGAGGCCTTAAGATAAATGAAGCGCTGATGCCTACCCCACCGTCTCCTTCTCCCAACACCCCCTCCCCCTAAAAACACTTCCCCCCCCCCTCCACCCCAACCCCAATATTCCGCATCAACTTCAATTGGAAAAAAGTGTAGTACCAAAGACAAACTCTGACAATATTTTTGAGGTCCCTTTTATTGTGTGGTCTTAATCTGTAATCTGTAATATCTGTAAAAGATAATCATTATCTTAATGCTTAAATCTGCACCTGATGATGATGTCAGTACTATTTCAAACCGACCTAGCTCAAAGAAAATGCATGGTACCCATTTTCAAATAGTGAATGAATCTTAAAAAAAACCCATTGAGTTGGTGTAAGGATATTTACCGCAGCAGGAGTCGAACCCCGGTCACTTTGATCAGCAGACAAATGTATTAATACTTTACCTCGCCATTGCGGTAACTGTACGTCTTTCATTAGCCTTATAATTATTTTATCTAATTAATATTATTAGTTTATACTTTAGCTATAATTTCTATTTGTGCGTAATTAAAAAGATCAAATGTTTTACTAAATGAAGTTTCAAATGTAAAATTGAATGAAGAACCATGACCGGAAATCGTTTCTCAAAATTAAATTCACGTCTTTAAATGTAAGAGCGTGCAGCCATCTTCTTTTTAAGTTGGTAAACTCAACGTTTCTGTGCACTTTTAGTGCTAGTCTTAAAATAGGTCAATGAATGTAAGTATCTTGAAGGGAAATAACTTCGGTTGGTAGGTAGATGTACTGTAAATGTGGGATGCAGAATAGCTGGGGTAAAAGGAGTATTCTAAAGAGTTGAAAAGAAAAAGATATTACAGCACACTTTTGTGGAAGAAAGTAAGAAGAATACTTCTTTGGTGTTGTTAGAGGTAGTCCTGACATATGGAAGCGAATCAGGGACAATCGGAGAGTATAATGGTTCCCAAAGTGAGCGCCGCAGCCCCCAGGGGCGTCGACAAATCTCCACGCCTAGGGCAGTGTGCCTACTCGGTGATTAGAAATAATAAAATGACAACATTTACATAGGCTTAATATGTTTTGGGAGCTGCGATAGCTCAGTGGTTAGTGAACTGGACTACCACGGACAAGGGGTAGGGTTCGATCCCAACCGACGGCTTCCGGGTTCACCCAGCCTTAAATGGGTACCGGATTTTTTTCTAGGAAAGTAAAGCAGCACGGGCGTAATACTGAGCACATTACCCCAAAAATCATGTGCTGAAGGTCAGTAAAATATAGGGTCACTAACACCATATTTCCCTATACGCCATTGGCGTGACGGGGGTACTTTACTTACTACTTTTTAATATGTGTTAGTACACAGAGAGTTTAAAGAACTACAGGTCGGGTTCGATCCTGATCGATGGTTTTTTGGTTCACCCAGCCTTAAATGGGTACCGATTTTTTTCTGGGGAAAGTAAAGCGGTACGGTTGTAATACTGAGCACGATACCCCACAAATACGCCACTTGGCGTGACGGGACTCTTTACTTATTTTAGATAGCCAGTTTCTAAAGTTATTATTGTCAAGACACAAGAATTTGCGTTGCCCGATTTTTACGATTGTAACTGTCATGAGGACGTTCGGCATATGATCAGCAGGTAAACGGAGTCGCGGGTGTCATAGGTTTGGGAGCCACTGAGATAGCCGATTTTGTGAATATGTGAGCACTAAAGAAATGGCGCCGGTAGACAAGTATCCTTGTAGACTGGGAGGCTCAAAGAGCCTGTAGACAAGTGTCCTTGTAGACTGGGAGGCCCAAAGAGCTTGTAGACAAGTGTCGATGTAGACTGGGAGGCTCAAAGAGCTTGTAGACAAGTGTCCTTGTAGACTGGGAGGCTCAAAGAGCATGTAGACAAGTGTCCTTGTAGACTGGGAGGCTCAAAGAGCTTGTAGACAAGTGTCCTTGTAGACTGGGAGGCTCAAAGAGCCTGTAGACAAGTGTCGAAGTGACGAGCAAATCTTTGTTTCGTGGTAGTGCAGTATTTAACCTTTAACCTTTAACCATTAAGGTTTTTACATTTTAAGATACAGCTTCTTCTAATCTCTATACAGCATCTTCTAATCTCTATACAGCATCTTCTAATCTCTATACAGCATCTTCTAATCTCTATACAGCTTCTTCTAATCTCTATACAGCATCTTCTAATCTCTATACAGCTTCTTCTAATCTCTATACAGCATCTTCTAATCTCTATGAGTGTAACATAGAAGAATCGTGAGTATTTTATCACATGGAAAGATAACAATGAGCAAACCAACTAAACTAAAGTATCAGTGACAAACAATTGTGAGAAAATTTGCCACATTGTAAATACATAGAAGGAAATCAACATTAGAACTAATAAATAAATGTAAGGATAGAAATGCGTCGAGAAAAATAATTACATAAGCCAGACGTCGTTTGTACTTCATGAATTAAAAAAAAATAGTAATCTAAAATTGAAAGTATTACAATGATGATCACAGTTATATGAGTCAATGATGAAAGTGGATAATATAAATGTTACATATATTATCCACGTAGTTGAGTGACATAAGAACAAGAATTACACAACACAAACTGCTGGCTATGCGACTAGAGTGATTACAGTCTATTTGTAGATACTGGAGTACCAGAGGCGGTAATAAAAACAAAAGAACCCTGACGTCTGAGTTTTTTTTTTGACAGCACTTGATGCTGATGGTACTAGAGTAAACGTTACTATAGGTCTCCCTGCCCAAAGCTTCGCAGGGAACGCAAGAAACTGTACCGGCATTCCAGAAAGATTCCCGTACACAGCTGTAATCAGATTTACTTCCAGCCCTCCCCTTTAATGTTAACATGTTCCCAGGCATCTCTTTTAACAGTGCACAGGAAACGGTCTACTCGAGTCAGCGCCCGCTGTGTATGCGGGACTTGTGTTGTCGTGAGTTTGGTCAGTTTACGTTATTGCATTATGTTAGGAGTGAATTTAATGTGCTATTCAAGTATATGTCATTGCTCAGGTAAGCGCATATTTATAAATATCCGAGTGTTCATGATAATTTAATGATAAATACATTATTCAGAATTTTCAATTCCTTTTGAAGCACGGGTCTCGTTAAATATTTCCCAATTATTTCAAATTAATATTCATTCCAACATTGTGCTACCAATAAGATGAAAAAGAATAAGAAGAAAAATAACCTCTGCTGAGATGACATTTGTTAGACGAATGACAGGAAACAGTCTGAGAGATAAGATCAAAAATGAGAACTGAGAAAAAAAGCTAAGAATAACTCCCACAATAGAATATATAAAGAAACAACAGGTAAAATGGTTTAGCCAGTGATAAGGCTGAAAGATCAAAAAACAAGACAACGAGCCTTCAATATACGTTGCGAGAACACCAGAGGAATAATAATTTCCAAGGGCTATATATAAGTATTGTTATGGAAACAGCACCATATATTTTAGAGCAGTGATCTCTGCAATATGTGCCGCTTTGGCACGCAAGGTTTCTGATTTTGAGATTGTGGCTCTGCCCTATGTGCCGTCTTCGGCTCGAAAGGACAATAGATAGATAGATATTGTATAAGGGAATATTAGAAACACTGGCATAAGAGTAGTAGAGGCGAGGAGAAGAGATCGCAAATTATATCTCCACTCGACGCTTAAAGGCAAAGGAGGAAGATAAGAAGAAGATATATATTTATAGATCGGTCTTTTGGAGCATATACCTTTATATATATATATATATATATATATATATATATATATATATATATAGAGAGAGAGAGAGAGAGAGAGAGAGAGAGAGGGAGAGAGAATATAAAACGTGGGCTTAGAAAGATCAATATGTTAATCTAATCATTTCATGAGGCAGGCAATCGTGGGTGTGTTAGTTTCCTGTTATGGGCAGATACACAAATATCCGTTTGCTCATTTAAACGTATCTGTTTCTCGGAAGAGGAGACATTTGAGCTGCAACAGTAGCAGCGGTATAAAATTAACCCGTGCTGTGTTTTGTACTTTGTGTAGAACAGTATGCAAAAAAATAAATAGAAAAAAGCTCCATCATGCTACGTGGCGCATAAGGAACATAATGATAGTACCCGTATTTTTTTTTTTTATAGACCTTCGACACATTATCATTAGAGTTATGTGGTCAGTATTACGCCCGTGCTGCTTTTCTTTCCCAGAAAAAATATCCGGTACAAATGTAATGCTTGGTGAACCTGGCAGCCGTCGATCAGAATCGAACCCAACCTCAAGTCCTTAGTAGTTAAGTTCTGTAACTGCTGAGTTATCGCGGCATCTATGAAAATAAGTGTCATATTTTACTGTGAGCGTTTCTCTCATCTTGTAGTTTGTACTCGTCACTGCTGCTGAGTTATCGCGGCATCTATGAAAATAAGTGTCATATTTTACTGTGAGCGTTTCTCTCATCTTGTAGTTTGTACTCGTCACTGCCGCTAAGTTGGTACGTTGTACTCGTCACTGCTGCTAAGTTGGTGCGCTGTACTCGTCACTGCTAAGTTGGTACGTTGTACTCGTCACTGCTGCTAAGTTGGTGCGCTGTACTCGTCACTGCTAAGTTGGTACGTTGTACTCGTCACTGCTAAGTTGGTACGTTGTACTCGTCACTGCTGCTAAGTTGGTGCGCTGTACTCGTCACTGCTAAGTTGGTACGTTGTACTCGTCACTGCTAAGTTGGTGTGTTGTACTCGTCACAGCTAAGTTGGTGTGTTGTACTCGTCACTGCTAAGTTGGTACGTTGTACTCGTCACTGCCGCTAAGTTGGTGTGTTGTACTCGTCACTGCTAAGTTGGTGTGTTGTACTCGTCACTGCCACTAAGTTGGTACGTTGTACTCGTCACTGCTAAGTTGGTACGTTGTACTCGTCACTGCCGCTAAGTTGGTACGTTGTACTCGTCACTGCCGCTAAGTTGGTGTGTTGTACTCGTCACTGCTAAGTTGGTACGTTGTACTCGTCACTGCCGCTAAGTTGGTGTGTTGTACTCGTCACTGCTAAGTTGGTGTGTTGTACTCGTCACTGCCACTAAGTTGGTACGTTGTACTCGTCACTGCTAAGTTGGTACGTTGTACTCGTCACTGCCGCTAAGTTGGTACGTTGTACTCGTCACTGCCGCTAAGTTGGTACGTTGTACTCGTCACTGCCGCTAAGTTGGTACGTTGTACTCGTCACTGCTAAGTTGGTGTGTTGTACTCGTCACTGCTGCTAAGTTGGTGCGCTGTACTCGTCACTGCTAAGTTGGTACGTTGTACTCGTCACTGCTAAGTTGATACGTTGTACTCGTCACTGCTAAGTTGGTGCGTTGTACTCGTCACTGCTAAGTTGGTACGTTGTACTCGTCACTGCCGCTAAGTTGGTGTGTTGTACTCGTCACTGCTAAGTTGGTGCGTTGTACTCGTCACTGCTAAGTTGGTACGTTGTACTCGTCACTGCTAAGTTGGTACGTTGTACTCGTCACTGCTAAGTTGGTGTGTTGTACTCGTCACTGCCGCTAAGTTGGTGTGTTGTACTCGTCACTGCTAAGTTGGTACGTTGTACTCGTCACTGCCGCTAAGTTGGTGTGTTGTACTCGTCACTGCTAAGTTGGTGTGTTGTACTCGTCACTGCTAAGTTGGTACGTTGTACTCGTCACTGCCGCTAAGTTGGTGTGTTGTACTCGTCACTGCTAAGTTGGTGTGTTGTACTCGTCACTGCCACTAAGTTGGTACGTTGTACTCGTCACTGCTAAGTTGGTACGTTGTACTCGTCACTGCCGCTAAGTTGGTACGTTGTACTCGTCACTGCCGCTAAGTTGGTACGTTGTACTCGTCACTGCCGCTAAGTTGGTACGTTGTACTCGTCACTGCCGCTAAGTTGGTGTGTTGTACTCGTCACTGCTAAGTTGGTACGTTGTACTCGTCACTGCTGCTAAGTTCGTGTGTTGTACTCGTCACTGCTAAGTTGGTACGTTGTACTCGTCACTGCTGCTAAGTTGGTACGTTGTACTCGTCACTGCTAAGTTGGTGTGTTGTACTCGTCACTGCTGCTTAGTTGGTGCGCTGTACTCGTCACTGCTAAGTTGGTGTGTTGTACTCGTCACTGCCGCTAAGTTGGTGTGTTGTACTCGTCACTGCTGCTCAGTTTGTACGTTGTACTCGTCACTGCCGCTAAGTTGGTGCGTTGTACTCGTCACTGCTGCTAAGTTGGTGCATTGTACTCGTCACTGCTGCTGAGTTGGTGCGTTGTACTCGTCACTGCTGCTAAGTTGGTGCATTGTACTCGTCACTGCTGCTAAGTTGGTACGTTGTACTCGTCACTGCTGCTAAGTTGGTGCGTTGTACTCGTCACTGCTGCTTAGTTGGTACGTTGTACTCGTCACTGCTGCTAAGTTGGTGCGTTGTACTCGTCACTGCTGCTTAGTTGGTACGTTGTACTCGTCACTGCTGCTGAGTTGGTGCGTTGTACTCGTCACTGCTGCTAAGTTGGTGCATTGTACTCGTCACTGCTGCTAAGTTGGTACGTTGTACTCGTCACTGCTGCTAAGTTGGTGCGTTGTACTCGTCACTGCTGCTTAGTTGATGCGCTGTACTCGTCACTGCCGCTAAGTTGGTGCGCTGTACTCGTCACTGCTGCTAAGTTGGTGCCTTATGTTGTAATGGACCCAGCTCAAGATAAACGTTTTAATGGACATTCTCCAACAACAACGATGGTTCTATGACCCTTGACCTTCTACGGCGTTGTACAATGTCATTGACCGGATTTCACTTTCAATCTTCGTCGCCTCGTCTGAATCACAGATCTTTGTGTTATGCAAGATCTGTATACTTTCATGTTGTCTTCACATATATTTCTTGGTACTGCTATTTACACACACGCGCGCATACACGTGCACACACACACACACACACACACACACACACAATTAAACATACACATTCACAAATGAACACGCACACACATATTCGAGAGTGTTTAATTATGTTTATATTGTTCTTCATGTACATACAAAGGCATACTATTAGCATCGTCCATTTACATAGTTCAAGTAGGTTTAATAAACTGATTTCTTTATAATTAATAGTCTAACCATATCTGTTACTAATTTTTAATTTACAACAATACGAGAAATCATCTTCATCATTGAGTGCCGTCTCCACACCGAAAGTTGGCTACCATGGAGCGCCATTCCGCTCTGTCTCTTGTTTGATGGTGCAGATTGTCATGAGCAACTTGTCCATCTTTTGATGTTACTCGTCCACGTTAGTTTTGGTTTGCCTCTTTTACCTTGTATTTTCCCTTCCAAGATTAAGCTTAGCAGGTTGGTGTGTCTTTTAACATGCCCCAAAAACTTCATTTGTTTTGTTTGAATTGTATTCAGTGGTTCTCTTTTCATTTTTAGTTGTTTAAGGCTTCATCGTTTGTTTGCTTTTCTTTTCACAAAATTCTACCTATTTTTCTATATATCCACATTTCAAAGGCTTCAACTTTCTGTTCTGTTTAACACGAGAAATACAACTCAAATAGACCCTAGGCATTTCAGACAAAGAACGTTGCTCTAAAAGGATTGTTCGAAGGTCAGCGACTTCTCCAAAACGAGCACACAGAAAATTCTAAAGGGAACAATAACCAGCCAGAGACGAGAGACAGACAAAACGGTGATGGGAAAGTAACATAAAATAGACTTAGATTTTGTACACACATACACATGATGATGACAGACGAGAAATATAGAGAAATGGTTGAACTATCAACCCTGGTACAGCAATAGAGAGTAAAGTAAAGAGCACCCATCACGCCAAGTGGTTGAACTATCAACCCTGGTACAGCAATAGAGAGTAAAGTAAAGAGCACCCATCACGCCAAGTGGTTGAACTATCAACCCTGGTACAGCAATAGAGAGTAAAGTAAAGAGCACCCATCACGCCAAGTGGTTGAACTATCAACCCTGGTACAGCAATAGAGAGTAAAGTAAAGAGCACCCATCACGCCAAGTGGTTGAACTATCAACCCTGGTACAGCAATAGAGAGTAAAGTAAAGAGCACCCATCACGCCAAGTGGTTGAACTATCAACCCTGGTACAGCAATAGAGAGTAAAGTAAAGAGCACCCATCACGCCAAGTGGCGTATAGGGAATATGGTGTTAGTGACCATAAATTTTACAGACTTTCAGCACATGAATTTTGGGGTAATGCGGTCGGTATTACGCCCGTGCCGCTTTACTTTCCCAGAAAAAAAATCAGGTACCCATTTAAGGCTGGGTGAACCCAGAAGCCGTCGATTGGGATCGAACCCTTCCCCTTGTCCTTTGAAGTCCAGTTCACTAACCACTGAGCTATCGCGGCTCAGGTACAGCAATGGTGACAGGTTAATATACGAGATGTGGAGCTTTCTAACTTAACAGAGAAAGTTGCATTGTTAGAGCTTTAATTTAGTGGTTGGTGTAATTCTTGAAGGGATAGGATGCAAACTCACAGGGTGAGAGAGAGAAACACGGAAATGTCAGCAGCAAGGGATGAGCGCCGAATAGTCATGTTATTTGACGGCGCTGCCTCCAACTACTAAACACAGAGTAATGGCACAGACAAATCAATGTAATTTGTAAAACAAACGTAAATTTACAAATAAATTATCAATTTTGTTATCATTGCACTTTCGAATTCCAAAATTCCAAATTTCTTTTAGTAGTCATTAGTCACAATAATGTGACAAAATAGTAACAGACATTTTGTCTGGTCTGACATTGGAATACAGCTCCACTTGAGAATGTATGTCTATTGTACAGCTCCACTCGAGGATGTCTGTCTACTGCACAGCTCTACTTGAAAATGTCTGTCTACTGTACAGCTCTACTTGAGAATGTCTGTCTACTGTACAGCTCTACTAGAGAATGTCTGTCTACTGTAAGCTCTACTTGAAAATGTCTGTCTACTATACAGCTCTACTCGAGAATTTCTGTCTACTGCACAGCTCTACTCGAGAATGTCTGTCTACTGTACAGCTCTTCTTGAGAATGTTTGTCTTCTGTACAGCTCTACTTGAGAATGTCTGTCTACTGTACAGCTCTACTTGAAAATGTATGTCTACTGTACAGCTCTACTTGAGAATGTCTGTCTACTGTACAGCTCTACTTGAGAATGTCTGTCTACTGTACAGCTCTACTTGAAAATGTATGTTTTCTGTACAGCTCTACTTGAAAATGTCTGTCTACTGTACAGCTCTACTTGAAAATGTCTGTCTACTGTACAGCTCTACTTGAGAATGTCTGTCTACTGTACAGCTCTAATTGAGAATGTCTGTCTACTGTACAGCTCTACTTGAGAATGTCTGTCTACTGTACAGCTCTACTTGAGAATGTCTGTCTACTGTACAGCTCTACTCGAGAATGTCTGTCTACTGTACAGCTCTACTCGAGAATGTCTGTCTTCTGTACAGCTCTACTCGAGAATGTCTGTCTACTGTACAGCTCTACTCGAGAATGTCTGTCTACTGTACAGCTCTAGCTGTGACTACACTGGCCAAAGTTGTAAAGGTAAACAATGAGACCGTCCAGATACAATAAATGTTTTGAAGAGGAAAGAAGAAATTGGAACAATAATGGTGGTATCTTGTTTAGGATACCAATTACAAATGTAGTATTCCAGGGAGAGAGAGAGAGAGAGAGAGAGAGAGAGAGAGAGAGAAAGAGAGAGAGAAAGAGAAAGAGATAGAGAGAGAAGCAACTAAATAAGCAAAAAAAAAAAAAGAAAAGAAAAAAGAATGAGCCACACATTTTGGGTACCTAAACTAAGGCAGAGAGGTTGTTTTGAAATAAATGAAAGTGGTTGTCAAAAAGAAGGAAGATGTAACCAGTTATACAGAGATCATCCAGATGTCAATTACATTCTGACGTTCTTGTACGTGTTGTAATGTCTACCATAAGTGTTATTGTTCTGTGGGATACTAGGGGCTTTGCATGGGCGTGAAGTTTCGCTATTAAGTCGATTATTTTAAAGGTATAAAGGTGCTCCAAAAGACCGATCTTAGGCCGATCAAACAAATCAATTAGTTCTTTAGACAAATCTAGAGTTGGCTTATTTTTGCCAACCGACACAAGGTTGGTTTGTTCAAACATTTGGTCTAATCAGTCAAAGTTTGGCTTTTCAAGTTGGTTCATTTGGCTTAGCTAGTTTAAGATTGATTTTTGACCGGACTGATTTGTTGTTATCGGTTTCGACCAAAGAGATCAGCGACTGATGTCACTGTGATGATTAGGCTCTTGTCTTTCTTTGCCTTCAAAGTTCAGGGAAAATTAAGTGTTCGGATCAATGGTCTCGTGTTTAGTGCTCATGGAGATCGATATTCAATAATTCATTGACAAACTGTCTTCTAGGTCTGCCTTTTATTCTTTCCTCATTAACTCTTGAGTATGGACGAATATTATGTTAGGATCATCGTGGCTGCACTTAGGATGAATCCATATATGCTGAGATCTTCCCCTCCAACTATCCAGGAAATTGTGAGGAGAATCCCAACTGACGTGCATGAAGTCCGTAGAACAGCCATCGGTATGGGTCAATGTTGCAGACAGTTTAGCCCATGTCAGCGGCCATTGTTAGCTTACTCTTTTCGATTTTTAACTGACACGGTCTCTTTAACGTGCGCGAGTGTACACGAGACATGCTGGCCTTTGCGTTATCACAGAGATTGTTATGGTTATGAATATTCGTTGGCACCGGTATCACTGCAAACTAATTAAAATCAATAATTGCTCAACCGGTCGTGCCAGTGGAAACATCTCATCGAATATCCTAAGAAAGGCAGTTGCAGTCCCCATCGTAGCAAACACAGCACACGTCAAAAGACAAAAGGCGTATTATAGCATCGACAGTGAACGAATCTCAATTGTCCTTCGTCATACGATTTCATCATTCATAGTAAGTAATCTGAATTTATAAACACCATCCGGATGAAACATACAGCTCACGGTGTGCACAGAGCACTGCCCAGTAGCTCCGGCAGTAAGCCGGACGTCGATTTTTTCCGGGTCAGTAAAGCGGCACTGGCGTAATACCGGCCACATCACCCCAAAAATCATGTGTCAAGGGTCTGTAAAAATTATGATCACTAACACCATATTCCCTAAACACCACTTGGCGTGACGGGGCTCTATACCTTTTTTTTTTTTTTTTTGTTACTTACCGTGTTCAATAAATTCTATAATTAAACCACAGCCGATTCCACTACAGTAAGTGAGAACTCGCAGTGATCTCAGTCACGTGTCCGTTCATTGAAATAAAACTTCTGTTCACTTCCGCGATCGTTTATTTTTGGAAGCTCCTTCACTCACTACAGCCAATGTGACGTCACTGTTTCTTATTAATTGTTGCCTGTTAAGTGAGGTAATGGCTCTGAATGACGTACTATAGGTACCATGTATGAGAGTTCGGAAACAAATGAGGACAAGAGCTTTTGCTCGTCCATAGCGTATGGTCAAGAGGTAAGACGTTGGTCATTGGACAGGAAAGTCCGGGGTTCGATTGCCACCACAGGTGGTGGACATTTTCAAACATCGACCCCGTGGTTTCCTCGTGGCTTTATCCTCCCCCGGTCTCCAGGTAGTTATATCCGATGTCTAGCCCTCTCTAGGTAGTTATATCCGATATCTAGCCATCTCTAGGTAGTTATATCCGATGTCTAGCCCTCTCTAGGTAGTTATATCCGATATCTAGCCATCTCTAGGTAGTTACATCCGATGTCTAGCCCTCTCTATGTAGTTATATCCGATATCTAGCCCTCTCTATGTAGTTATATCCGATATCAAGCCCTCTCTAGTTAGTTACATCCGATGTCTAGCCCTCTCTAGGTAGTTATATCCGATGTCTAGCCCTCTCTAGGTAGTTATATCCGATATCTAGCCCTCTCTAGGTAGTTATATCCGATGTCTAGCCCTCTCTAGGTAGTTACATCCGATGTCTAGCCCTCTCTAGGTAGTTATATCCGATATCTAGCCCTCTCTAGGTAGTTATATCCGATGTCTAGCCCTCTCTAGTTAGTTACATCCGATGTCTAGCCCTCTATATGTAGTTATATCCGATGTCTAGCCCTCTCTAGTTAGTTAGATCCGATGTCTAGCCCTCTCTATGTAGTTATATCCGATGTCTAGCCCTCTCTAGTTAGTTAGATCCGATGTCTAGCCCTCTCTAGTTAGTTAGATCCGATGTCTAGCCCTCTCTATGTAGTTATATCCGATGTCTAGCCCTCTCTAGTTAGTTAGATCCGATGTCTAGCCCTCTCTATGTAGTTATATCCGATGTCTAGCCCTCTCTATGTAGTTATATCCGATGTCTAGCCCTCTCTAGTTAGTTATATCCGATGTCTAGCCCTCTCTAGGTAGTTATATCCGATGTCTAGCCCTCTCTATCTAGTTATATCCGATGTCTAGCCCTCTCTAGTTAGTTAGATCCGATGTCTATCCCTCTCTATGTAGTTATTTCCGATGTCTAGCCCTCTCTATGTAGTTATATCCGATGTCTAGCCCTCTCTAGGTAGTTATATCCGATGTCTAGCCCTCTCTAGGTAGTTATATCCGATGTCTAGCCCTCTCGGAAAACGGCGAAAAACAAAAGGTCTCGTGTGCGTTCGCGCACGTTAAAGACCCTTGGCAGTTTAATGTCGAAAAGAGCATGTCATTGGCCGTCATCCGGGCTAAAATTGTTAATAAAGTCTAGCCATCAATGCCGATGACGGATGTGTCGGGCCGGAAGGCGCAGATATCGCGTCTATGCCGTAAACTAGCGACAAAACACATCCACATCCACTTAACATGTGAAGAAGATGAAGTAGAAGAAGATGAAGAAGTAAAAGAAGAACAAGATCAAGAAGAAGATGATGAAGAGGAGGATGAAGAGGAGGATGAAGAGGAGGATGAAGAGGAGGATGAAGAACAAGAAGAAGAACAAGACGTAGAACAAGAAGTAGAACAAGAAGTAGAACAAGAAGAAGAAGATCTCACAGTCACTTTTTTTGCGCTTGTTCTTTGTTGTGATTGTATCTAATGTTTGTAGCAGCAAGTTGTACTCGCACACATTCAATGAAATGCCAAATTATTGTTCTGTAACTGTGATTGGGGTTTGGCTAGAGCGTTCACTGACCAGACACGCCAGGCCTTTGCTTCCTAAATGTGGTGACATTTTTTTTTCCTTTCTGGATCGGCTCTGATTCAGGGGTCATTTAGACTCTGGAAATAGATGTTAGAAGGGCTGCCTGGAGTGGTACTTGTTACCATTTTACTAAAATATTCAGGTTGTAGTCATCTGTGGGGAAAAATGGAAATAGAAATATTAACATAACATTTGGTTTACTCCAAGTTAGGATTATGTTTAGTAATCCAGACACAAGGAAATGTTTTTTTTTTAATAAAAGGAAGCTTTGTATACAGAGCTTCGCAGCAGGGGGCTCATCAGAAGAGGAATCGGAAGATTATCACATCAGAAGAGGGATCGGAAGATTATCACATCAGAAGAGGGATCGGTAGATTATCACATCAGAAGAGGGAATCGGAAGATTATCACATCAGAAGAGGGATCGGTAGATTATCACATCAGGAGAAATATAAAAATATTATCACATCAGAAGAGGAATCGGAAGATTATCACATCAGAAGAAATATAAGAAGATCATCACATCAGAAGAAATATAAGAAGATCATCACATCACAAGAGGAATCGGAAGATTATCACATCAGAAGAAATATAAGAAGATTATCACATCAGAAGAGGAATCTGAAAATTATCACATCAGAAAAAATATAAGAAGATTATCACATCACAAGAGGAATCGGAAGATTATCACATCAGAAGAGGGATCGGAAGATTATCACATCAGAAAAAATATAAGAAGATTATCACATCACAAGAGGAATCGGAAGATTATCACATCAGAAGAGGGATCGGAAGATTATCACATCAGAAGAAATATAAGAAGATTATCACGTCAGAAGAAATATAAGAAGATTATCACATCAGAAGAGGGATCGGAAGATTATCACATCAGAAGAAATATAAGAAGATTATAACATCAGAAGAAATATAAGAAGATTATAACATCAGAAGAAATATAAGAAGCTTATCACATCAGAAGAAATATAAGAAGATCATCACATCTGAAGAGGTATCGGAAGATTTTCACATCAGAAGAGGAATCAGAAGATCATCACATCAGAAGAAGAAAAAAGAAAATCATCACATCAGAAGAAGAAACAGAAAATCATCACATCAGAAAAAGAAACAGAAAATCATCACATCAGAAGAAGGATAAGAAAATCATCACATCAAAAGAGGGATCAGAAAATCATCACATCTGAAGAGGAATCAGAAAATCATCACATCAATAGAGGGATAAGAAAATCATCACATCTGAAGAGGGATCAGAAATCATCACATCAGAAGAGGAATCAGAAAATCATCACATCAGAAGAGGGATAAGAAAATCATCACATCTGAAGAGGAATCAGAAAATCATCACATCAGAAGAGGGATCAGAAAATCATCACATCAGAAGAGGAATCAGAAAATCATCACATCAGAAGAGGTATCGGAAGATCATCACATCAGAAGAAGTATCGGAAGATCATCACATCAGAAGAGGTATCAGAAAATCATCACATCAATAGAGGGATCAGAAAATCATCCCATATGAAGAGGGATCAGAAAATCATCACATCTGAAGAGGGATCAGAAAATCATCACATCAGAAGAGGGATCAGAAAATCATCACATCAGAAGAGGGATCAGAAAATCATCACATCAGAAGAGGGATCAGAAAATCATCACATCTGAAGAGGGATCAGAAAATCATCACATCTGAAGAGGGATCAGAAAATCATCACATCAGAAGAGGGATCAGAAAATCATCACATCAGAAGAGGAATCGGAAAATCATCACATCTGAAGAGGGATAAGAAAATCATCACATCAAAAGAGGGATCAGAAAATCATCACATCTGAAGAGGAATCAGAAAATCATCACATCTGAAGAGGAATCAGAAAATCATCACAACAGAAGAGGGATCAGAAAATCATCACATCAAAAGAGGAATCAGAAAATCATCACATCAAAAGAGGAATCAGAGAATCATCACATCAGAAGAGGAATCAGAAAATCATCACATCTGAAGAGGAATCAGAAAATCATCACATCAGAAGAGGTATCGGAAGATTATCAAATCAGAAGAGGAATCAGAAAATTATCACATCAAAAGAGGAATCAGAAAATCATCACATCAGAAGAGGAATCAGAAAATCATCACATCAGAAGAGGTATCGAAGATTATCAAATCAGAAGAGGTATCGGAAGATCATCACATCAAAAGAGGGATCAGAAAATCGTCACATCTGAAGAGGAATCAGAAAATCATCACATCAGAAGAGGGATCAGAAAATCATCACATCTGAAGAGGAATCAGAAAATCATCACATCAGAAGAAACCCCCCCCCCCTTTTTTTTCTCCTCCGCGTCGAGCAAGTGTTTCAGCTCGTTAGCTTATAACAGACAGGGAAAAATAATGTCTCAATGTAATAAGCAACATGTGGATATATTTATTAGGGTTTATGACCGATTGCTGATTGATCGATGTAGGCTGAAACGTCAGTATTTTGTTGTTCTCCAGTTTTGTAAAGCTGTCTCCATACCTTGTAGGAGTGTACGTTACACCCCACCACTGGCTCCTGCTTGCTACCAGCTTTACCGCAGCACTGCAATTATGTGCCATGATCGATTACCCAGCCGACACGGCTCATTATGATAATAATTGAGATGAGTTTCCACAGAATCCACGAATTATGCAGAGATCATTCCGTCATATGCTCATTACTTCTTCTTTTATTTATTTTGCAAATGTGTCCTCAATATTAACAATAAATTTTATTTTTACATTTGCGCTTAATGCAGTAAAAAAAAAAAAAGTAAAGAGCCCATGTCACGCCCAGTGGCGTATACGGAATATGGTGTTAGTCACCATAAATTTTACAGACCTTCAGCACATGATTTTTGGGGTAAAGTGGTCGGTATTACGCCCGTACCGCTTTACTTTCCCATAAAAAAAAATCCTGTACCCATTTAAGGTTGGGTCAACCCGGAAGCCGTCGGTTGGGATCAAACCCTACCCCTTGTCCTGTGTAGTCCAGTTCAATAACCACTGAGCTGTCGCGGCTCCCCGCTTAATGCAGAGACAATAGTAAACAATTTGTTCATACGTTTTCGTTTACAATTTTTTTTTACGAAATACCCCTCGAGCAGTGTTAAGAAATTCAAATACAACCCGTCTCTTGTTTCAGGCAAATCTCTGCTTGTATGATGCCTGTGGCCTACTTAAGGAGGTGCTGTATTTATTTTTACGTCCAGCTCTGGTCGGCCTAAAGTAGTTTTCGTCTTGTTTTCGTTTCCAGAAATACGCCACTTGGGAAATCAGGGATGTTTAGCTGGAATGTGAAATTTTGACTCCTTCTACTGTACTAGAACTAAGTGTTGTTCAAAAGTGATGGCGATTGTTTACTGTATTTGAATATGTCAGATGTGAGTTAATATTTGAATATGTCAGATGTGAGTTAATATTTGAATATGTCAGATGTGAGTTAATATTTGAATATGTCAGATGTGAGTTACTATTTGAATATGTCAGATGTGAGTTAATATTTGTTCTTCCATTACACGCTGTCTAAAATATTACTTTTATACTTTCAACGATTCAACCGTATTCAAGTGTGTGTGTGTGTGTGGTTGTGTGTGGTTGTGTGTGGTTGTGTGTGGTTGTGTGTGGTTGTAAATGTATTTGTGTGTTTGTGTATGTGTGTTAGTGTATAAGTGTGTGTTTATGTGTGTTCGCACGTGTGGGTGTGTGCGCGCTCGAGCACAATCATGTACAGCGAAGCTCTAGTGTACTCTCAACGACTGCAGCCGTAAAATGTAAACTTGTAGCAATTATAGTTTTAAATTTCAGGAGAGTCTAGTACTTCAAATTGGACACAGCTCCATGAGGTCGCTTGAACTCTTCATCGTTCGAAGTCATCAATGTTTCCCATTAGAAGCAATAATAAAATTTAAAAAAAGTAAAGTACCCTCGTCACGCCAAGTGGCGTATAGGGAATATGGTGTTAGCGACCATAATTTTACAGACCTTCAGCACATGATTGTTGGGGTAATGTTGTCGATATTACGCCCGTGCTGCTTTACTTTCCCAGAAAAAAATCCGGTATCCATTAAAGGCTGGTTGAACCTGGAATCCATCAATGGGATCGAACCCTACCCCTTGTCCTTTGTAGTCCAGTTCACTAACAACTGAGCTATCGCGGTTCCCTTTAAAAACAATGGAAAGTATTATTCCGTTCTTATCTTTAGGTCACATGCCATTTATAGAACGTTGCATTTACCAGAGTTTGTCTGAAAGAATCTCTGTCTCTAGTCAGATCTCACACAGAACGTTGCATTTACCAGAGCTTGTCTGAAAGAATCTTTGTCTCTAGTCAAATCTCACAGAGAACGTTGCATTTACCAGAGCTTGTCTGAAAGAATCTTTGTCTCTAGTCAAATCTCACAGAGAACGTTGCATTTACCAGAGCTTGTCTGAAAGAATCTCTGTCTCTGGTCAAATCTCACACAGAACGTTGCATTTACCAGAGCTTGTCTGAAAGAATCTTTGTCTCTAGTCAAATCTCACAGAGAACGTTGCATTTACCAGAGCTTGTCTGAAAGAATCTTTGTCTCTAGTCAAATCTCACAGAGAACGTTGCATTTACCAGAGCTTGTCTGAAAGAATCTTTGTCTCTAGTCAAATCTCACAGAGAACGTTGCATTTACCAGAGCTTGTCTGAAAGAATCTTTGTCTCTAGTCAAATCTCACAGAGAACGTTGCATTTACCAGAGCTTGTCTGAAAGAATCTTTGTCTCTAGTCAAATCTCACACAGAACGTTGCATTTACCAGAGCTTGTCTGAAAGAATCTTTGTCTCTAGTCAAATCTCACACAGAACGTTGCATTTACCAGAGTTTGTCTGAAAGAATCTCTGTCTCTAGTCAAATCTCACACAGAACGTTGCATTTACCAGAGTTTGTCTGAAAGAATCTCTGTCTCTAGTCAAATCTCACAGAGAACGTTGCATTTACCATAGTTTGTCTGAAAGAATCTTTGTCTCTAGTCAAATCTCACACAGAACGTTGCATTTACCAGAGTTTGTCTGAAAGAATCTCTGTCTCTAGTCAAATCTCACAGAGAACGTTGCATTTACCATAGTTTGTCTGAAAGAATCTCTGTCTCTAGTCAAATCTCCCACTTCTTCTGTTGCCATGTTCAAGGTCTCCTTGGTGTTTTGAAATCACCTTTTTCTTGGTTTGCCCCTGATCTGTCGCCCTGGTACCATACTTTCTATTATCGTTCTTTCCAGCCCACGGTGTCTTTTGACGAGGACGTTGTATTTTAATTTTCCCTGTGGAATGGTGCTTTAAAACAAATGTAGTAAGTCTTCATTGCTCTTGTTCATTATCCAAGGTATCTTAAGGATTTTTCTGTAGCATTTTGTTTTGAATGAATCGATTTTCTTCCTTTCTGTTTGTGAGATTACCAATGATTTGCAACCATATGTTGCTATCGGGAAGATACATGTTCTCAAAAAGGTTAATGTTACCTCCCTGCTGGTATTGTGTCACATGATCTTCATGGCGGCGTTTAATTTAGTGTTGCTATTATTAATCGTTCTATGATCTCTTTCTGGTAATCTCCATTGTTAGTTACAACAGATCCCAGATATTCACAGTTTGTTACAACAGATCCCAGATATTCAGAGTTTTGTTACAACAGATCCCAGATATTCAGAGTTTGTTACAACAGATCCCAGATATTCAGAGTTTGTTACAACAGATCCCAGATATTCAGAGTTTGTTACAATTTCAAGATTTTCACTGTTGATGACGATTTTGTATTGACTTTTAGTTTTGTCAATGAATATTATCTTAGTTTTCTGAATTTTTAGAAAGAGGTTTTGTTCTTCACTGTGTTTTTAATGTACTCGTCTTTCCTTAATCCTTCTGCACTGTTTGATAGGAGGACTGTGTCATCGGCGTATCTGAGTTCTGGAATATGTTGCCATTTATTGTGAAAAGATCAAACTTCACAAATCTGTCATCGTTTCTGACATTTCTCAGGATGTTCTCAGCACGGATGTTGGACAGATATTGAGAGAGGATACATCCCTGGCTCACCACTTATTTTGTACTTCAAAATAGTTTGATGTTTCGCCCGCCATTCTGATAGCTGCTTGCTATTCGTGATGTAGTTATTCGATAAGTTGTGTTAGGTGTGTTCACTCATGATGTTCAAGTTTCTGATGTTGTCTGCAGTCAAATGCCTTGCTGTAATCTATGAAGTATGTATGTGTTCTATGTTGTATTCCCACCGCTTCTCAAATGCCTTGCTGTAATCTATGAAGTGTGTATGTGTTCTATGTTGTATTCCCACCGCTTCTCAAATGCCTTGCTGTAATCTATGAAGTATGTATGTGTTCTATGTTGTATTCCCACCGCTTCTCAAATGCCTTGCTGTAATCTATGAAGTATGTATGTGTTCTATGTTGTATTCCCACCGCTTCTCAAATGCCTTGCTGTAATCTATGAAGTATGTAGGCAGTTCTATGTTGTATTCCCACCGCTTCTCAAATGCCTTGCTGTAATCTATGAAGTGTGCATGTGTTCTATGTTGTATTCCCACCGCTTCTCAATGCCTTGCTGTAATCTATGAAGTATGTAGGCAGTTCTATGTTGTATTCCCTACACTCATCAATGAAATTTCTTGTGTTAAAGATGCGGTCCCGTGTACAAAAATCCGTTCTCAGGCCCTAAAAAATGCAAATATTGATAAGCTTAAATAGCAAATGTACACTCTTTAAGATAAATCTAACACAATTAAATGCTCCAAATAAAAAGTTAAAAATAAAAATAAAACGTAAATACTATAACGTGGAATGTAAATTTCTTTTACTGTAACTTAGTAAAAAGTGCTTATACTTATGGTTGGTAGAAAGAAAGTGTAAAGTTACTGTTTGGAAGCGGTGTCCCCTTTCATAAATACATCAGATAATTGTGCTTCTTGTGTTCTCTCTCTCTCTCTCTCTCTCTCTCTCTTGCCTATTATTAATACTTGTTGCAGTATTGGTTCACTTTCCCTCTTTTCTAGACATCACGGCCAGTTCATTTTTCACTTCTGTCCCAAAACGACGATATTCCCATTAAGTTTCATTGCTTTTATCACTTTACTTGGATGCTACTGTTAACTTGACGTGACTTAATCCCTCAGCTGTGAGGTAGATGCTCTTTACAGTGAACTATAGTGAATTTGTGTTTGAAACCCTAATCATGGACTATAGGACTACAAACGAGAAAATCACTAGAGTGTGTAGAAATGTGGTTTTACAGAAGAATGTTGAGAATACCATGGACAGCTAAGAAGAGTAATGAAAATGCTCTGAAAGAGGTCAAAGCAAAAAGAGAGCTAATTTCCAATATTAGGAAGAAACAATCATCATTTTTTTGGTCACGTAATGAGAAGAGAACAACTGGAATATGTTGTAACAACTAGAAAAATTGAGGGACGAAGAGATAGAGGGAAGCAAAGAGAGAAAATACCAGACAGCTTAAGAGAAAGGCTTGGCAGAAGGTCAACAACAGAAATGATAAAGAACTGTGGAGATTGAAAGTTGTGGAGAGACATGATCACCTACGCCAGTAGGCCCGGTACTTGATGATGATGATAGTTAATTTGACGTGACTTAATCCCTTCAGCTGTGAGCTAGTTGCTCTTTACAGTAAGCTATAGCTATTTGACAGTGGTTTGATGTAACCAAACACACACAAATCAGAAAGTGCAAAAAAAAAACAATAAAATAAAAGAAAGTAAAGCAACCAAAGCTAACTTTGGCGTACAACAGAATGCATATAGAGATAGTTTTTTTTTAATTTCATTGCGCCTGTCAGTTCGAACTTAGAAGCATTATTCGAACCAATAATATTTCGAATTTAGCATTCAAACTCTGGAAACTTCGAAATTAGGGTTGTTCAATGTACAAGGCTCCACTAAACTTTTAAAATATGCTTCACAGAACCATGTGAATTCTTACATTTTTATGGAATGCATCCCTATCCGTTTCGACTTTCGAAAGGCCTTATATAAAAAGAGTGTTGATGTTAGTAAAAGTAAAAAAAAAGTAAAGTACCCCCGTCACGCCAAGTGACGTATAGGGAATATGGTGTTAGTGACCATAAATTTTACAGACCTTCGGCACATGATTTTTGGGGTAATGGGGTCGGTATTACGCCCGTGCCGCTTCACTTTCCCAGAAAAAAATCCGGTACCCATTAAAGGCTAGGTGAACCTGGAAGCCGTCGGTTGTGATCGAACCCTACCCCTTGTCCTTTGTAGTCCAGTTCACTAACCACTGAGCTATCGCGGCTTCCTGTGTTGATGTTAGAGCTACTATATTTTAGTCGAGCTAGGACACAATATTAAATTGAAGTTGCATGATTACAATAATTGGTTCTAGAGTGGAGAACAAGCCATAAGCTTGCAATGATTTGCATATATCATTTCAAACACACACACATACACACATGCTAACACAAAGAAAGGGAGAAAAAGTGACAGTGTGTGTGTGTGTGTATGTATGTATGTATGTGTTTGTGTATGCCGTGAAAGTATTAAACTATCAAACAGGAATTTAAAATATACAGTAGGTGCGTTTTGAAGTTCAATGATCTTTAAATCCTAAAAAAACGCATTCCGAACCATTCTGGCTAAAAAACAAATAGTCGCTGTTGTAAGTGTGCATGCGTTTTGTGAAAGCATTAAATTTTTAGCTTATAACTGTTGTCCCCGTCTGCTGGGTTCCCCTGACAACTATTGCCCATCACCTGGCATTAAAAGAGCCTTAAATGGACGCAGATTTGTCGTGTTTTATTTTACGCCAGATAATCCTAAACATGTAGAAGTTATCTCCATCATGTGTGGACATTATCAAAGCTGTTATTTTAGACTTGAGTCGTTGTGTCCAAACTGGGTCATACTCATGGAAAGAAATGGATTGTCAACATCATAAAACATGGAACATGATAGTAGTGTATAGACCAGCAATAGAACAGTTTCAGATATTGTTTCTCTGCCATTCTCACAACCTCTTTGATAAACAGGAGAAACATCATTTCTCAAGTTAGCCAGGAAAGATATCACCTCATATTGATAAGAACGTGATGAACTAACATCGGACATATCTCTTCTTCTACCTTTCAACTCCCTTGGAATATAGGTCTTCAACAAATACTCTCAACTCCCTGTGGAATATAGGTCTTCAACAAATACTCTCAACTCCCTTGGAATATAGGTCTTCAACAAATACTCTCAACTCCCTGTGGAATATAGGTCTTCAACAAATACTCTCAACTCCCTGTGGAATATAGGTCTTCAACAAATACTCTCAACTCCCTTGGAATATAGGTCTTCAACAAATACTCTCAACTCCCTTGGAATATAGGTCTTCAACAAATATTCTCAACTCCCTTGGAATATAGGTCTTCCACAAACACTTTCAGCTTCCTGTGGAGCATAGATCTTCCACAAACACTTTCAACTTCCTGTGGAGCATAGGTCTTCAACAAATACTCTCAACTCCCTTGGAATATAGGTCTTCAACAAATACTCTCAACTCCCTTGGAATATAGGTCTTCAACAAATACTCTCAACTCCCTTGGAATATAGGTCTTCCACAAACACTTTCAGCTTCCTGTGGAGCATAGATCTTCCACAAACACTTTCAACTTCCTGTGGAGCATAGGTCTTCCACAAACACTTTCAGCTTCCTGTGGAGCACAGGTCTTCCACAAACACTTTCAACTTCCTGTGGAGCATAGGTCTTCCACAAACACTTTCAACTCCCTTGGAATATAGGTCTTCAACAAATACTCTCAACTCCCTTGGAATATAGGTCTTCAACAAATACTCTCAACTCCCTTGGAATATAGATCTTCCACAAACACTTTCAGCTTCCTGTGGAGCATAGATCTTCCACAAACACTTTCAACTTCCTGTGGAGCATAGGTCTTCCACAAACACTTTCAGCTTCCTGTGGAGCACAGGTCTTCCACAAACACTTTCAACTTCCTGTGGAGCATAGGTCTTCCACAAACACTTTCAACTCCCTTGGAATATAGGTCTTCAACAAATACTCTCAACTCCCTTGGAATATAGGTCTTCAACAAATACTCTCAACTCCCTTGGAATATAGGTCTTCAACAAATACTCTCAACTCCCTTGGAATATAGGTCTTCAAAAAATACTCTCAACTCCCTTGGAATATAGGTCTTCAACAAATACTCTCAACTCCCTTGGAATATAGGTCTTCAACAAATACTCTCAACTCCCTTGGAATATATATAGGTCTTCAACAAATACTCTCAACTCCCTGTGGAATATAGGTCTTCAACAAATACTCTCAACTCCCTGTGGAATATAGGACTTCAACAAATACTCTCAACTCCCTGTGGAATATAGGTCTTCAACAAATACTCTCAACTCCCTGTGGAGCATAGGTCTTCAACAAATACTCTCAACTCCGTGTGGAATATAGGTCTTCAACAAATACTCTCAACTCCCTTGGAATATAGGTCTTCAACAAATACTCTCAACTCCCTGTGGAATATAGGTCTTCAACAAATACTCTCAACTCCCTGTGGATATAGGTCTTCAACAAATACTCTCAACTCCCTGTGGAATATGTCTTCCATAAACACTTTCAACTCCCTGTGGAGCATAGGTCTTCCACAAACACTTTCCGAGCTGTTCTGTTTGTTGCGATTCTTTTATGATAATTCCATATCTTCACCATCTTCTCCGTCTCTGCTTCCATCTCTCTTCTCCAAGAATAGTGTGGTCTTCCTCTTTGTTTCTTCCCCTGGGGATTAAAAAAACGGGCCGGTCTTGTAATACTCTCAGTTGACTTTCGCGGCGTTTGTCATATCCAGCGCCTTCATCTTCGTCCACTGATCTTTGTCCTCAATACAAATACGGACAGAAGTGAAAGGAAAAGTTGACAAAGAGGAACAGATTAGTCTACAGCGAAAAACAATAACTCTCAGTTTCCTGGATGAAGAATACCCACAAGACCTATGGATTCGTGTGTACACAGATGGTTCAGCAAAGAAAGCAGTAAAGAATAGGGGAGCAGGTGCATATATAGAGTACCCAAATAACACTAGGGATATGAATAAAATAGCAACAGGGAAATATTGTCACAATTATGATGCAGAAATACAAGCAATAAAGTTGGCAATAGAAAAACTGCTGAACAGTAATCTTAGCCAACAGCCTATAGTGTTTTTGACAGATGCAAGATCAGTACTCCAGGCACTACAATCCAGAAAATTACCACATCTACAGACCTTATTGACTGAACTCTGCAAGCACCACAGGGTTGCACTGCAGTGGATCCTATCTCACTGTGGAATACCAGGAAATGAGAAAGCAGATCACAGGGAAGGTTCAACAGGCACACAACTAGATGCATCAGTTACATACCATCATAAGAAACAGATAATCAAATCAATCAGAGGACCACAAGCACCAAATCAGGATGCCTTTCATAATATGAATAGATATGAACAAGTTATCATTATACGCCTCAGAACAGGACACAATCGACTCCATAGTCACATGTATACAAAATTCAAGATCGACACCTCAACTACTTTTACATATGGACAGGCGCCCCAAACTGCTGAACACATACTTCAAGACTGCACTGAATATAGTAGACTGTGGAAAATCCATTGGCCCATAGATACAACACTACAGACAAAACTATATGGCCCACTGCAAGAATTACAAAAGACAGTAAAATTTATACAGGAAACGACATTGCAGATATAGACAATACTTCGGGCGAACGAAAGATAGATTCAGATCTTTGTCCACTGGTAAATTACTGGTACTTTCCCATAGTGTAAGTTAGTGATTTTGTCCTGCCATTTCCATACTTTTATACTATATTTTTTAATATGGTTCACAGTTTTTATTAACGCCGCATTTAACATTGGAGTTGAGAATTTATGATTTTGTATTTAACCTAATTTCTTTGGATTTTCATGTTTCATAGTACAACGAAGGTTTCTCTTCCTTTTTGTATCCATATTATGGTATCATCCCCTCTTTCTCCTTCTATATCCATATTACTGCCCAGATATAAGTAATATTTTATCTATTTGCATTTTCGTGATTAACTATCCACTTTACGGCATTATACCATTACTGGTCTGCCGTGGGTTGGGGGCGGGGGTTTGGGAGGGGGGAGCGACATCTGATCTCTCGCCAGGTCATAGATATCAGTCCTCCAAATCCACATTGCACTTCTCGGTCATGAAACCAGACATAGCGATATCTTGAACTCGACTGACCCCTTTTAGCATTCACATTTTTCAAGTAGATTTTGGTTTCGTGTGAAAATAATTCCTACGTTCGCGAACACAAAAACATCTCCTAATATTTTTTACCATTTGAAACTGAATCTTATGTTTTCTCTTCTGAATGATCTCACCCACCCAGGATCTAACCAACCAACTACTCACTCACTCACTCACTATCTAACCAACCAACTACTCACTCACTCACCCACTATTTAACCAACCAACTACTCACTCACTCACCCACTATTTAACCAACCAACTACTCACTCACTCGCCCACTATCTAACCAACCAACTACTCACTCACTCACCCACTATCTAACCAACCAACTACTCACTCACTCACCCACTATTTAACCAACCAACTACTCACTCACTCACCCACTATCTAACCAACCAACTACTCACTCACCCACCCACTATCTAACCGACCAACTACTCACTCACTCGCCCACTATCTAACCAACCAACTACTCACTCACTCACCCACTATCTAACCAACCAACTACTCACTCACTCACCCACTATTTAACCAACCAACTACTCACTAAATCACCCACTATCTAACCAATCAACTACTCACTCACCCACCCACTATCTAACCGACCAACTACTCACTCACTCACTCACTCACCATCTAACCAACCAACTACTCACTCACTCACCCAATATCTAACTAACCAACTACTCACTCACCCACCCACTATCTAACCGACCAACTACTCACTCACCCACCCACTACTAACCCACCCTGTATCTAACCCACTAAGTACTCACTCACCCACCCACTATCTAACCGACCAACTACTCACTCACCCACCTACTATCTAACCGACCAACTACCTACTCACTCACTCACTCACTCACTATCTAACCGACCAACTACTCACTCACCCACTATATAACCGACCAACTACTCACTCAGTCACTCACTATCTAACCGACAAACTACTCACTCACTCACCCACTATCTAACCGACCAACTACTCACCCACCCACTATCTAACCGACCAACTACTCACCCACCCACTATCTAACCAATCAACTACTCACTCACCCACCCACCCACTATCTAACCGACCTACTACTCACTCACTCACCCACTATCCAACCGACCAACTACTCACCCATCCACACACTACCTAACCAACCAACTACTCACTCACCCACTATCTAACCAACCAACTACTCACTCACCCACTATCTAACCAACCAACTACTCACTCACCCACTATCTAACCAACCAACTACTCACCCAACCACTCACTATCTAACCAACCAACTACTCACACACCCGCTATGTAACCAACCAACTACTCACCCACCCACCCACTATCTAACCAACCAACTACTCACTCACCCACTATCTAACCAACCAACTACTCACCCACCCACTATCTAACCAACTACTCACCCACCCACTATCTAACCAACCAACTACTCACTCACCCACTATCTAACCAACCAACTACTCACCCACCCACTATCTAACCGAATAACTACTCACTCACCCACTATCTAACCAACCAACTACTCACCCACCCACTATCTAACCAACCAACTACTCACCCACCCACCCACTATCTAACCGACCAACTACACACCCAACCACTCACTATCTAACCAACCAACTACTCACCCACCCACTATCTAACCAACAAACTACTCACCCACCCACTATCTAACCAACCAACTACTCACTCACCCACTATCTAAACAACCAACTACTCACCCACCCACTATCTAACCAACCAACTACTCACCCACCCACTATCTAACCGACCAACTACTCACTCACCCACTATCTAACTAACCAACTACTCACTCACCCACCCACTATCTAACCGACCAACTACTCACTCACTCACCCACTATCTAACCGACCAACTACTCACTCACTCACCCACTATCTAACCGACCAACTACTCACACATCCACCCACTATCTAACCAACCAATTACTCACTCACCCACTATCTAACCAACCAACTACTCACTCACCCACTATCTAACCTACCAACTACTCACTCACCCACTATCTAACCAATCAACTACTCACCCACCCACTCACTATCTAACCGACCAACTACTCACCCACCCACCCATCCACTATCTAACCGACCAACTACTCACTCACTTACACACTATCTAACCGACCAACTACACATCCACTCACACACTATCTAACCGACAAACTACTCATCCACTCACCCACTATCTAAAAGACCAACTACTCATCCACTCACCCACTATCTAACCGACCAACTACTCATCCACCCACCCACTATCTAACCAACTAACTACTCACTCACTCACCCACCCACTTTTCACCCACCCACTACTAACCCACCCACTATCTAACCAACCAACTACTCATCCACCTACTATCTAACCCACCCACTATCTAACCAACCAACTACTCACCAACCCACTATCTAACCCACCCACTATCTAATCAACCAACTACTCACCCACCCACTATCTAACCAACCAACTACTCACTCACCCACTATCTAACCCACCCACTACTCACCCACCCACTATCTAACCAACAAACTACTCACCCACCCACTATCTAACCCACCCACTACTCACCCACCCACTATCTAACCAACCAACTACTCATCCACCCACTATCTAACCAACCAACTACTCATCCACCCACTATCTAACCAACCAACTACTCATCCACCCACTATCTAACCCACCCATTACTCACCAACCCACTATCTAACCCACCCACTATCTAACCAACCAACTACTCATCCACCCACTATCTAACCCACCCACTATCTAACCCACCCACTATCTAACCAACCAACTACTCATCCACCCACTATCTAACCAACCAACTACTCATCCACCCACTATCTAACCAACCAACCACTCATCCACCCACTATCTAACCAACCAACTACTCATCCACCCACTATCTAACCAACCAACTACTCATCCACCAACTATCTAACCCACCCACTACTCACCCACCCACTATCTAACCACCCAACTACTCATCCACCTACTATCTAACCAACCAACTACTCACCCACCCACTCATTCACCCACTACTCACCCACCCACTCATCACCCACCCACTACTCACCCACCCACTACTCACCCACCCACTACTCACCCACCCACTACTCACCCACCCACTCATTCACCCACTACTCACCCACCCACTCATTCACCCACTACTCACCCACCCACTACTCACCCACCCACTACTCACCCACCCACTACTCACCCACCCACTACTCACCCATCCACTCTTTCACCTACTACTCACCCACCCACTACTCACCCACCCACTCATTCACCCACTACTCACCCACCCACTCATTCACCCACTACTCACCCACCCACTACTCACCCACCCACTACTCACCCACCCACTACTCACCCACCCACTACTCACCCACCCACTCATTCACCCACTACTCACCCACCCACTACTAACCCACCCACTACTCACCCACCCACTACTCACCCACCCACTACTCACCCACCCACTACTCACCCACCCACTCATTCACCCACTACTCACCCACCCACTCATTCACCCACTACTCACCCACCCACTACTCACCCACCCACTACTCACCCACCCACTACTCACCCACCCACTACTCACCCATCCACTCATTCACCTACTACTCACCCACCCACTACTCACCCACCCACTCATTCACCCACTACTCACCCACCCACTCATTCACCCACTACTCACCCACCCACTACTCACCCACCCACTACTCACCCACCCACTACTCACCCACCCACTACTCACCCACCCACTACTCACCCATCCACTCATTCACCTACTACTCACCCACCCACTACTCACCCACCCACTCATTCACCCACTACTCACCCACCCACTCATTCACCCACTACTCACCCACCCACTACTCACCCACCCACTCATTCACCCACTACTCACCCACCCACTACTCACCCACCCACTACTCACCCACCCACTACTCACCCACCCACTACTAACCCACCCACTACTCATCCACCCACTACTCACCCACACACTATAAGCCTCCTTTTTTCTATCTAATCCTGAACTATTCCTTTAAAAAAATGTAAACATTATTTCTTTGTTTTTTTTTTTTTTTTTTTTTTTTTTTTTTTGCCTTTAAAAAAAAAAAAATGTAAACATTATTTCACTACACAGATGAACAAATAGAGGCATACTATGAAGACCTAAATAAAGTTATGAAGCAAGTGAAATCTTCAGACATCTTGATTGTAATGGGTGACATGAACGCTAAAGTAGGAAAAGGTAGATATAAGACAATTATAGGAAATCATGGTTTAGGAAATAGAAATGACAGAGGAGAAAGATTAATACAATTCTGTGAAGAAAACAGGCTGATAATATGTAACACCTACTTTGAGCAAGAGAAAAGGAAACTATACACATGGAAAAGCCCTGGAGATAGGAAGAGGAATCAAATAGATTACATAATGATAAAAGAAAGGTTCCGTAACAGCGTAAAGAAAGCCAAAACCTACCCAGGAGCAGATATTAATTCTAATCACAATCCTGTAATGATTAAAATGAAAATCAAACTAAAGCGAAACAAGCAAAAATCTGATTCATCAACAAACCCACTTGACATAACAGCTTTAAATCAAAAAGATATTAAGATACCTATACAATACAAGTAAAGAACACATACCAGAAGCTGCTAGAGGAAGGAATTGAACAATACAGAAGAGAAAATCCTGATGAAAAAGTAACAACCAAATGGCAATGCATATTGAAAAGCATACAAAAAGCCTGCGACACCTTACCCAAAAGAGAAAAGAACAAAAAACAAAATGGATAACTAACACCATCTTAGAAAAAATGGAAGAAAGGAGACAAGCGAAGAACACTGCCCAATACAATAAAATAGATAATGAGATACGCAAAATGTGCAAAAAGGCAAAAGAAGACTGGCTCAGCCAAAAATGTAGAGAAATAGAAACTATGGAAAGCAAACAAGACCTAAGAGGAATGCACACAGAAATAAAGAGAATGACTAATAAAAATAAAAAAGCCACAGAAGGTGGATGCATTGCAGACAAAAAAGGAAAAATGCTAACAGACAATAAGGATATCATAGATAGATGGCAGGAATATATAACAGAACTATTTCAGGATCAAAGGGACAAGAAACCAGTTATAAAATGTACATCGGGCTATAAAATCTTAAAATCTGAGGTGGAAAAAGCTATAAAAACAATGAAAAGGGGAAAAGCAGCAGGACCTGAAAGCATACAGATAGAGATGATACAGGCACTTGAAGATTTTGGCATTGAAGTGATTACAGACATATGCAACGACATATACCACACAGGATACATACCAAATGAACTAAAAATATCAACTTTCATTGCATTGCCTAAAAAGAATGGTGCAGTTGAATGCAGTGACTTTAGAACAATAAGCCTAATGAGCCATGTTACAAAAATCTTGCTAAAAGTTATACAAGGAAGGATTCAGAATAAAATCAATACTGAATTAGATGAGCAGCAATTTGGATTTAGGAAAAATAGCGGGACAAAAGAAGCCATATTCTGCATGAGAACATTAATCGAAAAATACACAGAAGTAAACAAACCAATATATGCCTGCTTCATAGACTACACCAAAGCTTTTGATAGAGTACACCACAAACAACTTATAGAATGCCTAAAAGAGATACATCTAGATGACATGGATATACGACTAATATGCAATCTATACTGGGAGCAAACAGCAATAATAAATATAACAAAGAGTTCTCTACACCCATTGATATAAAAGAGGAGTAAGACAAGGATGCATCCTATCACCAAGCTTGTTCAATCTATACACTGAGCAAATCTTTAAAAACATCATAGAGATGCCAGGCCTACAAATTAATGGAAAGATAATCAATAACCTAAGATATGCTGACGATACTGTACTACTAGCAGAAAATCCTAAAGACCTACAACAATTACTTAATGAAATAAACACGACAAGCAAAAAATATGGACTAGATATGAATATCAAAAAGACTAAAACTATGATCATAAACAAAGAAAATACTCAAACCCACAAGTGGATATCAAAATTGAAGGAATAGACCTGGAGACAGTTCAGAACTATAACTACCTTGGACATACTATAACCAGTGATGGAAAATGTGCAACTGAAATAAACAAAAGAATAGGAATGGCAAAAGTAATTTTAATGTCATGAAGGACATACTAACATCAAAACAAATAACACCAGAGCTAAAACTAAGAATAGCAAAATGTTACATCTTCTCAATATTCCTATATGGTGCTGAAACATGGACATTAGACAAGAAAACAGAACAGAGAATTGAAGCCTTTGAAATGTGGATATATAGAAGAATAGGTAGAATTGGATGGAAGGAAAAGAAAACAAATGACAAAGTCTTAAAACAACTAAAAATGAAAAGAGAACTTCTGAACACAATTAGAACAAGACAAATGCGATTCTTAGGCCATGTTAAAAGACACAACAGCCTACTGAAAGTGATCCTGGAGGGGAAATACAAGGTAAAAGAGGCAGAGGCAGACCAAGATTAACATGGACGAGTAACATCAAAAGATGGACAAATCAACCGATGACAACCTGCACCATCAAAGCAAGAGATAGAGCAAAATGGCTCTCCATGCTAGCCAACCTTCGTTGCGGAGACGGCACTCAATGATGATGATGAAACATTATTTCTGTCCCCAAAATGTGGCCACTAGTGTCAACAATTACCATCTTTTCTGCTTTTCATGTTTTGTCAAACAAATTTCTTTCTCCAACACTATTTTAAAAATAAATTCTGCTGTTGATTTCTTACCAGTCTAATCGACCTCATGCTAATCTGGTGTGTTAAATGATTATATGTCTCTGTTCACCTCCATCATTTCTTCCCTCGATTTAAGGGAAAAACAAATAAAATATTGAACAATTTTCTTTATGTTTTAACTGAGTTTCTACAAAAAGCGATCCTGATACAAGCTAGATTAGCTTACACATTGATGTAAGACGGTGACTTTTCGGTGTTAGAAAAAGTTCTCACATCGGGTTCATAAATCGAAAGCCAATATGACACCTTCCGCTTGTTAAGGATTCTGACTAACAAAAAATGAAGCCTGGAAGTTTGTCGGACAAGAAGGAAACTAGCGTCTCGATGCCTGCCATTGATCAACAATTACCTCTCCTGGTTTAGTGTTACCACAGCGCCATCTGTGAGGCCAAAACGAGGCCTGCGATTCTCCTATAAACAGCAAGCAGGTCACGATATCTGAGTCGTTTGGCCGATTAGTCCAACTTGATCCGCACGGCGTATTTGAGCGCTGGGCTGAGCCTTCAATATCTTACTTTCTTGGCGCGGCTGGCGTGATCCAAGCCCACCTAGGTAGCTGGAGTAATGTCTCGATCATTTCTAATTCACTGATCCTGACGTGAACAGTTTGCTTGAGTTTCTCATTATTTTCAACTAACGTGCTAGTGATTTCGGTAGAGCACTATCTCCATATTCCGTGCCCTGGCAGATTAGGTAAAGTGAAATGAGGAAGAAAGCAGCAATGTTTAAACTTGGCACATGGAACGTAAGGACCTTGTGCCCTGGACTTGTTAAAGCAAACACACTGAAAAAAGGGCAAATTAGAACAACATCCCTCACAGATAAAGAACAAATAGGCTACATGTCGATATTACTGCCCTCCAAGAAACAAGACTCTCAGACTGTAGTTCTCTAAAGGAAGAAAAGTATACTGTTTTTTCTGGCAAGGTCTAAGCCCTAAAAAAGCCACGTCCACATGGAGCAGGCTTCGCTGTACATAACAAACATATAAACTCCATAACCTGCGGACCAGTGGGCCTGACTTGTTCATTCTGTGGCCGTGTGTGTTTGTCAACATTGGTAGAATTAGCCACAAGAGAAGCTGCTCGACAGAAACAAAACCTAAAAAAAAAAAATACACAATAGCCTCCACTTGACCATCTGACAAGACGAAAAGGGCCATATACTGCTAGTGATTGTATCGCCTACAATACACGACCAGGGAGCCGCGATAGCTCAGTGGTTAGTGAACTGGACTACAAAGGACAAGAGGTAGGGTTCGATCCCAACCGACGGCTTCCGGGTTCATCCAGCCTTAAATGGGTACCGGATTTTTTTAATGGGAAAGTAAAGCGGTTCGGGCGTAATACCAACCACATTACCCCAAAAAATCATATGCCGAAGGTCTATACAAATTTTGGTCACTAACACCATATTCGTCACATGGCGTGACGGGGCACTTTTTTTTTACAATACATGACCTGGTTTAATTTCTGGAATTGAGAGTAAGAGCGATGTCACCCTGACTGGCTGAAATGTGGAAATCCTGGTCATAAATATTTATCTGGAAAAAGAAAGAAAGATAATAAATGGAGCAAAAATGTTAAAGGGAAACATTGCAACACAAAATTGGAAAGCCAGTGAAGATGTATTAAAAAAGATAAATAAAACTAGAATAGGCTGTGATAAAGGTGCTCTTCACATCAAGAGGAACAAAAAAAAAACATCATGAAATTGAATGTTGTAGATGTCGTAATCTTGTGGTAAATTCAATGTTTGAGGCCTTCCATCAAGAGCAAGTTCAGAAGAAAGGAAAGAGAAAACAATATTTTTACAAGCAATATGAGTTCTAGGAGTGAATTTAATCTTATCTACTTTCACATAGAACTAGGGGGCTCCCAACACTCTGATTTATAGCCTTGCGTAAACGAGAGACTGAACATAAACCCCGCAGTCTTGGAAAACAGCTGCAGACCGCAATCGTTGGAAACACTCTAAATCTCCAACTCAAGCAAGAAGCAGACATATTTCATAGATAAATAGAAAACACGGCGAAAGAAAAGAAAAAATATCATTTTTTAGGGGCGCTGCAAAATCCAAAGTCAATTATGGCTGACCGTGGGAACTACTTTTACATATGTTCATGGTATATAATATTGTACTTTTCGTTCTTTGAATTATTTCCTTTACTCGTACACAATTAACCTTTATTTACTATCTAGTTTTATCTTACCTTTCTAGAAGAATACTTTGTCGCATTTAACCATTCCTTTTGTATTTACATATTGCACACCAGGATCCTATCTAATGGATTTCTCTGCGGCCTCTGTACGGAGTATGTCGGTATCTGTGCATGTGTTTTATGTGTGATACAGTAGCTATATGTCCATGATTACTACACGTGTGCATTATTGTCGATATTTGTGCATGTGTTTTCTGTGAGATACAGTAGCTATATGTCCTTGATTACTACACGTGTGCATTATTGTCGATATTTGTGCATGTGTTTTCTGTGAGATACAGTAGCTATATGTCCTTGATTACTACACGAGTGCAATATTGTCGATAGTATTCACGTCTCAAAGAGACATTTGAGTTACAATCTGTGAAATGTTGCAACATTTATGAATTAATTGCCTGAGTCTACTACATTCCTCTCATTCATAAAATTGAAATTTCATGGAAGTGGTTTCAACTTGTGACACCATCCACAAAACGTACGGCCACTAGTTCAAGTAGAGATTTTATGTTTGAATATTTTAATAACTAATGCTCGTAACAAACAAGGAACAAAGATTGTCAAATAGGAGGGTCTCTGGGGTGCAATATTTAACTGTAACCACGACACTATTTTAAATTGTAAGATAACAGTTTCTTCTAATCACTTTGAATGTGTAACAGAAAAATCATGCGCATGTTATCTTTATGTAAAGACACAAACGAGAAAATGGACTAAAGTATCGGTGACAAGAAACTGTTCTTTTTTTTTTTACATGGTGGTCACATGTATGCTGTATTGTGTTTGAGTATTGAACTCCTGGAAATCAGAATTTGTTTAATGAATTGCCCATGCTTGACACACGTATGCTGTATTGTGTTTGAGTATTTGACTCCTGGAAATCAGAATTTGTTTAATGAATTGTCCATGCTTGACACGCGTATGCTGTTTTGTGTTTGAGTATTGAACTCCTGGAAATCAGAAGTTGTTTAATGAATTGTCCATGCTTGACACGCGTATGCTGTATTGTGTTTGAGTATTGAACTCCTGGAAATCAGAATTTGTTTAATGAATTGTCCATGCTTGTCGTGTACTCGTAGTGGTGCACCATGCTATAACTGAGCACTGCATGTGTCTTGGACAAATAGCTGACAACCACAAGACTAAATGTAGATGATTCCGCCAGCCGCAGGTTTGTGAGTAAAAAATCAATTGCGCTCCACAAGGTGATGTTTAATGACTGGAAGTGACGTAAAGCACGTACTACGTTTATTTACGCAAGCTATCAGTGTGTTATGCAAGATTTTCTTTCGTTGCAAATATTGCGCAATATTTTAGGTACTTTACCACACGTGCAATCTGCTGTCCACACATCACGCGTGTTTGTTACTTTATCTAATCGGTATTACTTTTAAAGAAAAAAATCTTACCGCACCTGCTATGCTTCACAATATGTTATCGTTGTCAGCATCATCATCATCAGAATCACCACCACCATCATCATCATAGTCTTCGTTGTCGCCATCCTCGTCATCATCATCATAGTCGTCATTGTCGTCGTCATCATCATCATCATCACCACCACCATCATCATCATAGTCGACGTTGTCGCCATCATCATCATCATAGTCGTCGTTGTCGCCATCCTCATCATCATCATCATCATAGTCGTCATTGTCGTCGTCATCATCATCATCATCACCACCATCATCATCATCATAGTCGACGTTGTCGCCATCATCATCAGTGCCATGCCGTTTATAATTATTTGCCTCCCGTATTCCAAGATCTCCCGTGTGTTACCGGGGCCTCATTATGTGGGAAGTAAAGAATAGTGACACTGTGACCTTCCAGGCATGTCGTAAGAGGAGACTAAGGAGGTTGATCGATGGCTTGACAAGCTGTCATTGTAAAAATCAGTGTTATGGAAACAGAACCATAGATTTTAGAAGCAGTGATCTCGGCAATATGTGCCACTTCTGCACGCAGGGGTTTATGTTTTTGAGATTGTAGTTCTGCCCTATGTGCTGTCTTCGGCTCGAAAGGACAATAGATTCTAAGATGGTCTTCGCAATGCGTCTCCATTTCCTTTACTTCATCTCCCTTCTTACTGGTATC
Organism: Megaustenia siamemsis; assembly: GCA_032433765.1. Classification (NCBI taxonomy): domain Eukaryota; kingdom Metazoa; phylum Mollusca; class Gastropoda; order Stylommatophora; family Ariophantidae; genus Megaustenia; species Megaustenia siamemsis. The sequence goes on along the minus strand of JAVIAB010000139.1, from coordinate 17,444,690 downwards.
TGGACAGTTTTTTTTTCTCTTCAAATATTTGTTGCATAATTTGTATTTATTGCCGACACACTCTTGAGCAACTACACAATTTTATACTTCAGGTATAAATCCTATACTTTACTATATATGTGAAACGTGCGCATAATTTACGTAGCGCTTTACCAAAACCACTGTGTGCGCACATTTTCACTTGCGTGCACACACACGTACCCGTGCGCACTAACGTTCATTTTTCTTCTGGCCACAGCGCGGTATACAGGGAAGACATTCTATTCTTTGTTTTATTTGTATTTCTCATTCTAGTTCGAAATTATTATTATTTTTATTTTTTTTAAATTTTAAATACATTACACACAGGTGTGTGTGTGTGTGTGTGAGTGTGTGTGTGTGTGTGTGTGTGTTGTATGTCTGTTCCTGCTGAAGACCTATTGAGCCGAAGCGTTGTGCTATTTTGTGTCGTCCATTTATAACGTAAAGCTTTAATCATATAGTTTTTTTCATTATATTTTTTCTATTTATTTTTTTTCATTAACGGTAGATAGAAGTTTGTGGAAGGACATGACGGCCTACACCAACTGGTAAGGCACATGATGATGATGATTATTTTCTTCATTTCTCTTTATTAGCTTTACTGCAGCTTCACATCTGTATGCGTTTATATGCATGTCTATGCTTTGACCTTGCCAAAACCACGCAGCATATAACGAAGCCTTTTTAGTTCTCGCGTTAACTGTGCGTCTACTCAACTTCGACCACAAAACCCTCCACTACCTTGTGGACTAGATTCTAGTTAGAATCGAAGGTTATGGGAGTACACCCAGAGTCAAAATCCGGAGGGAGGGACCCTAAGGCAGTAGACGGCGTTAACCGTCTTTTTGGCATCCCTATCACCTTCTTTCAATTCCGAATATTGGCTTTGTCCCTCCTTCGGAAATCCTTGATACGAAGTCGAGAGGGGGATATTGCGACTGAGCAAAGCACTATCTCCATATTCCGTGCCCAGGCAAAGTAGGCAAAGTGAAATGTCTTGTTCATTCTGTGACCGTGTGTGTTTGTCAAACATTGGTAGAATTAGCCACGAGAGAAGCTGTTCGACAAAAACAAAACCTCAAAATAATGCACAATAGCCTCCACTAGACCGTCTGACAAGACGTAAAGGGCCATATATATATACTCATCTTCAACATGCGCCCTTGAAGGGCTTTAAATGGGCGTAAATACGTTGTATTGTGGGTTATAGGAAGCTGTGATATTTTCTTCTTTCCGCCCAACACATCCGACATCTGCACGACATTTTAATGTACCGTATTACTTTCCAGGAGAGCTGTGTTAGCTCAGTAGTTAATGGCCTGGGTTACCAAGGACAACAGCCCGAGTTCGATCCTTATCGACTTTTTCTAGGTTAACCCAACTTCATGGGCGCCACATTTTTCGTGAATAGAAAGACAACACTGGAGTAATACTGACCATACTACTCAAAAAAAGGAAAATAAATAATAATGTACCGATCTATAACATAAATATAGTAACTATATTCCTTAAACGCCACCAGGTGACGTTACATGGTTCTATCTTTCTTTATTGCTCTACATCATCGATTCTTATTAACTCGACTAGACTGGTTAGTCTGTAGAAGTACGACGAGGAGGTGGAGTATGATATGGATCAGGTGGTGTTGTCGTTGAATTGGACATATGCAGTCAGCTATGAGTCGCTGGTCATAAACATCGCAGAGCTAAATGCTGCTGAAGAACCTTAGCCTCGCCTATTACGAAGTCATTAAACCGCAAATCTGGAACGGGTCGAATCATGTTAAATCTATCTATCTATCTATCTATCTATCTATCTATCTATCTATCTATCTATCTATCTATCTATCTATCTATCTATCTATCTATCTATCTATCTATCTATCTATCTATCTATCTATCTATCTATCTATCTATCTATCTATCTATCTATCTATCTATCTATCTATCTATCTATCTATCTATCTATCTATCTATCTATCTATCTATCTATCTATATATCTATCTATCTATCTATCTATCTATCTATCTATCTATCTATCTATCTATCTATCTATCTATCTATCTATCTATCTATCTATCTATCTATCTATCTATCTATCTATCTATCGGTGTGGCTTTTCTTTAGCAGGAAAACATTTTTTAGGACTTTAAGACCATTGAACTACAAAACACACTCACTGCATATTTGGAACTACCATTTGATAAAAGTAATATAATAAAAATAATACAAATGTAACAATTTAATAAACATGATATCTATTCGGAAAATGTTAGTCCACCAGAAGTTCAGAGGCCATGTACCATGATATATGACGCTATTCTCGTTTTACGGGGAGAAATGACAAAGATCAGGTAAACTATTGGTACAAAGATAGACAGACAGACACAGACAGAGATAGGGCGAGCGAGACAGCGGTTGTATGTGAGAGAGTAAGCGAGACACTCTCTTGTAGACCTAGATGAAATATTAGAGGGGTGCCTGGCTTGCTAATTTGTAGAAGACCCCACCACGCCTACAAAATGTCTGTGTCTGATCAGGTACAATTGTATGCTTGTCTCCCCTTCTACATCAGATACTATGATACATCGTGATATTAAAGGATGCACATTATAGCTCATTGCATGTTGAATTATAGCCGTCTATAGATTTACAATTTATAAATCTATAGATGGATATGGTTGAGTCAGGTCAAAACTCCAGACAGCAGCAGTGTTCTATGACTCATAGCTGACTGCTTGCGTCATGATCATCGACTGATAAAGATCATACTCCACCTCCCTGCGGTGGTTCAATCAACATCTCAATTCAGGTTTGGCCATGCGAACAGAGACGGAGATGGAAGGCAATTCGGTTCAAAAAAATGTCTGCTGAAATCGGCAGCTCTGGACCGAAAAGCGCAGATGACATAACTTGTTTCATACAAAATAATAAAAATTGGTTAATTAGCTTCCTTTTAATGACGACGATAAAGATTAGTTGTAGTTGAGCGAATGTAGAAGTAAAAGAAGATGTAATAGTATTGTTGTGGTTCTTTATTACATAAATATTGTATCTGTTGTTGCTGTATTTAACTAATTTAGATTCACCAGTTCGTGTCTAAGACACGAGTCTCTGGGCCGTCTTTGTGTATTTGTCGTTCTATAATTGTGTAGGTAGCTGCACACTAAAGCTGGTCGCCTTGAGTTGTAAAGTGACTGATTCAAATATCAGAAGGAGCGATTGGAATTTGTTGTCAGTAATACCACATCTCTCACGGCCTCAGTCTGAACAGTAAGAAAACAGAAGTAATGGTCATATCGAAGAAACAAGCATCACCATCATGCAGCATAAAAATAAACAGGACAATTCTGAAACAAGTGCAACGCGTCAAATACTTTGGGCACAATAATAACATCAGATGGGAGATGCACCTCAGAAATAAAAAGCAGAATACCTCAGGCCAAAATAGCATTTCAGAAAATGATAAATATCTTATGCAGCAAATCTATGTTAATAGAAATGAGAAAGAGGTTTCATCGGTGCTATATAGAACCAATTCTGACCTATGGAAGCGAATCATGGACAGTGGACAAACAAATGAAAAAAAAAACGATTAGAGGCCACAGAGATGGGATTTCTCAGAAGAATGTTGAAAGTTCCCTGGACAGGTAAAAAGACCAATGAGGAAGTTCTAAATGAGGCTAACACAAAAATGGAGCTCATAAAAAACATCAGAAAGAAACACTCAAAATGTTTTGGTCACATCATGAGAAGAGGAAAGTTGGAATACTTGGTTACAATTGGCAAAATAAAAGGAAAGAGAGATCGCCGACGACAAAGAGAGAAAATACTGGATAGCTTGGTGTCATGGCATGGAAAACAGTCAACAACAGAACTGATACGATGCACTGTATATAGAAGATTGTGGATAGACATGATCGCCTACGCCAACCGGTATGGCACATGATGATGACGAATACCACATCTGAAGGCAGATTAGGCTGACATTCCAGTTCTATCGGAGTTTTGTTGATGAGCTAGGTTCCGCGTGCAAGCTTCAAACGTAAAAGAACTCTTTGCTTTTGAAAATAAATAAGAGTAGGCTGCAGGCTTATTTCGAATCTATGTAAGTATGGCCTTTATCGTCTTGACAGACGGTTAGTACTAAGCAATCATGATAAGTCAGTAGTTTGGTAAAGCATTAGTGGCTCATACTGGGTGCTGCTTTACTGAACATCTTCTCTCGTGGCTGAATTTGCCAATCCTGGACAGACAGATCCGTCCACAGAATGAGCAAAGGTGTATTTGCGGTACCTGGCCTTTTCTCTTTTCTCTTGCGCCTTTTGTCTTCTGAATTTAACATCAGCACTGTCTCGAAAATTTCTGTGCCATTTTTTTAAATTTTTGCTCTCCATGTACTACGATCCACAGCCATATTTTCCCAGTTTCTTTCACTTATAGAAAATTCCCTTAAGGAAGCCCTGCAAAAATCCTTATACCTCAACACAGGTCTGCCCTTTGGTTTCTTTCCGTCCTTAAGTTCGCCGTACAATATTTGTTTGGGAATACGATTGTTTGCCATTATTCTTACATGGCCCAACCACCGAAGCTATATTTTTTTTTATTGAAAGTTAAATTCTTCCATTACTGAAATGTTAAAAACGAATATTTTTTATGTATTATTTGAGGGAGATAGAACTGAGATAGAACTGCTTGCACAGAACAGAGACAGATGGCGAGATTTGATAAAATATCTTTAAAAGAAAACTGCTAGAACAAAAAATTCATATAGGAGAAGGTGTATCTTGGTCTACGCCCTATGGGCCGGTTACGGCTCGAAAGGTCAATAGATAGATTATTTAAGGGGACTTTGGTCGGCATTACGGAGCTTATTCAATATACGTGGGCATTCCTACGTGATCAGAAAAGTTATGTGAGAACCCGGGCACTGTCTGGGTGATGCTATGATGATGTTCTATTTATAGAAACAATAATTATAGCTACCGTTACTGTTAGTCTCCCGATGTCTGTGAAGACAAGGCTGTCCTCACCTGATGATTTGTGTAGAAGGTTGATGATAACAGTCCGGTCTAACGAAATGGCTACTGTAGGGAGGTCACGTACCGATCGTTGACCGGTTAATGAAAATAATATTGGCATCGAATTTTCGTGGACAGCTTTCCTTGTTAGACTTTATTAAGGTCTAACACGAACCTCAGCAGTTCTGCAGCACCAGACTAATTAACACTCTTCTGTTTTTAAAGATAAAATAATTCAGCAATATCGTATAAATGTCGCTGAATAAAACACTTCACATATGTAGTCATCATCATCATGTGCTATACCGTTTGGCGTAGGCGATCATGTCCTTCCACAATCTTCTATCCACCGTGCATCGTACCAATTTTTTTCCATGCCATGATACCAAGCTATCTAATATTTTCTCTCTTTGTCGTCCGCAATCTCTCTTTCCCTGTATTTTGCCAGTTGTAACCAAGTATTCCAACTTTCTTCTCATGATGTGCTCGAAAAATCTGTATCGTTTCTTTCTGATGGTTCTTAAGAGCTTTCTTTTTGTGTTGGCCTATAAACAGCGTTGATTATTTATCTATCATGTCTATAGTTAGAGTCACATCCCATTGATCACAACGTAGTCAACACACCATCGCAGACTATTCTCAGTCATAATTCATAATTACGTTTATTGATCTTTAACTTGGCACGTGATACATAATAGTGGGAGCACTTCTTCTAGAATTATTGTTCTTTAATTCTGGACATTCAGAGGTTAATGCCGGTGGATATTGAATAGTACACAAGTGCTTATTTGTGACATGTAAAATCAAACTCTTTCACAACTTACTTACGACCTGTTCTCTGAAGCACAACTTGAAATACACTTAAAACACTTTCATAACTAAACTCTCTCTATGTTCTAATTTACTTGTTCTGGTTCTATCTAGTAGTAGTATCTACTGCTCAACTACCAAGTTCCTAAGTCACTGCTATATTTCCTATGTTCTCTACTCTAAGCTTGACTAGTCTACATTTATGATTCTTGACTGGCTCGATTTGCTACTGCTTACTACTGCTTGATTTACTAACTGTTCTGACTCCTGTGTCTAACTAACTGACTCTGACTCCTGTATCTAACTTAACTGACTCTCTTCGGCAGTTCGGCCGAAGCTGGACTAAGCTTACTAGTCTATATTTCTGATTCGCAACTAGCTCTGTCTTCCTCCTAATCGCTTGACTTAACCTGCGTGCCTACGTTTTTATATTGAAGTCCCATTTACCGCGCAGTACGTCCACATCGAATCAGCGTCCAATGGACTGTCGCGATGTTGACAATTCTGTAACTTTTGCCTCTAAACAATCACAACAGCCGACATTTTGGTACTTTCAATGAACTCGTACGTCTTAGAATGGTCCAAACGGGCTTGTTTGTGACTCCAAAGTAATCTCTGGTCAGCTTGACCTCTCCTGAGTTTCAAAATAATGATGTTTATTTCATGACTTTGGCCTTGTTTGTCAACTTATTTGCCTGATGGGTCAAGCCATGCGTTTATGCACACCTTTACAACATCTATAAAATTTCCATTCTCCCGAAGCTTGTTATGTCCGACTACTATTCTGCACCTACTGGACACCATCCCTCTTCCTCAACTTTGTCCACTAACCGCTATGAACTTTCCATTGCTTACATTCTGTCACTAACTACTGACGACCGCTATTCTATACTACTGTTATAACCTGTTAAGAATTGGGTACCGGCTGAGTGACCTGACCCATGCTTTCATTCACATAAGCTGGTACAGGCCTCTGAGATTTTCCTCGTTGGTCTTTTTAGCTGACCATGGAACTTTCAACATTCTTCTGAGAAATCCCATCTCTGCGGCCTCTAATCGTCTTTTCATTTGTCTGTTTACTGTCCATGATTCGCTTTCATTGCTCAGAAATGGTTCTATATAGCACCGATGAACTCTCTTTCTTACTTTTATTGATATAGATTTGTTTCATTAGACGTTAAATGTTTAGAATTAACTGATTATGTTACTGTTGTCTTTAATAACTATCCAAATTAAGCACGCATGTTTTTCACTCAGATCAACTGGGTAGTGTCGGAAAAGAAACAAACCAACAATCAATGGAACTTAACGTCGGCTCTCAAACCATTCATCGCTACAGACACGAGTCTCGTTTAACGGAGACTAATATAACACTTAGTTTTTACTAGGTCATTAAAATATAAACTATTATCACATTTAGTTATAACTAGGTCATTAAAATATAAACTATTATCACATTTAGTTTTAACTAGGTCATTAAAATATAAACTATTATCACATTTAGTTATAACTAGGTCATTAAAATAGAAACTATTATCACATTTAGTTATAACTAGGTCATTAAATTAGAAACTATTATCACATTTAGTTTTAACTAGGTCATTAAAATAGTAACTATTATCACATTTAATTATAACTAGGTCATTAAAATAGAAACTATTATCACATTTAGTTATAACTAGGTCATTAAAATGGAAACTATTATCAACATAACAGTTATCGGGTCTAACTGAGTGCCTTGTAGGAATGTCAGAGAATAAAGGCAATAAAGTACAATCACCGCGAGGTGCTCGGGTCTAAATTGTTTTTTCACATTCCATCATCATCATTTAGTGCCGTCTCCGCATCGAAGGTTGGCTAACATCAAGCGTCATTCCGCTGTGTCTCTTGCTTTGATGGTGCATGTTGTCATAGGCTGACTTGTCCATCTTTTTTATTTTCTGAGCATCTATGGACATATTCGGAGTGCAATGATGATGACCCGCAAATAACTCAATAACTCAATAGTAGTTCTCTTTTAATTTTAGTACTTTTAAGACTTCAATTCACCTAACAGTCTTGAGTTGGCGCGTATGTCTGTATTATTACTGTGTCGAATGGTTTTGCTTTCATTTTGAGTTGTATAATCATATCATTGTATATTCAGTTGGTACTTATATACTTTTGTAGCTCTCCTTTTATTAGTATTCCTATACCTCTTTGATGCTATGTTGTGTTGCCTGAATATATAAATGTATATTTTTCGTCCTGTATGTACCAAAATTATTTCCATCTCTTCTCTGATATACCTAAAATATCCATGTTTAATCGTTCTGCTTCTAAAATAAGATTTTATACTTTTTATTTCTTGGAAAAGAGTCTTAACATTCCATGCACCTATTTGTAGATCTTTCTTCTGACATAAGTTACAGTTTATTTCCATGACTTTCTTTGGAATAGTACCTGATGAGGCACAAATATCTTTCACGATGCTCAGCCATAATCGTATTTCGCAGCCTGAACATGCCTCTTTTGTACCACACACTTTGCTGTTTTCGCTTTCTGAGTCGTTGATCATTTCTGATTCTTCCGCCCCATCTACCGTCACAGACTTTGTACATTCGGAATGGACATTCCCGGTAGACGCCATTGTTGTCAAAGTAGATGTTTGCCTGTCGAACCGTGAATACACATTGGCCTATCGATTATGGGTAAAATGTCGACAAACGAAGATTAAATCTTATTCCACTGAAATATCGATAAAGTTAACCCTTGATAGACGAAAAAAAAACACTTGACCAGCCTGGGATTCGAACCAGTGTTCTCCTGTAGGTCATTAAGGTATCTTTAGCCCTCTGTTTCCTGCAGTGGAGACTAAAATAATATAACGTCTTTGGTACGTCATTAAGGTATCTTTAGTCCTCTGCTTCCTGCAGTGGAGACTAAAACAATATAACGTCTTTGGTACGTCATTAAGGTATCTTTAGTCCTCTGCTTCCTGCAGTGGAGACTAAAACAATATAACGTCTTTGGTAGGTCATGAAGGTATCTTTAGTCCTCTGCTTCCTGCAGTGGAGACTAAAACAATATAACGTCTTTGGTAGGTCATGAAGGTATCTTTAGTCCTCTGCTTCCTGCAGTGGAGACTAAAACAATATAACGTCTTTGGTAGGTCATGAAGGTATCTTTAGTCCTCTGCTTCCTGCAGTGGAGACCAAAACAACATAACGTCTTCGGTAGGTCATTGAGACTGTGATATATTTGGAGAATATGTGATATATTTGGAGACTTTGTGATATATTTGGAGACTATGTGATATATTTGGAGACTATGTGATATATTTGGAGACTACGATATTTTTGTGAATTTCAGAAGTGTGCCCCATACCAAAAATTTGGAAGTGATTCAAATATGGCGGCTGTAAGTAATGATGTTTTTTTTTCCCCTGGGACATGGGTAGGGATCGAACACTAGAAACAAAGGCCTCCGTTTTCTTGTGGATCTTACCTGGTTCAAGATTCCGCTGAGACATAATTATTCATGGGAATATACAACAGTGGCTTCCCCTTATCTACCACTGAGTGGTTTATGGTTTGCTCAGATGGTCTTTAACTGCGATCCGGTGTCTAACCTAAAAGATAACAGGTAGGAAAGCAGAGTTTCACCAATGTTACTTAGAGTCAATCCTTATATATGGAAGTGAATCATGGACGATCAGTAAACAAATATGAAGATAAGTGAAGTCAACAGAAATGTAGTTTACTGAAAAAGTTGAGAGTACCATGAACAACTGCAAAGAGGAAAGAAGAAGTTCTGAGAGAGGCCAGACCGCAAAAAAAGTCAATCAGAAATAAAACCAGTTATTGACATTCGCTATAGTACTAGTTATGTAATATTGTTTTTGTTTCAGTTGTGTTTAACTTGCTGATGAAGACTTAAGTCGAAACGTTTTGTTTTCTTTCATTTATTTTACTTGTAAAGTTGTAACACACACTTTTGTACTATTTTTTTGTTGTTGATTGACTCATTGTGGCATCTTTGTACGATTAGACATTATATGATATATTCATGTGTTGTGTGATGAGACATTATATGATATATTCATGTGTTGTGTGATGAGACATTATATGATATATTCATGTGTTGTGTGATGAGACATTATATGACATATTCATGTGTTGTATGATGAGACATTATATGACATATTCATGTGTTGTATGATGAGACATTATATGACATATTCATGTGTTGTGTGATGAGACATTATATGATATATTCATGTGTTGTATGATGAGACATTATATGACATATTCATGTGTTGTATGATGAGACATTATATGATATATTCATGTGTTGTATGATGAGACATTATATGACATATTCATGTGTTGTATGATGAGACATTATATGACATATTCATGTGTTGTGTGATGAGACATTATATGATATATTCATGTGTTGTGTGATGAGACATTATATGATATATTCATGTGTTGTATGATGAGACATTATATGACATATCATGTGTTGTATGATGAGACATTATATGACATATTCATGTGTGTATGATGAGACATTATATGACATATTCATGTGTTGTATGATGAGACATTATATGACATATTCATGTGTTGTGTGATGAGACATTATATGATATATTCATGTGTTGTGTGATGAGACATTATATGATATATTCATGTGTTGTATGATGAGACATTATATGACATATTCATGTGTTGTATGATGAGACATATGACATATTCATGTGTTGTATGATGAGACATTATATGATATATTCATGTGTTGTATGATGAGACATTATATGACATATTCATGTGTTGTATGATGAGACATTATATGATATATTCATGTGTTGTATGATGAGACATTATATGACATATTCATGTGTTGTATGATGAGACATTATATGACATATTCATGTGTTGTGTGATGAGACATTATATGATATATTCATGTGTTGTGTGATGAGACATTATATGATATATTCATGTGTTGTATGATGAGACATTATATGACATATTCATGTGTTGTATGATGAGACATTATATGACATATTCATGTGTGTATGATGAGACATTATATGACATATTCATGTGTTGTATGATGAGACATTATATGACATATTCATGTGTTGTGTGATGAGACATTATATGATATATTCATGTGTTGTGTGATGAGACATTATATGATATATTCATGTGTTGTATGATGAGACATTATATGACATATTCATGTGTTGTATGATGAGACATATGACATATTCATGTGTTGTATGATGAGAAATTATATGACATATTCATGTGTTGTATGATGAGACATTATATGACATATTCATGTGTTGTATGATGAGACATTATATGACATATTCATATGTTGTATGATGAGACATTATATGACATATTCATGTGTTGTATGATGAGACATTATATGATATATTCATATGTTGTATGATGAGACATTATATGACATATTATGAAGAGCTATGTTTACAACGCTCGGAAAAAAATCACAAATAATCAACAACAGGAAAAAAAACAAAGAACGATAGATGGTCCGAAGCAGGATCGAACCCGTACTCCTGGACACAGCGCCTTGCTACCAGAACCCGTACTCCTCGGCACAGCGCCTTGCCACCAGAACCCGTACTCCTCGGCACAGCGCCTTGCCACCAGAACCCGTACTCCTCGGCACAGCGCCTTGCTACAAGAACCCGTACTCCTCGGCACAGCGCCTTGCTACAAGAACCCGTACTCCTCGGCACAGCGCCTTGCTACAAGAACCCGTACTCCTCGGCACAGCGCCTTGCCACCAGAACCCGTACTCCTAGGCACAGCGCCTTGCTACAAGAACCCGTACTCCTCGACACAGCGCCTTGCTACAAGAACCCGTACTCCTCGGCACAGCGCCTTGCTACAAGAACCCGTACTCCTCGGCACAGCGCCTTGCTACAAGAACCCGTACTCCTCGACACAGCGCCTTGCTACAAGAACCCGTACTCCTCGACACAGCGCCTTGCTACAAGAACCCGTACTCCTCGGCACAGCGCCTTGCTACAAGAACCCGTACTCCTCGACACAGCGCCTTGCTACAAGAACCCGTACTCCTCGGCACAGCGCCTTGCTACAAGAACCCGTACTCCTCGGCACAGCGCCTTGCTACAAGAACCCGTACTCCTCGACACAGCGCCTTGCTACAAGAACCCGTACTCCTCGACACAGCGCCTTGCTACAAGAACCCGTACTCCTCGGCACAGCGCCTTGCCACCAGAACCCGTACTCCTCGACACAGCGCCTTGCTACAAGAACCCGTACTCCTCGGCACAGCGCCTTGCCACCAGAACCCGTACTCCTAGGCACAGCGCCTTGCTACAAGAACCCGTACTCCTCGGCACAGCGCCTTGCCACCAGAACCCGTACTCATCGACATAGTGCCTTGCCACCAGAACCCGTACTCATAGGCACAGCGCCTTGCTACAAGAACCCGTACTCCTCGGCACAGCGCCTTGCCACCAGAACCCGTACTCCTCGACACAGCGCCTTGCTACAAGAACCCGTACTCCTCGGCACAGCGCCTTGCCACCAGAACCCGTACTCCTAGGCACAGCGCCTTGCTACAAGAACCCGTACTCCTCGGCACAGCGCCTTGCCACCAGAACCCGTACTCATCGACATAGTGCCTTGCCACCAGAACCCGTACTCCTAGGCACAGCGCCTTGCTACAAGAACCCGTACTCCTCGGCACAGCGCCTTGCTACAAGAACCAAACGCTAGAGTACACGGTCAACTCACCTTTCGTACTGTGTTCTACTATAACTGTTTGTCTGCAACAAAAGTATTCAGCCCTACCCTACCCTACCCAGAAGATACTTGTCTTAATAGGAAAATACAGAAACACAATTTATCCCCGAGTTGTGTTCGTAGCCGTTTGCTAAAGTCACGAGTACACATGTATTAAAGACATCACCCTTGATAGCTATCTTTTTAGGTAGCTGAGTTGACCTTGTGCTCAAGCGTTTGGTTCTCGTGGCAAGGCGCTGTACCAAGGAATAAGGGTTCTATCTTGCTTCGGACCATCTATTATTCTTTGTTTTTTTTTCTGTTGTTTATTACTTGTGATTTTTGTTTCCCGAGTGTTGTAAACATAGCTCTTCCCCTGAAACTCTTGACCGCAGTAATGTTACTTCGTGAAAGCAACCAACCAGCCACTTAAGAATTAACGTGTCGACTATTATACAGAACAGAAGGTTACATTCTTTCTAAAAATGACGAAGAACACAAAAAAGTGATGTTATTTTAAGTAATACACTTGAAATGTACGATTATAATTTGACGTGTTGAAGCGGTTAAAAGATCGAAGTTGTTTAGACTAGGGCTTTCATTATCCAACGATCCTTAGTCGAATTTAAAGAATAGACAACTCGCTCTTCAAGACTACTTGAAGATTCAATATAATTTACTTCTACAACGGCTGATGATATTTGAAATGTTAAGTGAGTCGGGTTTAAAATTGAAATTGACATGTCAACATCGATATATCTCATTCATCGTTCGAGTTTTACTTGACTTTCCTTCAATTCTTTTGCCTTTCAGCGTTAACGAATTAAAATGAAGTGTTCCGATCGATGTTCTGTAGTGTATTTCAGTATTCATCGTTATATGCATGTAATTACCTGTGTGATAAGTAAATTTCGAATTAATGGCATTGGTGTATATAGAAGTTATTTTTAGCCCTCTGGGCGATCAGGGAAATGTTGTTCGGTAATGATTAGTAACTGAAAGCCACATTTGTCTACGTCTTTGGACATGCGGGAGTACGGGGAAATGAAAGAGCGGACAGGTTGGCTAGTTGCACTGTTGTTGAAGACGGTCAAGCAATGGATTGGACGGACATCATAAATGCCCCCCAAGATGTGGGAATGGTACAGGACTTCGACAACCATGAGTCCACGTCGCTCCTTCGGAGGAAAGAGATTGGAGTTAAAATGGGCACATCCAGAAACGAGAAACTTAATGAACCTATAAGAAAACTTATCTACCAGCACAGAACTGGGAGTCGTCAGTCGCTGGACACTGAGAGACTTACTGAGGAGGGGATCTGAGCACCTATGGACATGTTCGGTGTGCAATGATGATGACCCGCAAATAACTTCAGTAATTCAATACGTTAATACAGTATTACTTTGTCAATGTAACTAAATAAACGGGTTAGAAAACTATATAAGTAGAACACGTATCCAATTTCTTGTGTCGGCACGAGGGGAAGGGCTTCTATGGTACTTGAGAATAGAGGTCACGTGGTAAATGCGGTCGCCATATGTAGTTAACGGGTCAGATTTCTTTTTTAATTAGTACCCCCCCAAAAAAAAATTCTGAATACACAACAAAAATACCGTTTAGCTCCTTTTTTGGTGCGAATAAATGAGGAAATTGTTCAGATAGAGAAATGGGGAAATCATTCAGAGAAATGAGAAAATTGTTCAGAGAAATGAGGAAATTGTTCAGATAGAGAAATGAGGAGGTCGTTCAGACAGAGAAATAAGGAAATCGTTCAGTGTTTGGTCAGCGTAAAAAAAAAAAAACCGTTCTGAGTGTGGTCAGTGTAAAGAAAAACGTCTTGAGTGTGGTCAGTGTAAAGAAAAACGTTTTGAGTGTGGTCAGTGTAAAGAAAAACGTCTTGAGTGTGGTCAGTGTAAAGAAAAACGTTTTGAGTGTGGTCAGTGTAAAGAAAAACGTTTTGAGTGTGGTCAATGTAAAGAAAAACGTTTTGAGTGTGGTCAATGTAAAGAAAAACGTTTTGAGTGTGGTCAATGTAAAGAAAAACGTTTTGAGTGTGGTCAGTGTAAAGAAAAACGTTTTGAGTGTGGTCAATGTAAAGAAAAACGTCTTGAGTGTGGTCAATGTAAAGAAAAACGTTTTGAGTGTGGTCAATGTAAAGAAAAACGTCTTGAGTGTGGTCAATGTAAAGAAAAACGTTTTGAGTGTGGTCAGTGTAAAGAAAAACGTTCTAAATGTGGTCAGTATAAAGAAAAGCGTTTAAAGAAAAACGTTATAAGTGTGGTTCATCATCATCTTCAAGTACCGGGCCTGCTGGCGTAGGTGATCATGTTTTTTCACAACTTTAGGTCACTAGAGTTATTTATCATTTCTGTTGTTGACCTTCTGTCAAGCCATTCTCTTAAGCTGTCTGGTATCTTTTCTCTTTGCTTCCCTCTATCTCTTCGTCATTCAGTTTTCCCAGTTGTTACAATATATTCCATCTGTTCTCTTCTCATTCCATGGCCAAAAAATGATGATTGTTTCTTCCTAATATTGGAAATTAGCTCTCATTATTTATTATTTTTTTATTTAATAAGTGTTGTTAGTGTAAATAATAACGTTCTAAGTGTTGTTAGTGTAAAGAATAACGTTCTAAGTATTGTTAGTGTAAAGAATAACGTTCTAAGTATTGTTAGCGTAAAGAATAACGTTCTGAGTGTTGTTAGTGTAAAGAATAACGTTCTGAGTGTTGTTAGTGTAAAGAATAACGTTCTGAGTGTTGTTAGTGTAAAGAATAACGTTCTGAGTGTTGTTAGTGTAAAGAATAGCGTTCTGAGTGTGGACAGTTTAAAGAAAAACGTTTAAATAAAAACGTTCTAAGTGTGGTCAGGCTGCAGGAAAACGTTCTCAGTGTTATGGTAAAAAGAAAAAACGGGTTCAAAGAAAAAGAAATGAGTGGCATGATGAACAATGTCAGCTGTTTTGACTTATAAAACAGTTACTGACAAACAGCGTCCCACAGTAATCGTTAACAAGCAGCAACGGTACTTTTAAAAAAGCAGAACTTTTAAGAAAGCACCAGTATCCCCCCCCCCCCTCGCCCGACGCCGAAATGCAATAGAAGATGGAGAACAAGACACAAGAGTAAAACACAAAAACAAGACACAAGAATAAAACACAAAAACAAGACACAATAACAAGACACAAGAATAAAACACAAAAAAAGACACAATAACAAGACACAACAATAAAACACAAAAACAAGACACAAGAATAAAACACAAAAACAAGACACAAAAACAAGACACAATAACAAGACACAAGAATAAAACACAAAAACAAGACACAATAACAAGACACAAGAATAAAACACAAAAACAAGACTCAAGAATAAAACATAAAAACAAGACACAAGAATAAAACACAAAAACAAGAAACAATAACAAGATACAAGAATAAAACACAAAAACAAGACACAATAACAAGACACAAGAATAAAACACAAAAACAAGACTCAAGAATAAAACATAAAAACAAGACACAAGAATAAAACACAAAAACAAGACTCAATAACAAGACACAAGAATAAAACACAAAAACAAGACTCAATAACAAGACACAAGAATAAAACACAAAAACAAGACACAATAACAAGACACGAGAATAAAACACAAAAACAAGACACAATAACAAGACACAAGAATAAAACACAATAACAAGACACAATAACAAGACACAAGAATAAAACACAAAAACTAGACACAAGAATAAAACACAAAAACAAGACACAATAACAAGATACAAGAATAAAGCACAAAAACAAGACACAATAACAAGACACAAGAATAAAACACAAAAACAAGACACAATAACAAGACACAAGAATAAAACACAAAAACAAGACACAATAACAAGACACAAGAATAAAACACAAAAACAAGACACAATAACAAGACACAAGAATAAAGCACAAAAACAAGACACAAATACAAAGCACAATATCATCATCATCGAGTGCCGTCTCCGCAACGAAGGCTGGCAACCATGGAGCGCCATTCTGCTCTGTCTCTTGCTTTGATGGTGCAGGTTGTCATAGGCTGATTTGTCCATCTTTTGATGTTACTCGTCCATGTTAGTCTTGGTCTGCCTCTTTTACCTTGTATTTTCCCCTCAAGGATTACTTTTAAGTAGGCTGCTGTGTCTTTTAACATGCCCCAAAAACGCATTTGTCTTGTTTGAATTGTGTTTTGTAGTTCTCTTTTCATTTGTAGTTGTTTTAAGACTTCATCGAAAGCACAATAACACGACAAAACAATGAGACACAGTAACAAAGCACAAGAACAAGACACAATAACAAAGCACAAGAAAAAGACACAAAAATAGGACACAATAACAAGACACAAGAATAAAACACAAAAACAAGACACAAGAACAAGACACAAGAATAGGATACAATAACAAAGCACAAGAACAAGACACAAAAAGAGGACACAATAACAAAGCACAAGAACAATACACAAAAATATGACACAATAACAAAGCACAAGACACAAGACACAAAAATAGGACACAATAACAAAGCACAAGAACAATACACAAAAATAGGACACAATAACAAAGCACAAGACACAAGACACAATACACAAAAATATGACACAATAACAAAGCACAAGACACAAGACACAAAAATAGGACACAATAACAAAGCACAAGAACAATACACAAAAATAGGACACAATAACAAAGCACAAGACACAAGACACAAAAATAGGACACAATAACAAAGCACAAGACACAAGACACAAAAATAGGACACAATAACAAAGCACAAGACACAAGACCTAGACACAAAAATAGGACACAATAACAAAGCACAAGACACAAGACACAAAACACAATACACAAAAATAGGACACAATAACAAAGAACAAGACACAAAAATAGGACACAATAACAAAGCACAAGACACAAGACCAAGATATAAGAAGAAACAATCGGCCTTCCAGTGACCGTAGACCCAACAAAAGTATTAGCGTCTTGTACTCAGCTACAGATTCTTCTCTTTGTACAGTGAGATCTCGTCCTTGCATACCAACCTAGACATAGTCCACAATATTCCGCTGTCTCGGTCCGATAGTTCTTTGCATAATCTCCCGCCTTTCCTCCATGTTCTCCTACTTGGTAATTGTTGTGATTGTTTCTGCATCTTTTCCAAGCACGTGACTTATCCAGCTCGAGCGTTTGCCAATTATCACTGTGCGATAAATCGATCATAATATAATGAAAACGTTATCAAGATAATGTCTGTCAATAGAAATAAACGGTTACCACTGCTGTGTAGCTCCTTTCATCACGTTGTATAACCGCAACGTCTGTTCTCCTGTCAGGACGTCACTGAAAATAACAGTAAATACAAGACTCTGTCATAAAGATGTCTTGTAACAAGTAATGTTAAAAAGGGTGTGCCCAGATAATTTCCTTCTTTCTTATTTTTTTTTTTCTCGTGCCAGCTTCCTAGTTGAGCTGCATCATCATCATTGGGTGCCTTCTCCGCATCGAAGGTTGGCTACAATAGAGCGCCAATTGTGTGTTAAAAGACACAGCAGACTACTATACCTACGGTTGCCGTCTCCACTTCGAAGTACCAGGGAGCGCAATTCCGTTCTGTCTCTTGCTTTGATGGTGCAGATTGTCATAGGCTGACTTGTCCATCTGTTGATGTTACTCGTCCATGTTAGACTTGGTCTGCCTCTGCCTCTTTTACCTTGTATTTTCCCCTCTAATATTACTTTTATTAGACTGTTGTGTCTTTTAACATGACCAAAAAATTTCATTTGTCTTGCTCTAATTGTGTTTAGTAGTTCTTTTTTCACCCTTAGTCGTCCTAAAACTTCCTCGTTTGTTTTCTTTTCTTTCCATCCAATTCTACATATTCTTCTGTAAATCCACATTTCAAAGGCCTCAATTTTCTGTTCTGTTTTTGAGCTGCATACACTCGGAATAATGTACTAGGATGGATGTCGCGTTCCAGCTTCATTAATGCTGTTGTTATGGTTAGGGTTAAGGAAGGCCCCGGTATCGCTGCAAACGAATTAAAATCCATAATTGCTCAACCGAATGAACATCTCATTTCCCAAACAAAGAAAGGTAGCTGCAGTCCCATCACAGTAGTCTCAGCACACACGCCAAAAGACGTAAGGCGAAACTGCACAGAAAGTAAACACAGCCATATTTTCACCGTCATACGATATCATCATTCATCGTAAACAACTTGAATATCGAAACATGATCAAAACAGATGAAACGCACAGCTCACGGTGTGCACAGAACACTTAACTCAGTAGCTCCTGCAGCAAGCCGGATTTGGAATATGAGGAAACTGTAACAAGGAACAGTTTTCAGGCAGCCTTTAATGGTTCCTGTCGCCTATCCGTCATATTGACCGGAATTTCACGTTCTCTCGTAAAGGTTGATCGTCCTTTATTTAAAAAATGTATAGCTCTTGATGATGTTAGGTCATCGTTTGCTGTTGTTGTATGGGATTATCGTAGCTGTTTGCTATCTAAGCTCTTTCTTCAACAAGGATATGAATTGTATGTCTTGAAGCAGCTCAGAGATGTGTCAGATACTATCTGCAGTTTGGGGACGTGAGCACTTGATATGTATACTGTACAGGTGGCGGTTGAATTCTCTTTATACAGGTGGGAATCTACTTTCAGTTTATAGGCCGACGCCATCAATTTTAGTTTCAAGAGGTGCCCTTCCAATTTTAATCCATTGAAGAGTGCATTCACTTTAATTTTTATAGAGGTGTGGGTTCATTTTCAGCTCGTAGAGGTGCGCATTCACATTCAATTAGAGAGGTGCGCATTCACATTCAATTACAGAGGTGTGCATTCACTTTCAATTTACAGAGGTGCGCAATCAATCTGCAATCCCCTGGTATGAGCTTAAATATAGTAGCCTGCTGTTTTCTGTTAAGCATTAATTAGTGGGTGTCTTGAGGATTTTTATTGTTTGTTCTTTTGTTTCCATGAGTTGTTTCCTATATTTCCATTTTTATTAGCGAATGACTTCTTTTAATGGATATTTTATGCTTGAGTTCTTCTTTTTTGCTACCTTTCGTTGCTATTAATTGAAAACCGCTGCATCAAGTGAGCAGCAGAAAGAAATGAATAGCGGGGAAAATCCATAGTGCAGTGCCGTTATGTAGGTCATTGTGAGAAAGCAAAAACAAAACTAAAATACAAATCATACAATATGGCATGAATAGATTTTCAATAAAATAAATGTCTCCAGGCGCGTGCCATGATAAATGCGATCATCGTATGTGGTATGTACAGACACTCTGGTAATATTTGCCTTGCTAATCGCAGACGATAGTTTCTCTTTCTTTCAAACGCTGCTAACCTTTCCCGCTTCCATCACTAGTCACGTACTAAGACGGTCATAAACCGGAATCCATTCACCGAAGTGCGGACAAGTTGACCTCCTTATGGCGCTATATCACGTCAGTCTATGAAATCGAGACGCTTGTAACCAGGGACGCCCCTAATCGATTAGCCTCGAGCTGAGTAATATTCCAATACTTTATTATTTTTCTTGCAGCAATTACTTTTGCTTTGACCCGTGGTAAAAGGAAAAAAATAATACGAATAGAAATGTGGCTAAAAGAAGGTCTTTCTTTCAGCCTCAACTGTCCAGAACGTATTCTCTCTTAGGTCTACATTAACCGTTGGACCTTACATCTCACTTCCTGCCTGTGTTTAATCTGATTTGATAAATATAATAGTAGTAGTGGTAATACTCGAAACCTGCAAGTGGATATCAAAATTGAAGGAACAGACCTGGAGACAGTTCAGAACTACAACTACCTTGGACATACTATAACCAGTGGTGGGAAATGTACAACTGAAATAAACAAAAGAATAGGAATGGCAAAAAATGTAATTTTAATGCCCATGAAAAATATACTAACATAAAAACAAAATAACACGAGGGCTAAACAAAGAATAGAAAAATGGTATATCATCTCAGCATTCATACATGGTGCAGAAACATGGACGTTAGAAAAGAAGACAGAATAGACAATTGAAACCTTTGAGATGTGGATTTATAGAAAAATCTGTAGAATTGGGTGGAAGGAAAAGAAAACAAACGACGAAGTCTTAAAACAACTAAAAATGAAAAGTTAACTACTAGTCACAATTCAAACAAGAGAAATTAGATTTTTGGGGGCATGTTAAAAGACACAGCAGCCTACTATACCTACGGTTGCCGTCTACACTTCGAAGTACCAGGGAGCGCCATTCCGTTCTGTCTCTTGCTTTGATGGTGCAGATTGTCATAGGCTGACTTGTCCATCTTTTGATGTTACTCGTCCATGTTAGTTTTGGTCTGCCTCTGCCTCTTTTAACTTGTTTTTCCCTTCCAAGACTAATTTTAGTAACATTAACTTTTAACATGCCCTAAAAATCTCATTTGTCTTGTTTGAATTGTGACTAGTAGTTAACTTGTCATTTTTAGTTGTTTTAAGACTTCATCATTTGTTTTCTTTTCTTTCCATCCAATTTTTCTTATTCTTCTATAAATCCACATTTCAAAGGCTTCAGTTTTTTTTCTGCTTTCTTGTCTATCATATATTTTAAGAACTTATAATGTGCATTAAATATTAAGGATTTTTAAAGTGGAATTATTTAGCTATTTTCAACATTTGTTTTTAATGTTTTAAGTTCAGAGCTAGCTGATCAGGGAAGTGGACTGTAAATAAATAAATGAGAGAAGATTATAAAGAACATCTGTGAAAGGTGACATTAGAATTCTACGTTCAGTGATCAAATTACACTTGACTGTATTTCTTCATCTTTTTTTTTTATTATTTTGACATTAGAATTTTTCGTTCAATAATCGAATTGCATCGTACTGGTTTTTTTTTTTTAGAATATTGACAGCAGAATCCTTCATTCGCATATCGAGTTGTATTTGCACTGTGCTTTGTGCTTTGCAGGCCAAAGCATCTACCTTCAATACAAATTTATTTGGGAATTCTTTCATAATCTTTGCTTGTGTCTGACATTCCTACAAGGGAAAAACTATTTCTGCCGGAATTGTCGCTTTAAAGTAGATTGTTGTATGCCATTGCATAGCTTCACTGATACTAGTTATATTAAAATATAAAAATTGGATAGTTTCACACTGATATTTATATTAAAATATAAAAAAATGGCACAACAATTTCCATGGCAGTGCTGATATCAAATTCACGAGACCAGGCTCCACGAAAAAATCTTGTTATTTCTGCGGATGGATCTGTCTATCAAATATTTGCAGATTCAGCCACGAGAGAAGCTGTTCAGCAAAACAGCATAAGAAACTACTATTTTTACTAAACTACGGACTTCTCATGGTTGCTTACTACCAACCAGGACTGTCAAAGCCATATATATATATGTATATATATATATATATAGTTATATTAGGTGGATTGTGATAGTGGATAAGACAGTGATGTTATAATTCAATGAATTACTATAACGGTCATTCATTGCCTTCAGAAGGATTGGAGAGAACGAGGACATTGTGGTGGAGGACAGTGTGGTGGAGGACAGTGTGGTGGAGGACAGTGTGGTGGAGGACATGGTGGGGAAGGACAATGCGGTACCTTTCACTAACTTTACTGAAGTATTCTACTGTTTGTGTTTATTTAACGTATTAATCTCTATTTTACTAGGCTGGCCAGGTGTGTGAGGCTCGCCCAGCCAGACAGTTTTATCGGATGTCGTCATAGAACGTGACGACTACGTCATGCCGCCTATTGGCAATGTCACGTGTCAGCCCAACAATATAACCACAGATGACTCCAGCAATTTAGGCAAGTATTTTAGTTCTGTATGCATGTTTATTTTTCCGTATTAAATATTAGTTCCAATAATATCATTTCCACATTTGGAACGAGCAGTTTTGTTCTGAGTCTACTACATTTTTCTCACTTTCAAATGTGATATTATTCTATAGTGAGTGCTTCAAATATGTGACGCCAAATAAATATGTTAACTTTGGTTTTTAAGGCATGTTATTACGATATTTTAGTAAGTTAATGTATATGATAATGAATATTGAGAAATGTTGTTCACATCAAATCTATTCTATGTTGTTCACATCATATCTATTCTATGTTGTTCACATCTAATTTATATCTATTATATGTTGTTCACATCTAATTTATATCTATGCTATGTTATTCACATCTAATTTATATCTATTCAATGTTGTTCACATCTAATGTATGTCTATGCTATGTTGTTCACATCTAATTTATATCTATTCAATGTTGTTCACATATAATGTATGTCTATGCTATTTTGTTCACATCTAATTTATATCTATTCAATGTTGTTCACATCTAATTTATATCTATTCTATGTTGTTCACAATTAATTTATATCTATTCTATGTTGTTCACATCTAATTTATATCTATTCAATGTTGTTCACATCTAATGTATGTCTATGCTATGTTGTTCACATCTAATTTATATATATTCTATGTTGTTCACATCTAATTTATATCTATTTTATGTTGTTCACATCTAATTTATATCTTTTCGGGAGCATAAATACACTGTGTAAAATTATGTGCTGACTATGCTTCTAAAATGACCAAAACCACTAAAATATCATTATCAAACTATATGTATGTGGTCATATGAATACAATCATGAAAAACAGTATGTCTAAGAATAACATTAAAATTGAATTGACCAGAAATGTTAATTCC
Source organism: Megaustenia siamemsis (assembly GCA_032433765.1). Lineage (NCBI taxonomy): Eukaryota > Metazoa > Mollusca > Gastropoda > Stylommatophora > Ariophantidae > Megaustenia > Megaustenia siamemsis. The sequence continues at coordinate 17,421,307 of JAVIAB010000139.1, read as the reverse complement.
TTACTTTAAAATAAATAACAAGCCAAGAGAAGCAGTGTAACCAAACTAAAAGTGAAGTTAAAATTGACTGCTAGTAACGTTTTGGTATTTCTGTTTTAGGTAAAGATGACCTCAACGCCTTACTGTACATCGTGGTGACGCTTCTATTCTATTCTATGGGGATCATTATTGGCATCATTACGTACCTCAAGCGTGAGCAGGCCGAAATGGAAGAGGACAAGATGTTCGACATGTACATGCAAATCAAGCGGGAACCATTCAACCTATATAAGAAGGAACGCGTCCAGCAGATGGCGCAGTACCTCAAACAGATAGAAGAGCAATCGGCGGCCCGGGAGAAGATTGAAAACTGGCGGACAATGGAGCACAGCCAGATGCAGGCACATATGCAACGCTATCAGCCATGTCGTCGTCACGTACACAGACATTTTTCTTGTCCGGACTGCAACAAGACGTCACCGATCGCCGAGATCTGTCAGGGGTACGATGACAGAGCTGCACTGGAAGGCAGCTGGGCTGAGAATGGAGGTGGCACTGCATTTCTCTGTTCTCTCACTCTAGGAGTGTGTGAGCCTTTACTTACGCCTGACAGCATGAAGCGACTGGCTCTGTCAGAATTAACAAACGTTGAGGGAAAAACATTGAACACCTGTACACAAGGGCTATCCATGCAACAGTCGTACCCAGGTATGCCTATTAAAACTGCTTATAGACACGACTCATTGGCTGTAATTAAGACAGAAAACGACATGGCTTCGTTAAAAGACCATAGTTCTTGCAACGAATTCAATCAATCTCTATCAAAGTCCCTGCCTCCAGAAACAATCCTAGATAGCCTTTCAATGTTTCAGAAGTATGACATGGAGCTTAAGGAGCTACGACAATGCAAATACGATGAGGCCAAGGCTGTCTTCCAGAAGAATCCTGCTTTAGTCGAACATTATCGCGATGTCTGTAACAGCGTACCTTTCAATGTACAAACAGCGGCCCCGTTATGCAAAAGGAGTGTTTCCTTGACAACGAAATCAGGGAAACCTACAACCTTATTTCGGCAACTGAGCCAAGATCTAGATCGCAAAACATGTGACCTTGCAGTACACGCTTCTTTTGGAGGAAGCTGTATGTCACGTGACGACCAGAACATTACCAGTTCTGCATACTATCCAACAAATGAAGGTGTGGTGTCGTCAGATATAGAAGAATGCGCATCGTGTACAAATGAAAGGAATAGTTTAATTAGTGACGGGAATAATGCGGGTGTTTGTGATAGACACATACCACATACACACCTGGACACCAAAGAGTGTTGTCAAGGTCAGGAGCATCACTATGCACAGCAGCCACCTCAACAGGAGACGTCACCGACAACAGCGTCAGAAACCACAGCCGCCCATGCCCCGCAGAAGCGCCAACTGCCGCTGCATCTGTTCATTCCAGCGCAGCAACCAACCCAGTTCAGTGACCTCCGACTTAAAGTCATGTTTCCAATGCCACTCATTCCTCACTCCCTTTTAAAAGATGAAACCGTTAACCCGGGTATAAATTCTCACAACAGCACTTCCCCGCAGATTACACCCCCTGTCTACAGTCCACTTCACGATTCCTGGAATCCTGTCAATTCCAAGAATGTCGATATTTCTGGTGTAACAAGGGCTCGACAACTTGGCCTTAACTGGAAAAGTAAAACCGCCGAGAAGAAAGGGGGACCAAGGACACAACCAGAGAGAAGGGGAGCTTTGTTTTTCACGCAGAGATCACTTCACAAAGACGCTGACGGTATAAAATCATCTGGTGCTCGCAAACATTCTAAACCTGTTGTCTTCAGTCGGCAGGAAAGCTTTGATTCCCACAACAGCCGGACCTCAGAGATGTCAGAGAGTCTAGAAAACCCGCTCTTGCACAACATCAGCAACATAGACAGTGCCATGAACCTCTCAAGTCCGTCGTTGACCGTAGGGTCAAGTTCAGTATCTCCTCCAGCCACCAGTAAACACATGAAACGTATCCCTCGTTTAATTCGATCTCAGACAGTGGACACTTCCAAACTTCTGCAACAGAGTAATCCTTTTTAACTGCCTGACTTACTGTTCTTGACATTGTTGGTCGAGGAACGCTAAAGTCATCAGTTATCAAGTAAATCAATAAAATTACCGATGTCAGTCTTGGGAATGAGGGTTGGGGTGGGGATACGTCAAATTGTTGCAGAAACTGCACCCCAACCTCACTATTCTGCTCTAGATTGTTATTTGTTTGCACTCCTGTTGCACTCCACCAGGGTTGCATTCTACCAGGGTTGTACTCCACTAGGGTTGCATTCTACCAGGGTTGCACATCACCAGGGTTGCACTCTACCAGGGTTGCACTTCACCAGGGTTGCATTCTACCAGGGTTGCATTCTACCAGGGTTGCACTCCACCAGGGTTGCACAATATGACAGTTCCTGAGTCGGTTACTACATCTTCTCGCGAGTGGTTTGTCCAGGTCTCCCCGTTAATGTGGTCGTTTTGAACGGCCATAATGGTTGACGGTTACAAACATTATCCCCCCTGCACCTAATGCAATGGATTGCACAAATAATTTGCTGGATCAATGCTACCTTGATATACTTATTGCAGTATGACACAAACTCTTTGTTGATTAATAACCCATTTTGACTTTCCACACGGACGTGATATACTATGTACCTCACAGTTGCACCATTTGGTATGATATTAATCGTATTAATCTTCTTAATTCTCTTTCTTTCTCTCTCTCTCTCTCTAACTATCTATCTACCTCTCTCCCTTCCTCCTTCACTCAATTTGTTTATGTATCACTCTGAAATCACTCTCCTGAAAAAGTGAAGAGAAAAACAGCAAAATGTTAACAATATTAAATATAACTTTTAATATACTTTAAACAGATTCACCTGACGTCTATTTATTTATCGAAATAACAACTCTTTAATTAAAAAGAAAATGGTTACAAGTTAGTAATGGTCATTTTAGTTTAATGAAATATTTCTGAGCCAAACAAACACCACCCAATTCGATCAGTAGTCGCTTCGTGCTTTGCAGAATTTAGACATTTGTTGAACTTCTGTTTCATTCACTAAGAGTTAAAATCTGAAATAAAATAAAATCACAAAATGACTGTTGAAATAATGAAACCAAATCAACGATTAATGTTTCAATTAATATTAATGATTTACTTAATATAATCTGAGTATTGTAAATATGTACATTTTATTGCGTTTCTTTACTCGGTTTTGTATTTTAAACGAACATTTTTTATGACTCCCTTCAACTCTTTTCTTCTTGTTCATCATCCTCATCATCATCATCATCATCTTCTTTCCTTTCTCATTTGCCTTTCTGCCTATGTTATTCCTAGTATCACTAATATTCCTTCAATCCATCTTTTTCGTAAACAGCTCTTTGACCTAGTATTCTTGTCGCATTTTCTTTTTTTTTTTTTTTATTAAGCTTGACATTTAGTATGTTTTTTTTTTTATCCAATGTGAGACATTTAGTTGTTTTTGACTTCTCACGTGACCAAACAGTTTGACCTGTTATTGCTGTCATGTTTTCAATAGCGGGCCACAACCCTAGCCCTTTTGTTAATTCTCCAATTCTGGTATTATTTTCCAGACTTCTTTTATAGTCTCTCTGATCTTATCTCCTGCCATGCGTCTAACACATTTCATTTCTCATGTGGTTATTCAACAGATTTTTAAACATACATTAGTAAAGTATCCAGGTATTGATAGTGCAACTTTGGGATGAAGATTTTATGTTAACGTTTTTTTTTTACCTTCTATGCCACTTTTGTAGTTGTACAACAGTGGTGTCTTATAGCTTGGAAAGGTTTATAACATCTTGAGTCTATTTCTACTGTTTATCTGTTGCCATATGTCGATAGATATCCTCGGTATTTAAATATCTCTACATATTAATATCTGCTTTTCTTTTACAATGCTTGTGACTTCTGTTGCATTGATGTTAACTCATGTTGCAATGTTGTTAACTCATGTTGCATTGATGTTAACTCATGTTGCATTGATGTTAACTCATGTTGCATTGATGTTAACTCATGCTGCAATGATGTTAACTCATGTTGCATTGATGTTAACTCATGCTGCAATGATGTTAACTCATGTTGCAATGTTGTTAACTCATGTTGCATTGATGTTAACTCATGTTGCATTGATGTTAACTCATGTTGCATTGATGTTAACTCATGTTGCATTGATGTTAACTCATGTTGCATTGATGTTAACTCATGCTGCAATGATGTTAACTCATGTTGCATTGATGTTAACTCATGTTGCAATGATGTTAACTCATGTTGCATTGATGTTAACTCATGTTGCATTGATGTTAACTCATGTTGCATAGATGTTAACTCATGTTGCATTGATGTTAACTCATGTTGCATTGTTGATGTTAACTCATGTTGCATTGATGTTAACTCATGTTGCAATGATGTTAACTCATGTTGCATTGATGTTAACTCATGTTGCATTGATGTTAACTCATGTTGTATTGGGTGCCTAGGTTGTTAAGTCTACTCAAGTGTTCTTAAATCCTGAAATCTTCCCTTGCGATCACATATTTCTCTGTTACTTGCCGCAATAATAACCGCTGAATATACATGTAACGTGAAGTATCTTTGCTGGATAATGAAATCTTATATACATACTAACAGTCTCCTACTGATGGGGTCGATCCCGTGAGATAATAGATGGGAAATAGGGTTTACAGAGAAGCTTGAAATAAAAAACGCATGAGAGGACTAGTGGCCGTGTAGTATATACTAGGCCAGAGTGTTCTTGTGTGTTTATAGTTTAGGTTTCATCGCAAATAATGTACGTTGTTAATAATGACGGAGGTTAACATTTTAAGTTTTTAAAAGAAAACGTACTGTGTTGATGTTATGTACATTAATTCTGACTTTACATGAGGGAGAGAAATGTGGTTGTTAAAATAAATAAGTAGGGCACTACCTTCCCCCTTCCCTGTGTGTTACCGGGGCCTCATTATGTGGAAAGTAAAGAATAGTGACACTGTGACCTTCCAGGCATGTCGTAAGAGGCGACAAAGGAGATTGATCGACGGCTTGACAAGCTGTCATTGTAAAAAGTATTGTTATGGAAACATATCAGTGATCTCTGCAATATGTGCCATTTTGGCACGCAAGGTTTCTGTTTTTGAGATTGTGGTTCTGCCCTATGTGCCATCTTCGGCTCGAAAGGACGATAGATATATAGGCTACCTTACCTAATGCTGTTTTCAGAAATTGTAAGTATATATTTTTAATTATACGAAACTTTAATACAGTAGGGAGCCGCGATAGTCTACTGTTTAGTGAAATGGACTACTAAGGACAAAAAGGTCGAATTAGATCCTGATCGACGGCTTAAATGGGTACCGAATTTTTTTTCTGGAAAAGTAAAGCGACACGGGCGTAATACAGATCACACATTACCTCATAAATAATGTACCTAAGGTCTATAAAAATGATGGTCACTATATTTGTTTGTTACCACTAACCCTGCGCCGTGGCTGACACACTCCGTCTTATGCAGGTTGGACATTTGTTAGATGTAGGAGTTTTCCTTCTTGTTGTGTGGCTGCCGGTCAGGGCTGTTGAACCCACCAACGAAGTGTTTTTTTTTCAGGGTGTTCCCCCGTAGCCTTTCATTCTCCCTATAACAACTGCTGGACAGCAGTGGTTTGTTATTCCGAGGTGTCCTTCCCCGTGGACAGAGCTTTGAATGCGGCTCTTACTCTCATGGCTTACACCATCATTAGACATCTGGGTGTTGTTCTAAATAATGCAACAGTTCCACTCATTGTACCCACTCCATCCTAGTAGGGGAAGCCGCCTATATGAGGAAAAATTAATAAATACAAAAAAATGGTATGTTAGAAGCTTTACGTGATAAGTGGACGACACAAACTAAACTACGTTTCGGCCCAATAGGCCTTCAGCAGGAACAAACAAGAAAAACACACATACAAAACTAAAAACGAACATTCAAAACAAAAATATTCGAAATATGTTAAAGAAAAATGCCTATCCTGTGTGTATGAAAAGGAAATGGTAACAATGTTACTAAGATCCCACATCAATGTAACAAGCTTCTAACATAACATTTTTTTGGTATTTTTTAATACTTAATGTTTGAAACCTCCTATATGTTCGTCAAGTCAGATCTCCATTCTCATTGCCATGATGAAGTCCAATACCATGACAGTTCTGTCCAGGTCGTGATGGCTGTAGCATATTAGATGCCTTAGTTCAGCAGCCTCTGGCTTAATTTGATTCAATACCTTGTATGTAAGTAAAAGTAAAGTACCCCCCGTCACGCCAAGTGGCGTATAGGGAAATATGGTGTTAGTGACCCTATATTTTACAGACCTTCAGCACATGATTTTTGGGGTAATGTGGTCGGTATTACGCCCGTGCTGCTTTTAATTTCCCAGAAAAAATCCGGTACCCATTTAAGGCTGGGTGAACCCGGAGCCGTCGGTTGGGATCGAACCCTACCCCTTGTCCGTAGTAGTCCAGTTCACTAACCACTGAGCTATCGCGGCTCCTACTAATTTTTAGGGAATTAGTAAAACCCAGGTGTCCTCGCCAGGATTACGAACCCCGGCTGTTGCCGTTTGTATGTACTAATGTTAAATAAGGTTGTTTTATATGACACTGTAAGTAATATAAACACTGAATTTTCTCCCTTTGTGACAGATTGACATATAGGTATGACGTGATCGAAGTACTTAATAGATAGTGTGTCATGCCTTTCATTATTAGCAATCAAATCCTTCTACAACTATCTATTTATTCATTATTAGCAATCAAATCCTTCTACAACTATATATCTATTCATTATTAGCAATCAAATCCTTCTACAACTATATATCTATTCATTATTAGCAATCAAATCCTTCTACAACTATCTATCTATTCATTATTAGCAATCAAATCCTTCTACAACTATCTATCTATTCATTATTAGCAATCAAATCCGTCTACAACTATCTATCTATTCATTATTAGCAATCAAATCCTTCTACAACTATCTATCTATTCATTATTAGCAATCAAATCCTTCTACAACTATCTATCTATTCATTATTAGCAATCAAATCCTTCTACAACTATCTATCTATTCATTATTAGCAATCAAATCCTTCTACAACTATCTATCTATTCATTATTAGCAATCAAATCCTTCTAAAACTATCTATCTATTCATTATTAGCAATCAAATCCTTCTACAACTATCTATCTATTCATTATTAGCAATCAAATCCTTCTAAAACTATCTATCTATTCATTATTAGCAATCAAATCCTTCTACAACTATCTATCTATTCATTATTAGCAATCAAATCCTTCTAAAACTATCTATCTATTCATTATTAGCAATCAAATCCTTCTACAACTATCTATCTATCAATAAGTCTCAGTGCCTTTGTTTCTCCAACTATTTTGCGATTTCGGTTAAAATCTTCCACCACTTTCATTATTCTCCAGCTGTCCCTTTCAGTTGCCAGTAGTCCTTCCAGGACTTCCTTGTTAAGGTAAATGTCTAGACAAATTAGCGTATCTTCTGCTTATTTTGGTTAATGTTATTTAATTAATCCTGTTTTGCGATTTTAATTCTTCATTCAAATTGTAGGCTGCGCGTAGATTCGGGCCATCGTTATCAAACACATCATTTTCTTATTTGTATATAGGACCATTCTTGTCAAACATTACATTCTTAGTTGTATATCGGACAATTCTTGTTAAAAACCTCATCTCTTCGTTGTATATCAGACTATACTTATTAAACACATCATCTCTTAGTTGTAAATCGGACCATTATTGTCAAACACCACATCTCTTAGTTGTATATCGGACCATTCTTTTCAAACACCTAATCTCTTAGTTGTATATCGGACCATTCTTGTCAAACATCTCATCTCTTATTTGTATATCGGACCATTCTTTTCAAACACCTCATCTCTTAGTTGTATACCGGATCATTCTTGTCAAACACCTCTTCTCTTAGGTGTATTATATCGGACCATACTTGTAGAAACCATATCTCTTAGTTGTATTATATCGGACTATTCTTGTCAGCCATCACATGTTATAGATGCATGTACAAGTAAAATATTGGCAATGGTGGGAAGATTAGAAAACGAAGTGGCAATTAAACTTGGCGATAAGATTCTAGATGATTAATAGATTAATTACAGAGATAATATAGTTCTGAATTTATAAACCAAACCAACCTTGAGATAATATCACTAAATTAATGATGCAATAATAATCATATTATATAATAATATATGTATATCGTCGTTGGCGTCTTGACCGACGGTTGGTATCAAGCAATTATGATAAGTCAGTAGTTTGGTAAAAATACTAGTGTCTTATTCCGGATGTTGTTTTGCTGAACAGCTTCTCTCGCGGCTGAATCTGCCAATATTAGATACACAGATCCATCCGCAGAATGAACAAGATGTATTTGTGGTGCATGTTGGATGCTGCTTTGCTGAACAGCTTCTCTCGTGGCTGAATCTGCCAATATTGTATACACAGATCCATCCGCAGAATGAACAAGATGTATTTGTGGTGTATGTTGGATGCTGCTTTGCTGAACAGCTTCTCTCGTGGCTGAATCTGCCAATATTGTATACACAGATCCATCCGCAGAACGAACTAGATGTATTTGTGGTGCCTGGCCTCGTCTCCTTTCTCCAGCGTCTTTAGTCTTCTGATTGTAATAATAATGTGACAATAATTATTACAATGTAACAAGTAAATGGTTTCCTCCACACCTCGAGGCGTTGTTGAGAGTAAAAGTCTTTAATTAGTTAATGCCCACATTTTTCAATGACACAGAACATTTTATAGGTGATGTGGTCGATACAACGCCAGGCCGTTTTACTCCTCACAAACAATATTTCGTGCCCATTTTCAGAAGCCATGACATTCAAGAAACAAACAAAAAATGGCCAACTAGCTGGGAAATGAACTCGCCCATTTGTGGTCAGTAGCAAGGGCACTAACTAGGCTCCTGCATGTTGTTCACTCACTGACAGTGAAGCCAGTCTATAGAATCTGCAAGTTTACATAAGTTCGGATGATGTCCCTTAACTCTTTCCATACGGTAGGACGCACTATGCGCCATTTCAATTTCGGCCGCGTACGTTACGCCGCACAGTGCGCTACTCTCAATTTGATTAGTGTAAATTGTCATCAAACTATATTCTACTTACATGTCTTGTATCATCTTGTAATTGGTGACATTTAATTCCTTGTATAATTATCTAAACATTCATATATAATATGTTAAGTGTTAGATAAATATAAACATGTAGATTGATATTTATAATCATGACAAATTTCGTCTCTAAAATATCTACCACTGAATTGATAAAAAAAACCCTTCCGTATTGAAAGAGTTAAAGGTGTTTCCAAGAGATGGAAACGATGAGAGTAGGCCTTATCTCCCCTCTTCGAGTCGGTGCATTCGAGAAATACATGTTTAACTAGCTAATGAAATGCGTGGTTACTGTTTTTTTTTTTTTTTTATATATGTTTAGGCACCCATTCAGTCAAATGTGGCCATTTCTTAATTGGAATAATGTGCGTGATCTCTCCTGTGCGGAAAATTGATGTAAGAATTTTACTTAAAAATTTGTTTAAGCATTTTCAGATAATTTGTCATTGTTCGATATATCGGCCCAGTAATCGTAAATATTAATCCAATAAGCATGTCGCAATTGGTAGTTGTTGAGAACAGTGCTTTGAGTTGATTACCCCCTGCTGTAAACACAAGTCCAGGAGATGTCAGAAATAATGGACAAATAATGTGTTGAGCACACATTTGTCTACGGTAAGCCGTTGATAGCGATGATAATGAAGATGAGACTAACCACTGAGTTGTAGAAACGATGTTTACAGTCATGCGATTCTCTATTACGTAACAGAAGAGTACTTAGATTGGTGCAGAAAAATGAGTGCAATTGTAGATGGTGTACATGTTATAAGAAATCGCCAGTGGCTTAGTTGTTAGCGTGTTAGGTTGCCATAAAAGCGGTCTTTGTTCAATTACTATCTGACACGTCCCAGTCAACCCAGCTGAGAAAGTAAAAATGAATACCTTTCCTCCCCTCCCCTTCTTTTTTCTCTTACAGGTTCTGTGTTCTTGTACGTTGAGTTGTGTGTTTTAGACTTATCTACAACATTCATGTTTGTCGCGGGACTTAGTTTGTATATTTGTCGCCAGTGCTGACAGTTTAATACGTCACCACTACCAAATGAATGTGTTCCAAGGGACGTCATTCAGAGCGGTTATTTTAATTACTATTAACTTCACTTCTACATTAATGTGTGCCATAGGACACACATTTAGTGCTTTAGCTTATTTAAGACTTCACTCTCCTACGACAATATACGTCACAGAGTAACCTGCATTCCCTACATAACATTAACAACGCACGAACTGACGATGAGAGTATTGTAAATAAAGGGAGAAATATTCCGGAAATTTCTGTATATTCATGAAATAAGGAATTGAAGTCAACGGTCACAACATAAACAGTTTGCGATATGCGGATGACACAGTCTTTATATAAGGAACGGGGAATGAACTACAAGAAATGATAGACATAATAGTGAAAGAAAGAAACACGAAAGGTCTCAGTCTACATAGTAAGAAACAGAAATAGTGATAAGAAAGAAGAAACGATAATCACCATCATGTAACATAAAAATAAGTAGGACAAATCTGAAACAACAGCGGAGCGTCAAATACCGGGGCACAATAATAACATTCGACGGAAGATGCACCACAGAAATAAAAAGCAGAATGGGGCAGACTAAAGTAGAATTTTAGAAAATGAAAAACGTCTTCTTCAACAAGTCTATATCAAAAGACAGGAGAAAGATTGTTCATGGGTGTTATATAAAGAAAATTCTGACCTAGGGAAGTGAATCATGAACAGTAAGCAGATAAATGAAAAGACGATTAGCGACCACAGAGATGGGATTTCTCAGAAGAATTTGAGAGTTCTATGGACAGCTAAAAAGACCAAAGAGGACATTTTCGAAAAGGCCAACAAAAAAAGTGAGTTCTTAAAAAACACCAGAAAGAAACAACCAACATTTATCGGGCAAACCATGAAAAGAGAAAAGTTGGAATAATTTGTTACAATTGGCAAAATGCAAAGAAAGGAGAGATCGCGGAGAAAGAGAGAAAATACTTGATAGCTTGGCGTCATGGCATGGAAAACAGTCAACAACAGAATTGATGAGATACCATGTCGATAGAAGATTGTGGAAGGATCGCCTGCGCCAGTCGGTGTGGCACATGATGAAGCTATAGTCTCACACATTACACGTGTTGCTAACATTAGATTGTTGATTAGTTGGCTACTATGACCCGTTAATTATAATAATGAGATTGTTGATTAGTTGGCTACTATGACCCGTTAATTATAATAATGAGATTGTTGATTAATTGGTTACTATGACCCGCTAATTATAATAATGAGATTGTTGATTAGTTGGTTACTCTGACCCGTTAATTATAATAATGAGATTGTTGATTAGTTGGTTACTATGACCCGTTAATTATAATAATGAGATTGTTGATTAGTTGGTTACTATGACCCGTTAATTATAATAATGAGATTGTTGATTACTAAGATCTGTTAATTATAACGATGAAATTGTTCATTGTTAATTACTAAGATCTGTTAATTATAACGATGAAATTGTTCATTATTGATTAATTACTATGATCGAACAAACTCCAGGCTACCCCAAAAGAGACTCAAACTGTAGCCTATGCGGTTCAGCAGAGATGCTTGTTGTCTACAGCTCAATGCTTGCACACTTCTTTATCTTGCAGCTTAATCGTTGTTCTCATACTTGGTTACAAAATCGACCTCTCATGATTGTTGCTTATGATTATTGCTTCTTATGATTGTTGTTTCTCACAAACCGTTGGTTCAGATGAATATTCTCTTTATTGTTACTTCTATTGACTGTTGCTTCTGATGAGTATTTCCATGATTGCTACCTCTATTGACTGTTGCTTCTGATGAGTATTTCCATGATTGTTACCTCTATTGACTGTTGCTTCTGATGAGTATTTCCATGATTGTTACCTCTATTGACTGTTGCTTCTGATGAATATTTCCATGATTGCTACCTCTTTTGACTGTTGCTTCTGATGAGTATTTCCATGATTGCTACCTCTATTGACTGTTGCTTCTGATGAGTATTTCCATGATTGTTACCTCTATTGACTGTTGCTTCTGATGAGTATTTCCATGATTGTTACCTCTATTGACTGTTGCTTCTGATGAGTATTTCCATGATTGTTACCTCTATTGACTGTTGCTTCTGATGAGTATTTCCATGATTGTTACTTCTATTGACTGTTGCTTCTGATGAGTATTTCCATGATTGCTACCTCTATTGACCGTTGCTTCTGATGAGTATTTCCATGATTGCTACCTCTATTGACCGTTGCTTCTGATGAGTATTTCCATGATTGCTACCTCTATTGACCGTTGCTTCTGATGAGTATTTCCATGATTGTTACCTCTATTGACGGTTGCTTCTGATGAGTATTTCCATGATTGCTACCTCTATTGACCGTTGCTTCTGATGAGTATTTCCATGATTGCTACCTCTATTGACCGTTGCTTCTGATGAGTATTTCCATGATTGCTACCTCTTTTGACTGTTGCTTCTGATGAGTATTTCCATGATTGTTACCTCTATTGACTGTTGCTTCTGATCAGTATTTCCATGATTGTTACCTCTATTGACTGTTGCTTCTGATGAGTATTTCCATGATTGTTACTTCTATTGACTGTTGCTTCTGATGAGTATTTCCATGATTGTTACTCCTATTGACCGCTGCTTCTGATGAGTATTTCCATGATTGTTACCTCTATTGACCGTTGCTTCTGATGAGTATTTCCATGATTGTTACCTCTATTGACTGTTGCTTCTGATGAGCATTTCCATGAATGTTACTTCTATTGACCGCTGCTTCTGATGAGTATTTCCATGATTGTTACTTCCCATAATTGTTGCTTCCTTGCATATGGTAATCTCTTCTTGTGATCATTGAGCCGCCCCCATGATTGTTCCCTCATATGATTGTTACCTGACATGATTGTTCACTCACCCAATAATTCCTTTACATGATTGTTCACTCACATGATTGTAACTTCCTTACTTATGGTAATCTCCTCTGGTGATCATTGAGTCATCCAATCATCAAGAGACCAAAGTTATAACAAAGTGTGATAACTCTAAGAGAAATTACAAATGAAAATTGACATAATAAACTACCCCATACATGTCGCATATCTCTAGAATTTCTAATAACGTGAAAAAAAGAACATGTCTTAGACATTCGAAATTAATACTTGTAGAAAGTGGAATCCCATAATGCCTTTTTCTTCATTCATCCCTTTTGTTGACTTAATTATTTCCAAGAAAAACGATGGCGACTTCTACACCGATGTCAACGGAAGTGAGAAAGAGAACTCTTCAGTGTTACATCAAATCAATGCCACTAAAAACGATCGCTTCTCTTCCCTCTTTTCAATCATTTGCCAATAAGCCACTAGTGCACCGGCTGAATAAACAGAATCAGAATCCACTCAATAAAGACAAATTAACATCAACTTCTGTTTGGAGTAGTTAGTTTACTCGTCTGCACTACACGTGGTGCCAGATCAATTCCTGCTTCAACTTTATGTTTTCCTCCCACCAAGATGTGTGCAGAGCTTCTTGAGTCTTTAAAATCCGGATATTTTCTTTGGGAGTGTAGGCGGCCTGATACTGACACTTTGGGAGTGTAGGCGGCTTGATACTGACACTTTGGGAGTGTAGGCGGGCTGATACTGACACTTTGGGAGTGTAGGCGGCTTGATACTGACACTTTGGGAGTGTAGGCGGGCTGATACTGACACTTTGGGAGTGTAGGAGGCCTGATACTGACACTTTGGGAGTGTAGGAGGCCTGATACTGACACTTTGGGAGTGTAGGCGGCCTGATACTGACACTTTGGGAGTGTATGCGGCCTGATACTGACACTTTGGGAGTGTAGGCGGCCTGATACTGACACTTTGGGAGTGTAGGCGGCTTGATACTGACACTTTGGGAGTGTAGGCGGCATGATACTGACACTTTGGGAGTGTAGGCGGCCTGATACTGACACTTTGGGAGTGTAGGCGGCCTTATACTGACACTTTGGGAGTGTAGGCGGCCTGATACTGACACTTTGGGAGTGTAGGAGGCCTGATACTGACACTTTGGGAGTGTAGGAGGCCTGATACTGACACTTTGGGAGTGTAGGCGGCCTGATACTGACACTTTGGGAGTGTAGGCGGCCTGATACTGACACTTTGGGAGTGTAGGAGGCCTGATACTGACACTTTGGGAGTGTAGGAGGCCTGATACTGACACTTTGTGAGTGTAGGAGGCCTGATACTGACACTTTGGGAGTGTAGGCGGCATGATACTGACACTTTGGGAGTGTAGGTGGCTGATACTGACCCTTTGGGAGTGTAGGCGGCCTGATACTGACACTTTGGGAGTGTAGGAGGCCTGATACTGACCCTATCACTGACTAATATGTCTATGTCTATGGCTGGCTGATACTGACCCTATCACTGACTAATATGTCTATGGCTGGCTGATACTGACCCTATTACTGACTAATATGTCTATGGCTGGCTGATACTGACCCTATCACTGACTAATATGTCTATGTCTATGGCTGGCTGATAGTGACCCTATCACTGACTAATATGTCTATGTCTATGGCTGGCTGATACTGACCCTATTACTGACTAATATGTCTATGGCTGGCTGATACTGACCCTATCACTGACTAATATGTCTATGTCTATGGCTGGCTGATACTGACCCTATCACTGACTAATATGTCTATGGCTGGCTGATACTGACCCTATCACTGACTAATATGTCTATGGCTGGCTGATACTGACCCTATCACTGACTAATATGTCTATGGCTGGCTGATACTGACCCTATCACTGACTAATATGCCTATGTCTAATGGGGGAATGTATGAACACAAAAACCGTTTCAACACGTGAAAGGCACCGTTAACTATTTTAAACTGTTGACACTGTAACACATGTGCGCGAGAATGATTACTGAGGTTGAAGAAACGAACCAGATAGGAGAGAGAGAGAGAGAGAGTGACAGAGAGAGTGACAGAGAGAGACAGAGAGACAGCGAGAGAGACAGAGAGAGACACACAGAGAGACAGAGAGAGAGAGACATAGAGAGTGACAGAGAGAGACACAGAGAGAGACAGAGAGAGACATAGAGACAGAGAGAGACAAAGAGAGAGACAGAGAGAGACAGAAAGAGTGACAGAGAGAGACACTGTGAGAGAGAGAGTCAGAGAGAGACGCAGAGAGAGACACAGAGAGACACAGAGAGAGACATGGAGAGAGAGACAGAGAGAGACATGGAGAGACATGGAGAGAGAGACAGAGAGAGGGACAGAGAGAGACACAGAGAGAGACAGAGAAAGAGACACAGAGAGAGACAGAGAGAGACAGAGAGAGAGAGAGAGTAGTACTTGAGGAAAGTGCATAAGAATTGATACAAGTCAGAAAAGATGAAAGTTGAAACTGTTAGACAGCAGTGGCTGTGAGTTAGGGGAAACTATCCTTCTATCGTGAAAGTTCAGTGAAATCCAGCCAAGAACACCAGCTTTCTACAGATAAATCTCAAAATAAATCATTAGAAATTAAACTCGAAATCCTCAGGCAAAGAAATACTTGGACAGTAACTACTGAACCTTGTATATGAAACACTGCAAATAAAAAAAATCTTGGCACTTGGAAATCATCTAAACTTACTCACAAGAGGTCATTCGTGTTTGTACCAATAAGTCTGGATTTAAAATCAGCAAAAAAGCTAGAAAAAGCATTGTGATTATGGCTCCTATACAAGTTCCAAACCCCAGATTTTGAAAACCTGAAGAAAACTCTGCTACATTTTTCCACCTTAAAAATAACAACAAAAAAGACAAAATAAATACACTTTTTTTTATTTTGAAAGGCGCTACAGCCCTAATGAATGATATTCTCAAACTAAAAATCTTCATACAACTTATCTGACTACCTTGGATTGTTATTTCATCTGATATCTTCGGTGAACCAAACAGTTGTTCACTTCCTAGGGCATGGAGATTAATATGTAGTTGATCCCTTGACAGCTTGGAACCTCAGTCTAATGAATAAGCTAAACAGGGGACACTACTGTCTCCGACTTTCATCATCATCATCATCACCATCATCGAGTACCGTCTCCGCAACGAAAGTTGGCTATCGTGGAGCGCCATTCTGCTCTGTTTCTTGCTTTGAAGGTGCAGGTTAACATAGGCTGATTTGTCCATCTTTTGATGTTACTCGTCCATGTTAGTCTTGGTCTGCCTCTGCCTCTTTTACCTAGTATTTTCCCTGTCCAGGATTACTTTTAGTAGGCTGTTGTGTCTTTTAACATGGCCCAAAAATCGCATTTGTCTTGTTTGAATTGTGCTTAGTAGTTCTCTTCTAATTTTTAGTTGTTTTAAGACTTCATCGTTTGTTTTCTTTTCTTTCCATCCAACTCTACCTACTCTTCTATATATCCACATTTCAAAGGCTTCAATTATCTGTTCTATTTTCTTGTCTAATGTCCATGTTTCAGCACCATATAGGAATATTGAGAAGATGTAACATTTTGCCATTCTTAGTTTTAGTAAAAAAATAATAAAGTACCCTCGTCACGCCAATTGGCGGCGTATAGGGAATATGGTGTTAGTGACCATAAATTTTACAGACCTTCTGCACATGATTTTTGGGGTAATGTGGTCGGTATTACGCCCGTGCCGCTTCATTTTCCCAGAACAAAATCCGGTACCCATTTAAGGCTGGGTAAACCCGGAAGCGGTCGGTTGGGATCGAACCCTACCCCTTGTCCTTTGTAGTCCAGTTCACTAACCACTCAGATATAGCGGTTCATTCTTATTTTTAGCCCTGGTATTATTTGTTTTGATGTTAGTATGTTCTTCATGACATTAAAATTACTTTTTGCCACTCCTATTCTTTTGTTTATTTCAGTTGTACATTTTCCATCACTGGTTATAGTACGTCCAAGGTAGTTGTAGTTCGAACTGTCTCCAGGTCTATTCCTTCAATTTTGATATCCACTTGTGGGTTTTGAGTATTTTCTTTGTTTCAAAAGCAACAGACTTTAACAAATCAATAATGAATAAGCTAAGTTTCTAAACAGGGGACACTACTGTCTCAGACTTTAACAAATCAGTCATGAATAAGCTAAGTTTCTAAACAGGGGACACTACTGTCTCAGACTTTAACAAATCAGTAATGAATAAGCTAAGTTTCTAAACAGGGGGCACTACTGTCTCAGACTTTTACAAATCAGTCATGAATAAGCTAAGTTTCTAAACAGGGGACACTACTGTCTCAGACTTTAACAAATCAGTCATGAATAAGCTAAGTTTCTAAACAGGGGACACTACTGTCTCAGACTTTAACAAATCATGTGTTTAACGCATCGGAAACAGATTCAATGAAATGATTATCAGCAGAAATGCTTGAACTTGTTGGCCTGTGGTAGAGCTGGATGCTCATTGGTCAAATACCCAGCAAAACCACATTCAATGGACCCAATCAAACAGCTAGAAGCAAAAAAAACACTAACGCCCAATCTGACAACGAGAAAAATCTCTTTGACATATAAAGAAACTAGTCTCCTATATGTGAACCTAACTGCTGGAAGAGCATAATTTTCTATTACTAAAAGGTTACTACATAATTTATTATGTGTTCCCCTACATTCAATCCAGCCAGCACATTCTTATCACCAGCAGAGCTTTACACGAGAGGCCCCGAGATTTAGAGATCAACAAGGCCACACCAGAAAGAGATTACGTCACATCTTATTTTTGTGTAGGTAAAAAATGATAAATAAGGAAGTAAACAATCAAAAAGCCTTATATGACAAATTGTTCAGAGATATATGCACATATATAAATGGTAAACAAAAAACATCACCGAAAAATAATTGTGAACAAAGTGTTGCTTTTGGTTATCATAGAACGACAAATATGCATCATGCCTTGACAATGTGTAGGGTAGAGAGAAGGACAAATAATGAAGGTACAAGACAGCGAAAGAATGAAACGGATGAATATCAGCAATGAAAGTTAGAGGATAGTCTAGGTACCAATCGGCATGGCACTTGATGTCGGACTATAACAAATCCACAGAGAGATTCCAGGAATCAAATACGAAATAGCCGGTATCATTTCATTGTCGTTTGTTTTGATTCTAAAGGAAAGGGTCGATAAGTCTTATAAGATGAACGTTGGAAGGAACTATGTAGAATGTAGAGTTTGAGAATTTCTGTGATAAAATGTGTTGTCATTTATGGCACATTTTTGGTTAAATTTCATTGTGACCTGTGTTTGAATTGCTGCCAAGATCATAATTCTATTTGTTCATATTGTTTGTTATTAACTCTTTACTTCCGGAAAACAAAATTCTCGTTCAATGTTTCTTGACTGGTTCGGGCTGGATATTCATAATTTGAAATAATCAGCAACTATTGTATTTACAAAGGACAAGGGGTAGGGTTCGATCCCAACTGACGGCTTCCGGGTTCACCCAGCCTTAAATGGGTACCGGATTTTTTCTGGGAAAGTAAAGCAGAACGGGCGTAATACCGACCACATTATCCCAAAAATCATGTGCTGAAAGTCTGTAAAATATAGGATCACTAACATCATATTTCCCTATACGTCACTTGGCGTGACGGGGGTACTTTACTTTTTTTTAATTATATGTACAGAGTGGAGAAGCACTGGCTCCCTCACTTCCAAATTATGTCACATTGAACGGTGCAGTTTAATAATTCACTGGACACCATTCACATTTATTGCATTTAAAGAGAAATAACTGCTGGGGGGGGGGGGGTGGATGAATACTACATAACTGAAATAAATAGATGAGGGAAAATAGGGAATTCGGTCAAGAGATTGAAATAAAAGATTGTCTTTCTATATACACAAACGTGAAAATTGCTCCGGAGTAAAAGGGTTAATTATGATTGATATTGATAATCCAAAAAGACAATTAGACCTCGTATGTTTCCACAACAGATTTAGTTTCATTGATTATAGTTATTACTCCAACTTTTGCATTCCCTTCAAATTCATTAAATCGTTCTTGTAAATACGCCATTCAACGCTTTCTAATCAATGTTTTAGTAATCCCTTTTATAGCAAATTTAACATTAAAAGTTATGATTTACTATTACAATTTTCTACCTTTTATAATAATAAAGAAAGAAAGATAGATTCACTCACTCACTAACTTTAGTACTTTAGTCTTGATAATGCACACATAAAACATAGGGAACTGTGACAAATAACTTCAAACTAAGTGAAGTAGTTGTGAGTTTTCATTCAATATTTTTCTTCTCGTCCGTCTCTATTTCTTGTCACGAATATTGCACAGAGTTTAAACATAACACACGTGTGTGCACATTTTCTCAAACATTTCTGATTATTAAGCACGGTTGTTTTAGCGCCAAAATCTACATATTTTGTTCACTTTATTGATGACCATGTTTCTTTACATTATTGTTTTCAGCTGTCAACCATTATTTTATCGTTTTAACTATATGGGGCAATCGAATCACTTAAAATGACAGCTGACTTCATAAGAGAGTCTGGAATCCTACTCTGATTGAGACTTGATCGCAGAGAGAGAGAAAGAGAGAAAGAGAGAGAGAGAGAGAGAGAGAGAGAGAGAGAGAGAGAGATTTCATCGTTTACAATTCGATTGGCTTATAAGTGCCAGCAGTTTTGTAACTTTTAACATTTTTAAGTGAATTAAAATAAATATGTTCACATAAAGAGCATGTATAAAAAAAATATGCATTTTCATGTGTGTGTGTGAGTGTGTGTGTGTCACGTTTCAAATATATATTTTATGTGGAAAATATTGCATCAAATAAAAGCAAAGAAAAGATGATTGAGATACGAGTTTGAGAAATGGGATGGACTGTGTGAATAGAAGTAGTAGCGGTGGCTGTGAACTCAACAGAAAAGTGGAATAACATGCACCGAAATACAATAGATTTGGCACCGACTTTGCACCGACTTTGCACCAAAACGGTGCCAAAAAAAAAAAAAATTTTTTTTTTCGAATTCGCGATTTTTTCGAACTTCATAATTTTTTTTTTGGGAAAAATTTTTTTTTGGGGAAAAAATTTTTTTTTTGGTGTTCGTCAGTTTGTCGAATCACTGAGAGCTTAACTCAGGTAAATTCAATGGAGACTCGGTGCTAATCCGGTGATCGTCGCTCCGTGTCCGGTGATCGCCTCGCTCGTGTTAGAAATTTGTGAAAGAGTATTTTAAAAGAGTATGTGATAAATATGTTTCAAAACGTTAAGAAATATAGTTAAATGTGATAAAACTGATTTTTAAAAAAGGCGAAATAATAAAAACTATGAAAAAAATAAGTTAACATACTGACGGAAAACTAGTCAAGAAACTGGAATGACATTTTTGTTGACTGGGCTAGTGGTACTTGAGGAATGCTATTGTTAGAATCGCTTACAAGGAATCGTGGTCATTGTTAGGAGCTGACGGTCATTGTTAGGCTCCGTGTTTAGAGTTAAAGTTAGGTAGAGGCATGTCGGGGACAGCGGTTCTAAAAGGGGGGGTATCTCGCGGGTCGGATGGCGGGTCGTCGTGCGGGTGGGGAAAGGTGCCTTTATTGGTTATCATCATGTGTGGGTATTAGGCAACAGGAGGCGACATGTAAAAAAAAAATGCTGACAAGCAATTATTAGTATCGTTAGCATCATGTATTCTGACCTTCCCTCCTTGTTTTCTAACACAACTTCCTAGATTTCTGACCATGCCCCTCAACATCCCCCTTCATGTGCCTACTATCATCATGTGCCTCAACACTATCACCATGTCCCTCAACACTATCATGTGCCACCCTCACCACCCCCCTTCATGGCCTACTATCAGCATGTGCCTCAACACTATCACCATGTCCCTCAACACTATCATGTGCCACCCTCAACACTATCATCATCTTGTACCACCCTCATCATCATCATCATGTGCCTCAACACCACCCTTCCTACTATCAGCATGTGCCTCAACACTATCCACCCTCATCATCATCATCATCATGTGCCTCAACACCACCCTTCATATCATCAAGCCACACAAAGTATCAATCATCTCTCTCACACATTCATGGTAAACCAAAACAAAACTCGTTCTATATTTTCACAACTTTATTAATACAACAAATATACGACACATATATATTACTGTCCGGTTGTTGATAATTTTAAGCGTCTGGGTTTCCTCCCTCCTGTTTTGGTGGTAGTGTTTGTTAAATGTCTATCAAACACGGGTGCATAGGAAGTGTCATTAGCCTTCAAAACACAACCGCCCTCCATTTTGACAAAACCTTGATCAAAGCTGGAATAGGTAATTGGTGACTCTGCTGAAACACCCGCGGCATTCATATTGGGTGCCGGATCTGTCGGCTGATTAACAAGAGCGAAGTTCCCCTGATTAACAAAGGGGGGCGTGTAGTCGATTAGATTCGTGTCAACAAGAGATGGTATGTAGTTTTGGTGGTTAACGACAGGCGGCGTGTAGTTGATCTGATTAACGAGATGTGGCGTGTAGTTGATCTGGTTAACGAGAGGTGGCGTGTAGCTGATCTGGTCAACAACAGGCGGCGTGTAGTTGAGGTTAGCATAAGCGGTTAAAATTTCCTCTCGCATCTCGACTAACGTGATAAATTCCTCTCTCGATAGTGTTATCCCAGTTCTGGTAGGAAACTTAAAAAAACTATCACCGCTATATGTCCTTATATTTATCATTGGTCTGTTACGAAAAACACAAACCGAGACTGCCTTAACGCCATCTTTAGACAATGGAACTACAGTCTCATTTCCACGTGACATAAATATGCGCTGATCACTGAGATCAAACGAAATTGGCGTATTCAAGCTACACGACTCCATATTCAAAGAAAAACAAACCACCTGGCAACAGACGTTGGTTATGTGTGTGCGTGTACACTGCTCGACTGGGGGGTTTTTATACCCGTTTATCGGGTCGAGGACCGTCTATTTATAGCAGCTAACGCAATACGTTATCAGGCGTGGTAATCAGTCGTGTTGCGACATGTTCAGTGACCTCTGGAACTGACCCAATAGGGTGATGTGTGGGGAAATATGACGCGTGTAACAATTCGGTCTCAGGTAATGCGGCTTGAGACTAGGAAACTCCTCCCCCCTGAAGTGTTTATATAGGTTGTGGATTTTAAAAATAGGTGTTAGTTGAAGAGGGGGAAACCTCGCGCGCTGACCTAAAATCACTCGTTGTTATTTTCGTCGGGGGGGGGGGGCGTAATCACTAAAGTTAGTAGCACTTGTGAGGATGGATCCCCGATGGAATCATCCCTTCACAGCTCTGATAGCCGGTCCTACCGGGTGTGGGAAAACGGTATTTGTGCAAAAGTTTATACAGAACCTTCACGAGCTAGCTGTCCCCGTACCGGAGGAAGTTATATGGTGTTATGGGGAATGGCAGCCGATATACGAGACTATGGGGTCAGTGAGATTTATCGAGGGTCTACCAGACGTCGATAAATTGGAAGGTGGTAAGAAGAGAAGACTGATCGTCATCGATGACTTGATGTCTGAGACGGACGAGCGGGTAACAAAATTATTCACCAAAGGTAGTCATCACAGAGATATTAGTGTGATGTACATTGTTCAAAATCTATTCGGAAAAAATAAAGAACATCGAACCATAAGTCTCAATACGCACTATTTAGTCCTTTTCAAGAACCCGAGAGACGGGAGTCAAATTATGAATCTGGGTAAACAAATGTACCCGGGTCAGGTGGGGTACCTCCAAGATAGTTTTAAGGACGCGACAGCGACTCCTCACGGTTATTTGCTGGTCGATCTTCGTCAGGACACACCTAATAATCTTAGGTTGAGAACAAAAATATTCCCGGGGGAGAGACAAATCGTCTACGTGCCAAAGTAGAGAATCATGTGTGATGACGCACTTAGACGGCACGGTGAAATGTTGAAATGTATGCGCGCCGCCTCGCCGAGCGGTTTAAGAGCCATATTAAAAACAGCCTCTCCCAAACTCATTAACTTTTTGTGCGAGTGTTGTCATAACATATTAAAAGGTAATGTTAGACTCACTCAGCGACAGAAGTGCGAGCTACGTCGACACAAGAACAAGTTGAGACTTCTCACTAAAAGGAAACCGAGTCTTAAGCGGCGGAGAGAGATTCTACAAACCGGTGGGTTTATAGGTGCTTTGCTCCGTCCTATATTAAGTATTCTCGGTGGAGTACTAGGTGCGTAACAATGGCCAAAAAAATGATTTTGATGGATCCTCGATTCCTCGAGGGTCTTAAACAGACTACTACCACGTCGTATAGCCCACCCGAGGCGATCGGTGACAACTTGCGAGATTTAGATGATGAAATGCAACGTATCCTATTCCGCGATGATTTAGCACCCGCCGATAAGGCCAGAGTGTACCAACGCGCCCTGCATCAATATTTAACTAGATTGGAGCAGTATAAACGACGCTCATTGGGCTCGGTCGATCTCATTCAACACAACACGGCAACAGAAAAAACACCTTCCCCACCAACACCATCATTCGAGGTATCACCAGAGCAGACCAAGACACCACCACCACCAGCGGAAACCCCAAAGGTAGGTAATGAAACCACTCCGCCCGTAGCCACGTATAAACTGAGACCTAAAAAAAGAAAGAGCGGAATCCCAACACCAAAATGGGAACGGTGGAGAAAATATTGAGACGTCGTTACTTTGACCCTAGTCGACCAGGGGCGTATAGTGGTGCAACGGCCCTGCAACGTAACACCAAACTGGGACTCGCAAAGATCAAACAATGGCTGAGTCATCAGGATACCTATACCCTTCATAAACCAATTCGTCGCAGATTTGAAAGGCGTCCCATTATAACGAGTGGCCCCCAACAGCAATATCAGGCAGACCGAATCGATTTGAGACATTTGAAAAAACACAACGACGGATATTCCTATTTGGTTTCTTGCGTGGACGTTTTCAGTAAATTCGCGTGGTCTGTACCGATACGAACCAAAACGGGGAAATCCTTAGTGGAAGCCGTCGGTAAGATATTTCTCGATGGGAAACCCGCGAGTTTTCAAACCGATAAGGGGTCAGAGTTTCTGAACAGAACATTTCAGAAATTCCTCGCTGACAACAACGTTCACTTTTTCACTACGCAGAACGAAGATATTAAGGCCGCCGTGGTGGAACGCTTTAATAGGACTCTGAAACAACGGATGTGGCGATATTTCACGAAATCCAATAAGTTGTCTTATGTCCGAGTCCTCCCCGCCCTACTTCGAAGTTATAACCATTCGTATCACAGAAGTATAAAAATGGCACCGGTCGACGTCAACGCAGACAATCAAGAGCAGGTATGGAACACGTTGTATAATAGCAAACGCAACTTTAAATTTGAAAGACCCCTGTACAAGCCCGGTGATCGAGTTAGACTGGTCCTGGGCAGAGCCAATTTTAAAAAGGGTTATGCCCCGGCTTGGACGGAGGAACTGTTTTCCATCAGTCGAGTAAACGAAACAAACCCCGTTACATATGTGTTGAAAGACGATAAGGGCGATGAGATAGAGGGGTCATTCTACACACCGGAAATTCAAAAAGTTGGAGACAAACACGAGTACAGAATCGAGAGTATCATAACCGAGCGTCGCACATCCTTTGGGCGAAAGGAGAGTTTAGTCAAATGGTTTGGTTACGGTTCCTCATTTAACAGTTGGATACCGTCCAAGGACATTGTCAGATACAAAAACTAGAGATGCGAGAAGAAGAAGAAGAAGAAGAAGTGGTAACTTTTGGTGGAGAGCCCGATTTGCGAGCCGTAAACTCGGGAGTCGGGAGAGACGGCGAACCACGCTGGTTGGGGTCGATGTTTGGGAAACTATCCCCTACTTAGAACTTGTCTTTATTTGTCAAGTGGTAGTTATATATACAGTTGTAGCGGTCTCGCTGTTCAATCTGACCACCGAAAAGCCAGACGCGAAGGAGGGAAAACTGTGGATAGCCCTACTGAGCAGCTGTTTGGGTTACATGCTACCGAATCCAAACTTGGAGAGGCGAAGGTGAAAAGAGTAAAAAAAAAAATGAGTTTTTATGTCACCCTGCCCAGCAACGCATCTATGGAACTTTTTAAGGATAATAACCCAGGCCACTTTTTCGTTAAACTCCCTCAGACCATTGACATTTCGACGCAGTATGAGATCGCGCTGGTGGAGATACAGTTTCCGCTAAATTATTTCAATGTAATAGAGGGTGATGTCTGGATTCGCTACGAATCTCTCGATAACGACGATATTTGCGACGCCAGATTTTATTTCAACGTGACATTGGAGCCCGGGTTATACACGAAACCCGATGCGTTCATCGGCGCGTTGAACGCGTCGATCGTAAAAGCGGAGGATGAGTCGTATAGGGGAGTGAAAGGGAAAAAAATGAGATTCATTTACGCAAAAGAGGTGAATAAAGCCATCTTGAAACTTTACGAAAAAGGAGTCAGTGTTACCATAAGCGACACTTTGAAAAACATGTTAGCCTTCCCCACGACCACAATATCAGACACGGCTCCCGATATCTTCAGCGTGGGTGTAATGGACTTGGAAAGTGTTGCGAAGAATGTCTACGTCTACTGCGATCTCGTTTCCCCCAGACCGGTCGGGGATGTGATGGTGCCTCTCCTCAGGAGCGTGCCTGTTCTCAATAGAAATCACACCTCGGTGTTTCAGATCTACGATAAGCCTCACTACCTACCCCTGAGTAGATTTTCCTTCGATACCGTCGAGATCCTTTTAGCCAACGAACACGGAAAAACCATTCCATTCACCAGCGGGACGTCGGTGCTAACGGTACACTTTCGAGTCAAGAAGCATCTCGAGCTGGTATAATGGTGAAACACACTTCCCTTCATAGAGATGTTGAGTTATACGAAGACTTTTACTGTTGTCAGGCGGGCGATGGGATGCCCGTGTTTATAGGAGGTCGAAGTCAGAGCGGTCGAGGAATCGGTAGTTTCTTCGGTGGAATCGGGAGGGCTATTTTACCCTGGTTAAAAACCGGCGGTAAGGCCTTGCTCAGAGAAGGCTTGGGGACCGGTCTGCAGGTCGCACAGGACGCATTGGCCGGGAAAAATGTCGGTGAAGCTTTCAAAGAACGAGCTAAGGAGGCCGGTCAGCGGTTGCTACACGGGGCCGTAGACCACTTGCGTGATAACGACCAATCAGGAAGTGGTTTACGTCAAAGCAGAAAGCGAGTTATGAAGCTACCTCCACCAGGAGAACCCGTTACGAAGAGGATAAAACCGACAGCTGGACGGTTCCCCCTTCATTCGGTGCACAACAGAGGGAAGAAGACGAGGGTGACAAAGGATATTTTCGACTAATAATGTCCCTCATTCACCCCAAATCGTGCGAATGTCTTCACTCTGGTTTGGATTTATTTAGCGTTCCACCAACGCAGACATCTCTCGACTCTGGCCAGTTTATTGAAATTCGGCCGATCGCAGCTTTGTCGCATAGCGCACCGATAGAGTTTTTCATTTCTGGAAACAGCGAGGAGTATCTAGATCTTTTCAACACGTTTTTACATCTGCGGGTCAAGATCACCCTCCCGAATGGTGATAGTGTACCTGTCGATGCTGAGGTAGGACCGGTCAACAATTATCTTCACAGTCTATTTTCACAAGTCGACGTATCGCTAAACGACACGTTGGTTACACCGTCGGAGAATACCTATCCTTTTAGAGCGGTGTTTGAGGCCACGCTAAATTACGGAGAGGATGCGAAAACGGGATACTTGACGGCCGCTCTGTTCTACAAAGACACAGCTGGCCACCATGACGATTTGAAAGAAAATGAGGGTTTTAAAACACGGCGCGATTTGACTTCGGGTAGTAAAGAGGTTGAAATGATGGGTCGTTTGCACTCTGATGTCTTTGTGCAGGATCGTTACATGTTAAACAGAGTCGATGTAAAGATAAAACTCACGCCCTCGAAGGATGTGTTCAGCCTCGCGACTCACGATAGCTCTGTGGGTTATAAGAGTGTTATCACCTACGCCGCGCTCGTGGTAAGGAAAGCTAAGCTAAACCCCGCGATTTCTCTGGCCCACGAAAAGGCTCTCTTGAGCGGGAATGCGCGGTACCCGATCAAGAGGGTTACCATCAAGACCTTTTCCATCGCTAGCGGGATGCTTTCCCACAGTCAAGACAATTTATTTTTGTCTCAAACACCGACCCGTATAGTGATAGGTCTGATTACGGCCAGTGCTTTTAATGGTGTTTACACAGCTAACCCGTTCAATTTTCAACACTTTGGTCTGATTTATATGAACCTGACGGTCGACGGGAAATGTATCTCGGGAAAGCCTCTAACTATGGACTTTGAACGAAATCAATACGCGAGAGCTTTCTTCGGCACAAATCTGGCCATGGGTCTGATTGGTAAAGACGCTGGGAATAACGTTGATTATAGAGAATTCAAGGACGGATACTGCCTATTTGGTTTTGACCTCTCGTCCAGCCTACTGGACGGCTCCCATTTTGAGCTAGCCACAAGCGGACCCTTGTCGATAGAACTCAAGTTTGCCGCTCCCACCACTACTCCCCTACAAGTTATCGTCTACGCAGAGTTGGACTCGGTGCTCGAGGTGTCCAAGACAAGGCAGATTCTAACAGACTTCGCCGTTTGAGAGAGAGTCGAATATGAACACGAGGGAGATTTACAACCTTTTGATGTCGGATATTTTCGTTCGACGTTGTTCCCTTGTTAGTGTCATTCCACGAAACCACTTACCGCCGAGCATCGACCCAACGGCGACCGCGGCCTTTGTCATAAACACCGACCCTGCCCACGAACCCGGTGAGCATTGGGTGGCCCTATTTTACAACGGTCTCGGCGAATGTGAGTATTTCGATTCCTACGGTTTGCCTCCCAGACACGTGGATATTTTAAACTTTATAGAGCAAAACTCACACGTTCCATTCGTCTACAACCCGCGGGTGTTGCAAGATTTGTTTAGCAACACGTGCGGTCTATATTGTGTTTATTATATACTTCTTAAGTGTCGTGGCGCGAAACTTAACAGAATTCTCATGCCTTTTTCATCGAGACAGCACGTAAACGACCGTATCATTTATCGTTTGCTCGCCCCGTGGATACTTCGGCTTCGAGGGGCCCGCCCAGACGCTTAAAATTATCGCACTACCACCAAAACAGGAGGGAGGAAACCCAGACGCTTAAAATTATCAACAACCGGACAGTAATATATATGTGTCGTATATTTGTTGTATTAATAATAAAGCTGTGAGAAATATAGAACGAGTTTTGTTTTGGTTTACCATGAATGTGTGAGAGAGATGATTGATACTTTGTGTGGCTTGATGATATGAAGGGTGGTGTTGAGGCACATGATGATAGTCTTGAGGGTGGATAGTGTTGAGGCACATGCTGATAGTAGGAAGGGGGATGTTGAGGGTGGCACATGATGATGATGATGAGGGTGGTACAAGATGATGATAGTGTTGAGGGTGGCACATGATAGTGTTGAGGGACATGGTGATAGTGTTGAGGCACATGCTGATAGTAGGCCATGAAGGGGGGTGGTGAGGGTGGCACATGATAGTGTTGAGGGACATGGTGATAGTGTTGAGGCACATGATGATAGTAGGCACATGAAGGGGGATGTTGAGGGGCATGGTCAGAAATCTAGGAAGTTGTGTTAGAAAACAAGGAGGGAAGGTCAGAATACATGATGCTAACGATACTAATAATTGCTTGTCAGCATTTTTTTTTTACATGTCGCCTCCTGTTGCCTAATACCCACACATGATGATAACCAATAAAGGCACCTTTCCCCACCCGCACGACGACCCGCCATCCGACCCGCGAGATACCCCCCTTTTAGAACCGCTGTCCCCGACATGCCTCTACCTAACTTTAACTCTAAACACGGAGCCTAACAATGACCGTCAGCTCCTAACAATGACCACGATTCCTTGTAAGCGATTCTAACAATAGCATTCCTCAAGTACCACTAGCCCAGTCAACAAAAATGTCATTCCAGTTTCTTGACTAGTTTTCCGTCAGTATGTTAACTTATTTTTTTTTCATAGTTTTTATTATTTCGCCTTTTTTAAAAATCAGTTTTATCACATTTAACTATATTTCTTAACGTTTTGAAACATATTTATCACATACTCTTTTAAAATACTCTTTCACAAATTTCTAACACGAGCGAGGCGATCACCGGACACGGAGCGACGATCACCGGATTAGCACCGAGTCTCCATTGAATTTACCTGCGGTTAAGCTCTCAGTGATTCGACAAACTGACGAACACCAAAAAAAAAATTTTTCCCAAAAAAATTTTTCCCAAAAAAAAATTATGAAGTTCGAAAAAATCGCGAATTCGAAAAAAAAAATTTTTTTTTTGGCACCGTTTTGGTGCAAAGTCGGTGCAAAGTCGGTGCCAAATCTATTGTATTTCGGTGCATGTTATTCCACTTTTCTGTTGAGTTCACAGCCACCGCTACTACTAATAGATACTATATACGGCAGCGATTGAATATTCATTTACAAATTTGAACGTAGCATGCATGCAGTTTGATATTACAGATGAATAATTGTAATTTTTAATAGTGTGTGTACATTGCTTATCTTGTATACAATCGTGTGCTGAGAGAATCACGTTAAGTAAACATGACATGCACACTTACTCTCGTGAACTCATATGAACTAAATTGCACACATGCGTGAAAAATCGAAGTTCCATGATTTACAAAAAAAATAGTAGTGTGAAATTTACAGACAATTACAGTAAATAATAAAACCGAGACAGTAAAAATGAAAAAAAAGAAAGATATAGTAAATATTTGATATTTATATGGCATTTTTTCGTCTTCACAAACGGTTGTAAAAGGTAAAGTAAAGTGCCCCGCCACGCCACGTTGCGTATAGGGAATATAGGGTGTTAGTGACTATACATTTTACAGACAGCACATGATTTTTGGGGTAATGTGGTCGGTATTACGCCCGTGCCGCTTTACTTTCCCAGAAAAAAATCCGGTACCCATATAAGGATGGGTGAATCCGGAAGCTGTGGATTGGAATCGAACCTTACCTCTTGTCCTTTGCAGTCCAGTTCACTAACCACTGAGCTATCGCGGCTCCCTTCACAAACGGTTGGTTCAGTTTAAAACCGATCTTCATATGCGATTTAATATGGAGCTAGTGCCTTCACACACTCAACCCATCTTTTTGGAGTTGATGAGAAGGGGCAAGACTTGTGCATTCCCGGCACCGGAGTTGATGAGAAAGGGCAAGATTTGTGCATTCCGGCACCGGAGTTGATGAAAAGGGGCAAGATTTGTGCATTCCGGCACCGGAGTTGATGAGAAGGGGCAAGATTTGTGTATTCCCGGCACCGGAGTTGATGAGAAGGGACAAGATTTGTGCATTCCCGGCACCGGAGTTGATGAGAAGGGACAAGATTTGTGCATTCCCGGCACCGGAGTTGATGAGAAGGGACAAGATTTGTGCATTCCCGGCACCGGAGTTGATGAGAAGGGACAAGATTTGTGCATTCCATTCGGCACCGGAGTTGATGAGAAGGGACAAGATTTGTGCATTCCCGGAACCGGAGTTGATGAGAAGGGGCAAGATTTGTGCATTCCCGGAACCTGAGTTGATGAGAAGGGGCAAGATTTGTGCATTCCCGGCACCGGAGTTGATGAGAAGGGACAAGATTTGTGCATTCCCGGCACCGGAGTTGATGAGAAGGGACAAGATTTGTGCATTCCCGGCACCAGAGTTGATGAGAAGGGACAAGATTTGTGCATTCCCGGCACCGGAGTTGATGAGAAGGGGCAAGATTTGTGCATTCCCGGCACCGGAGTTGATGAGAAGGGGCAAGATTTGTGCATTCCCGGCACCGGAGTTGATGAGAAGGGGCAAGATTTGTGCATTCCCGGCACCGGAGTTGATGAGAAGGGGCAAGATTTGTGCATTCTCGGCACCGGAGTTGCAGACAATACTAGCAGCTTAGTAAGAAATACCTTGCCAACAAGTGCATGATATCAGCAGTTTGGTAGTAAACACATTGCCAACCACAACATGATGCCAGCAGTTTGGTAGTAAACATAGTGCTAACCACAGCATGATGCCAGCAGTCTGGTAGTAAACACCTTGCTAACAACTTCATGATGCTAGCAGTCTGGTAGTAAACACCTTGCTAACAACCGCATAATGCCAACAGTTTGGTAGTAAACACATTGCTAACAACAGCATGATGCCATCAGTTTGGTAGTAAACACATTGCTAACAACAGTATGATGCCAGCAGTCTGGTAGTAAACACATGGCTAACAACTGCATAATGCCAACAGTCTGGTAGTAAACACATTGCTAACAACGGCATGATGCCAGCAGTCTGGTAGTAAACACATGGCTAACAACTGCATGATGCCAACAGTCTGGTAGTAAACACCTTGCTAACAACTGCATGATGCCAGCAGTCTGGTAGTAAACACCTTGCTAACAACTGCATGATGCCAACAGTCTGGTAGTAAACACATGGCTAACAACTGCATAATGCCAACAGTCTGGTAGTAAACACCTTGCTAACAACTGCATGATGCCAGCAGTCTGGTAGTAAACACCTTGCTAACAACTGCATGATGCCAACAGTCTGGTAGTAAACACATGGCTAACAACTGCATGATGCCAGCAGTGTGCTAATAAACAGATTGCTAACAACTGCATGATGCCAGCAGTGTGCTAATAAACACCTTGCTAACAATGCATGATGCCAGCAGTCTGGTAGTAAACACCTTGCTAACAACTGCATGATGCCAACAGTCTGGTAGTAAACACATGGCTAACAACAGCATGATGCCAACAGTCTGGTAGTAAACACCCTGCTAACAACTGCATGATGCCAACAGTCTGGTAGTAAACACCCTGCTAACAACTGCATAATGCCAACAGTCTGGGAGTAAACACATGGCTAACAACTGCATGATGCCAGCAGTCTGGTAGTAAACACATGGCTAACAACTGCATGATGCCAGCAGTCTGGTAGTAAACACATGGCTAACAACTGCATGATGCCAGCAGTCTGGTAGTAAACACCCTGCTAACAACTGCATAATGCCAACAGTCTGGGAGTAAACACATGGCTAACAACAGCATGATGCCAGCAGTCTGGGAGTAAACACATGGCTAACAACTGCATGACGCCAGCAGTCTGGTAGTAAACACATGGCTAACAACTGCATGATGCCGGCAGTCTGGGAGTAAACACATGGCTAACAACTGCATGATGCCAGCAGTCTGGTAGTAAACACCCTGCTAACAACGGCATAATGCCAACAGTCTGGGAGTAAACACATGGCTAATAACTGCATGATGCCAGCAGTCTGGTAGTAAACACATGGCTAACAACTGCATGATGCCAGCAGTCTGGGAGTAAACACATGGCTAACAACTGCATGATGATAGCAGTCTGGGAGTAAACACATGGCTAACAACTGCATGATGCCAACAGTCTGGTAGTAAACACCCTGCTAACAACTGCATAATGCCAACAGTCTGGTAGTAAACACATGGCTAACAACTGCATGATGCCAGCAGTCTGGTAGTAAACACATGGCTAACAACTGCATGATGCCAGCAGTCTGGGAGTAAACACATGGCTAACAACTGCATGATGCCAACAGTCTGGTAGTAAACACATGGCTAACAACTGCATGATGCCAGCAGTCTGGGAGTAAACACATGGCTAACAACTGCATGATGCCAGCAGTCTGGTAGTAAACACCCTGCTAACAACTGCATGATGCCAGCAGTCTGGTAGTAAACACATGGCTAACAACTGCATGATGCCAACAGTCTGGGAGTAAACACATGGCTAACAACTGCATGATGCCAGCAGTCTGGTAGTAAACACATGGCTAACAACTGCATGATGCCAGCAGTCTGGTAGTAAACACATGGCTAACAACTGCATGATGCCAGCAGTCTGGGAGTAAACACCCTGCTAACAACTGCATAATGCCAACAGTCTGGTAGTAAACACATGGCTAACAACTGCATGATGCCAGCAGTCTGGGAGTAAACACCCTGCTAACAACTGCATGATGCCAGCAGTCTGGTAGTAAACACCCTGCTAACAACTGCATGATGCCAGCAGTCTGGGAGTAAACACATGGCTAACAACTGCATGATGCCAGCAGTCTGGTAGTAAACACCCTGCTAACAACTGCATGATGCCAGCAGTCTGGGAGTAAACACCCTGCTAACAACTGCATGATGCCAGCAGTGTGCTAATAAACAGATTGCTAACAACTGCATGATGCCAGCAGTGTGCTAATAAACAGATTGCTAACAACTGCATGATGCCAGCAGTGTGCTAATAAACAGATTGCTAACAACTGCATGATGCCAGCAGTGTGCTAATAAACACCTTGCTAACAACAGCATGATGCCTGCAGTGTGCTAATAAACACCTTGCTAACAACTACATAATGCCAGCAGTGTGCTAATAAACAGTTTGCCAACATCTGCACTAGGTTTTCTCTCTTTCCGGACATTCTCCTTTGATATACTCCCACAGTCTTAGACCAACAACGTCGAGCTCAGCTGTCACCCATTGGGTTCCGATGTATAATGATAACTTACATTGAGACGATAAAGAATGAATACACTGAATTATCCTCAAAAACAGTTACAATATCAACACCGTTAATGAATGAAAACGTCGATCAGAATCAATTTAATGAATTATTCTACGACCGTCTCTTCCAACACGCCTAATTTGATCACAACAGTGTGCATAGCTATACCACTACCTTGAAATAATTATTGTTTTGGTCGATTATATAATGACGCAGTTAAAAATAAATAACAATAACAACAGCCGTTCGACGAAATTGACGATATCAAGAATGTCAGACTTAGTGGTAATTAGTTGTAGTTAGTTGAAGTTAAAAGAGGTCGACCCAGAGAGACACTGAGAAGAGCATTGATACGAGAGGCAAGAGCAGCTGGAATCGGCTCTCTCTTTGAGATAAAGTTGCTTGCACAGAACAGAGACAAATGGTGAGATTTGATAAACGATCTTTACAAGAATTTAAACTGCTAGAAGAAAAATTTAGATAAGAGAAAGAGTATCTGAGTCTATGCCGGCTACGGCTCGGAGGGTCAATAGATAGTTAGTCGAAGGCCCCGGTATCACTGCAAACGGTTTAAAATCCATAATTGCTTATGCCCGTGCCAGTGGAAACATCCGAATTAACATCTTATCGTATTGAAGGATTCAAACAAAGAAAGGCAGCTGCAGTCTCAATCATGGCAGCTACAGCACACGCCAAAAGGCATAAGGCGTAACCACACCAAAAGTGAACGCAGCCAGACTGTCCTTCGTCATACGATATCATCATTCATTGTAAACAATCGGAATATCGAAACACGATCCGGACGAAGTACACTGCTTACAGTATGCACAGAGCACTAAACTCAGTAGCTCCTGCAAGTCGGACTTTGAATATAAGGAAACTGCAACAAGGAACACTTTTCAAACAGAGCCTCAACGGTTCCTGTCGCCTATCCGCCATATTGACCAGAATTCAAAAAATAATCTCAGTAGTGTGTTGTAACTGTTTTTTTTAATGTAACAGAAGTGACCGTTAATTCCAGTTCTGACAAGAAAGTCTGCCACGAGTAGGTGGACACGAATGATCATTGCTAGTTAGATAGGCGATGATTATTTTATTGTTAATTCCGGTAACGGAAATGCTGTTCCTGGAATGTACGTCAAGCACATCGTAGATCAGAGAAGTGTATTATTCCAAGACAGCAGCACTATTATTGTTAATTCTTCACAACAGTAATGTCAGCATACATGAGCTGATAAAAGATAGCATTTTGTATTCTTTAACGGCCAGTTTCATATGTTCATTATCAAAATTCATCACGATGCTTCGCGGATTATCTAGCTCTGAATACAAGATACCTCGGCGTCATGACCCCTAAGGATGCGCCCTCTTGAAAGTGTCTTGAAACTAATGAAGCGAAATATTTACTCAATGAGTGGTCATTTTTCGAATGAGCAGTTACTACATATTGCAAGATCTGTGGATTTTTTCCACTAAAAGAACAATAATTGTGAAATTAAAAATAAATAAAATACGGCGCAAAATTATCTTGTTAAAAAGTTTGATCAGGATAAGAAACAAAATTGCGAATATTGCAAAATTTGTGAGGAATTAAGGCTCATATATATCAATGACCAACGTCATATGTGATAGATGACGTGATCAACATCGCGCAAGGCCTCCCTGCTGTCCCATCTGCTATCACATTTCAAAGACTGGAAGAACCACGAAGACATGTCGGTTTGATTTAACTTCGCTACATCCCGGAAACACGAAGCCTTTTGGTCAATAGCGAGCGATCTAACTACTCAGCCATTGCGGACCACCGGACTTGATATAAAGTTACTGGAAAATACTCATAGCAATGGGAAAAAAAGATGTACGTATAAATAATTTAATTTAGAAGTAATTCGTTAGCGCCAGTAGCGTTGTACTAGCACGCTGGCTTGGCGATACAAGATGGCTCTGTCATCGAAGGTTCTAACGGAGTTTGACGACCCTCCAGCTGCACCCATCGCAAGACCATTTATTTTCTGTTTATTTTTTTTCTGCTCCATATAAGATGCAGCTCCAGCACTTTTTAGGCGACATCATTTTCATACAACCCTTTCTGAAGACTTGAATGTTTTCTTTCAATTATCTCATTTCAAATGTTGTCATTGTTATTTTTTGGTCTCTACCTCTGAATATGGCCATGTTTACATTTAGATGATATACTGACTCACTAGCAAATACACTCACTCACACACAAATACACGTTCCTTTATGCTTCCCATACAGTCTTTGCCTACTCCTACAGCTGACCTTTCAGCACTCTTGTAGATAAGGTTTTCTATTGCCACCTGTTTAGAATGATGACGTCAATGCCATGCGTAACCTTCGTTAGTGATATATTACGTCACACTTGATTAGACACAGTAGCTCTATTCTTTACTGTCCTGGTCCATGGAAATAAGCAACCTTAAAGTATGTTTGCGAATCGTAAACACATTTTGTGCAATACAATTTTTATATATATATATATATATATATATATATATATATAAGTAAAAGTAAAGTACCCCCGTCACGCCAAGTGGCGTATAGATAATATGGTGTTAGTGACCATATATTTTACAGAATTTCGGCACATGATTTTTGGGATAATGAGATCATATATATATATATATATATATATAAATATAATTATAGTAAAAAAAAAAAAAGTAAAGTACCCCCGTCACGCCAAGTGGCGTATAGGGAAATATGGTGTTAGTGACCCTATATTTTACAGACCTTCAGCACATGATTTTTGGAGTAATGTGGTCAGTATTTTTACGCCCGTGCTGCTTTACTTTCCCAGAAAAAAATTCGGTACCCATTTAAGGCTGGGTGAACCCGGAAGCCGTCGGTTGGGATCGAACCCTACCCCTTGTCCGTGGTAGTCCAGTTCACTAACCACTGAGCTATCGCTGGTCCCAAATATAATTATAATAAAATACAATTGAATATATAAAATAGAAAAATGCAGTATGATTAAAGCTTTAGGTAATAATTGGACAACATAAACTAGAACAAATTCTTCTAATTTGTGTCGTCCCCTTATTACGTAAAGCTTTTTTTACCGTTTTTTCGAAGTTCATCTAAACCTATAGGTCTCAAATTGGGTGTCGAAATTCGAAAAAGCTTGGGAATCATCGATCCAGACTACTCGTGTTATGGCTTAAAGAGCATGTTCTAGACATTCACCGGCATAGAACAAAAAGACTAAATGGCAAAGTGGTTATTGCTCTCAAGCAAAGTGCCCCCGTCACGCCAAGTGGCGTATAGGGAATATGGTGTTAGTGACCATACATTTTACAGACCTTCAGCACATGATTATTGGGGTAATGTGGTCGGTATTACGCCCGCGCCGCTATATTTTCCCAGAAAATTCCGGTACCCATTTAAGGCTGGGTGAACCCGGTAGACGTCGGTTGGGATCAAACCTTACCTCTTGTCCTTTGTAGTCCAGTTCACTAACCACTGAGCTATCGCAGCTCCCACTGACTACTGCTGATCTGGTGATTTGAGTTAAATTCCTAACTCTAGTTTCTGAGTCATCGTCCAACTTTTGAAAATGGGTACCAGAGATTACCTTTGACTATAATGGGCAAACACTTAGTGGTAATCATAGACAAATATGAGCATTAACACCACATAACCCATACAGCTTATGGCATAATGGGTACCCCTTACTCACAAAACAATACATATCGTGACCGTTGTGATAGAAGATTAACCACTATAACAGTATTCGCGGGTTTCTCGTGTTATTATATAACCTTTGTCATCAACAACATCATGCAATTAGTGTTATAATTTACTCAGTCAAAGCATTCACTGTGTCAATAAAACCAAAGCTCTATATAGTAATAGTTTCTCCTTTCTCTTCTTTATCTCCATCTTTTATTTTTTTCCACTGCAAAATGTTTTCTTTTTACCAACAATTGTTTACAGTTCTCACTTGTTGTTTTCTTTGTTAAGTAAATCACTGTTTAAAATATTCATACATGAATGTATTTGAGTACTTAAATACAGTTTTTGCCTTCTTCGTTGTTTGTTTTCATGTTTTATTATTTATCATCATCATGTGCCATACCGGTTAGTGTAAGCGATCATGTCCTTCCACAATCTACTATCCACCGGGCATCGTATTAGTTCTGTTGTTGACTGTTTTCCATGCCATGACACCAAGCTATCTAGTATCTTCTCTCTTTTCCTGTATTTTGCCAGTTGTAACCAAGTATTCCAACTTTCCTCTTCTCATGATGTGCCCGAAAAATGTCGATTGTTTCTTTCTGATGCTTCTTAGTAGCTCCCTTTTTTGTGTTGGCCTCTCTGAGAATTTCTTCATTGATCTTTTTATCTTTGAAGGGAACTGTCAACATTCTTCTGAGAAATCCCATCTCTGTGGCCTCTAATCGTCTTCTCATTTGCTTGTTTGCGCTCTATGATTCGCTTCCATAGGTCAGAATTGGTTCTATATAGCATCGATGAACTCTCTTTCTCACTTCTATTGACATAGATTTGTTGAATAAGATGTTTTTCATTTTCTGAATGCTATTTTGGCCTGAGCAATTCTTTTTATTTCTGCGATGCTTCTTACATCTGATGTTATTATTGAGCCCAAATATTTGACGCGTTGCATTTGTTTCAGATTTGTCATGTTTGTCAGGTTTTTATTAATTGTT
Organism: Megaustenia siamemsis; assembly: GCA_032433765.1. NCBI lineage: Eukaryota > Metazoa > Mollusca > Gastropoda > Stylommatophora > Ariophantidae > Megaustenia > Megaustenia siamemsis. Next base: position 17,382,701 of record JAVIAB010000139.1, on the reverse strand, counting down.
TTAACAATTAAAACACCAAAGGTTTTATTTATTTTGTCATCAAACAAATTCTAAATCGTGACGCTACTTAGAAATAAATAAATTTAAAAAAAAAAAAAGAAAACAAAGTGTTTATATTATCTCATGAATAAAACCAACTACAGTGACGTAACTGTAGCAGCCGACGAACTGCATTCAGGGTTCTAGAAAGATAAAGGGCAAGGTCGTCATTATCAACATCCTTCCAGTGTCGGGAATCATCACACAGGGCTCGCCATCTTGTTCGACGTAACTTCCGGTTATGGGCACGCTTCTTAACCCTAGTTCGGAAATCTCCTGTCCTTGCCTCTCTTATCATAATTCTCTCCAGCGCCTCTCAAGGTCGGTATCGTGTTCTTATTTCTAGCTGTTTCCAAACTGAATACTCGTTTTATGATTCTTACTTTTTCCAGCCCATATTGGACATATTACCACCGTCTTCTCTTTATTGTGGACTAAAATGTTGGTAACAGCTGCTTGCTGTTTTCCCTGCTCTAGTTCTCTATTCAGTCTACTGTATACAAAGTATGTTCCTTGGACCAGCGGTTCTATCTATCTTTCGTTCGCCTGAAGTATTGTCTATATCTGCAACCTTTCCTGTATAAATTTTACTGTCTTTTGTAATTCTTGCAGTGGCCCAAAACGTTTTGTCTGTAGTGTTGTATCTATGGGTCAATGGATTTTCCTCAGTCTACTATATTCAGTGCAGTTTTGAAGTATGTGTTCAGCAGTCTGGGGCGCCTGTCCACATGTACAAGTAGTTGAGGTGCCGATCTTGAATTTTGTATACATGTGACTATGGAGTAGATTGTGTCCTGTTCTAAGGCGTATAATGATAACTTGTTCATATCTATTCATATTATGAAAGGCATCCTGATTTGAGACTTGTGGTCCTCTGATTGATTTTATTATCTGTTTCTTATGATGGTATGTAACCGGTGTATCTAGTAATATGCCTGTTGAACCTTCCTTTGCCAACTGGTCTGCTTTCTCATTTCCTGGTATTCCACAGTGAGATGGGATCCACTGCACGGCAACCCTGCGGTGCTTGCAGAGTTCAGTCAATAAGGTCTGCAGATGTGGTAATTTTCTGGATTGTAGTGCCTGGAGTACTGATCTTGCATCTGTCAAAAATACTACAGGCTGCTGGCTAAGATTATTGTTCAGCAGTTTTTCTATTGCCAACTTTATTGCTTGCATTTCTGCATCATAATTGTGACAATATTTCCCTGTTGCTATTTTATTCATATCCCTAGTGTTCTTTGGGTACTCTATGTATGCACCTGCTCCCCCATTCTTTACTGCATTCTGTGCTGATCCATCTGTGTACACACGAATCCATAGGTCTTGTGGGTATTCTTCATCCAGGAAACTGAGAGTTATTGTTTTTCGCTGTAGACTAATCTGTTCCTCTTTGTCAACTATTCCTTTCACTTCTGTCCGTATTTGAACTGATAATCCTGATTCCTCTGTCCAGGGAGTCTGTTCTGGTATGGGCAGTAGGGAGTTAACAACTCTTGGCATGTCTAGTGTTTGTCTACTAATACGCTTGGCTTGGTGGATAAAGCTGCTTCTCTTAAGTCGTCCCAATGCAAGATTTTGGAATCGGTCCTTCCTTGGATGTCTCGGCATGCACGCAAATTTTTCTGCCTGTATCAGCACGTTTGTGTCTCTCCGTTCTCTCAGTGCTGGTATCCTCCACAATTCCTCCATCTCCAATATTGGTGTTGATTTCATTGCTCTTGTGATGACCCTAAGTGCCTGGTTTTGTACTTTGTCCAGTTCTTGCAGTGTGGTGTTTGATGCTCAGCACCATGCGGATGATCCATATTCTAAATGTGGGCGTATACTCTGTTGGTAAACTTCACTGAGTATTTTCCCACTAGCACCCCATGTGGTTCCACACATCTTTTTCTTAGAATAGCCAATTTCCTCCTTGCTTTTTTGGGTTGCCTTATTTATCCGCTGTTTCCAAGATAGTTTATTATCAAATGTAACTCCGAGATACGTAGCTTGTATGTCTTCTTTCACAGGCTCATTGTTTATGTGGATGGCTCCTGCTTTTGTTTTGGGGAGAGAGTGAAAAGAAAGTGTAGTACTGCATTTGTCTGTATTAATGCTGATACACCATCTATTTGTCCATGAATTCAGTGCATTCATAGCTCTTTGTAGCAATTTGGAGGCCACTGTTGCATACTCCTCTGTGCACCACATTACCAAGTCATCTACATACATTGCCACTTTGATGCCATGTGGTAGTTCAGTAACTAGGTCATTGATGTAGATTAGAAAAAGTGTTGGAGATAGTACCCCTCCCTGTGGAACGCCCTGGCGCAGTAAGACCTTCTTACTCTTAAGACCATCCGGTTGCACTCTGGCTCTCCTGTTATGCATGTATACTTTGTTGACCCATTTGTACATCCTGCCATTTACTTCATAATTTCTCAGTTTCTTTAAAAGCCCTTCCTTCCATACCTTATCAAATGTTTTCTTTGGGTCTATCCATGCTGCTAGTACCAGTTTCTTTCCTTGAAACGCATACTCAATGTCCAGGGAAAGATAGGTTGCCTGATCTTCGGTAGAGTAACACTGTCTAAAGCCTGCATGTTGTGGGACAAGGATTTTTTCACTTTCCAGGTACCACTGCAGTCTGAGATTGATTATACGTTCCATTGTTTTACACAAACAGCTTGTAAGGCTGATTGGTCTATAGCTGGATGTCGTTGAACCATCTTTTCCTGGCTTCAGTAATGGTATCATAATTGGTGAATGGAAAGCAAGGTCTGGTGTACATGTGGTATGCCATGATCTGGATTAGAATGTTGGTGGACCTGTTGTCTGGTTTAATAGTATAAGCCCATTGTCATCCTGCCAATTTTCAAGTTCTTCACCTCTCTTGTCCATATGTTCATAGACCCAGTTCTGTGAATGGTTGTTAGTCTCCACATACAATTATTCTTTCTTTTAATGTAATTGTGTCTAGTGCTAGTGGGCGGTCACTCGGACAGTAGTAGTTAAGTAAGTGAAAGTCTGTATTTTCTGTCCTGAGGTGCAGTATTTGATATTCTGCCCCATCCATATACACTTCAGTCTGACATGCATTGATGTTGTTCTTAACAAGTGTCAATATTCCACCCTTTTGTCTGTTTTTTTTTTCTGTCAGATGGGTAGCACTGGTATTCCATAATCTTCAAGGCTATGTCGTTGTTTAGATGGGTTTCCTGCAAACAGCATATGCTTACTTGTTCTTCATGCAGGATATTTTCTAATTCTATCTTTTTACTGTACCAATCTCTTTTGCTGTTGATGCTTTCAGCATTCCAGTGCATTATTTTGAGTGGTCTTATTTTGGATTGGCCAGTAGCTCTATTCTCTCGCCCCCTGACTCCACAGAGCGGTTGAGAAGGACATCCAGTAATAGAGGTTGGGCCCTTTCGAGACTGAGGGCCCGGCGCTGCACGTGCCTGAGTGTCCATCACAGGGCGAGTGCCATATCGATTTGCGGTTATAGACATACTTCTCATTGGCGTGAGTGCGTGGCATCCTGATTGTTGTAGTGCGCCTTTTTGGCTGGTTGCCTCCGACTTCAGCACTTAAACTTGCTAGAGCAGACTGTGGTCTTGCTCGGGTGTAGGAAGGCCTGGCCAGTCTTGGTTTTCAGTCCCTGGTGACTGTTAAGCCCCACCCCCACGACAAAGAGCTGGCCTTGATGAGGACCAGCGGTTCTAAAATTTTCCTCTACCCAGGACCCCCATTAAATACGTTTAGTGGTCGCGGTCACCCATGATTTATTTTCTTGTGTGTTTTCATTAATTTAATCTCTCTTTCCAGTTTGCTACAAAAGCTCATACTATTCTTCAAGCCTTCGCAGACCCCGTATTGTGGCATCACGGACCCCTTGTGACGGCATCACGGACCCCGAGGGGAACCGCAGACCACAGTTTAAGAAACGATGCCTTAAAAATTTTTTTTCGAATGCACCAAGTTTTTTTTTCGATTTATTTATTTATTTATTTATTTTAGCCATGGAGGGAGGACAAATTTAAGGATATGTTTCATGCTTCAGATATTTTAAATTGCATATTTTCACAAAGTTTCTGACTGTTATTAATTTCTTTGCTGTTGCTGTCTAGTTCTGATTTCTAAATCTGTGTTTACTTCTTGATCTATGCAAAATCCTAGATATAAGTGCGATATACTTCTATTATTTGATTTGACTTTCAGCCAAACCTTTTCTTTCTTTGTATTGTGTTTTTTCATTGCTCAGGTTCTGATGGATATACAAAAACTACATAAATCCTGCAGTGGTATAGAGTAACAACAACTGCCATAAAGACAATTGGTACATGAGAGATTGATATACAACGCGTTGTGGCACACGTAGATGAGATCAGGAACAAAAATAAGTAAGAAACAAATAAATTAAAGCACTGATGATATTACGATATTCATTTAGGGATGCACTTGTCTACGGCGGTTATTTCTTCATTAGGAAGGAAGCTCATTATCGATTGATTTCGTTAACGAGAATGCTCATTAACAAGTACGTTCATTACGAAGCAAACCCATTAACAAATTTGTTAATTACCAAGCAAATTAATTAACAAATATGTTCATTACCAAGCAAATTCATTAACGAGTGTGTTCATTACCACGCAAACTCATTAACAAATATGTTCATTAACAAGCAAACTCATTAACAAGTGTGTTCATTACCAAGTAAACTCATTAACAAGTGTGTTCATTACCAAGTAAACTCATTAATAAATATGTTCATTACCAAAAACTCATTAAAGAGCAAATTCATTAAGAGTAAGTTGATTAAAGGGCAGATTCATTAAGTGTAGGCTCATTAAAGAGCAAATTCATTAAGTGTAAGCTCATTAAAGGGCAAATTCATTAAGTGTAAGCTCATTAAAGAGCAAATCCATTAAGAGCAAGGTCATTAAAGGGCAAATTCATTAAGCGTAAGCTCATTAAAGAGGAAATTCATTAAGCATAAGCTCATTAAGGGGCAGATTCATTAAGTGTAAGCTCATTAAAGAGCAAATTCATTAAGAGCAAGATCATTAAAGAGCAAATTCATTAAGCATAAGCTCATTAAAGTGCAGATTCATTAAGTGTACGCAAATTAAAGCGAAAATTCATTAAGAGTAAGCTCATTAAAGAACAAATCCATTAAGAGTAAGCTCATTAAAGAACAAATTATTTAAGAGCAAGCTCATTAAAAAGCTAATTATTTAAGAGTAAGCTCATTAAAGAGCAAATCCATTAAGAGTAAGCTCATTAAAGAGCAAATCCATTAAGAGTAAGCTCATTAAAGAGCAAATCCATTAAGAGTAAGCTCATTTAAGAGCAAATCCATTAAGAGTAAGCTCATTAAAGAACAAATCCATTAAGAGTAAGCTCATTAAAGAGCAAATCCATTAAGAGTAAGCTCATTAAATAGCTAATTATTTAAGAGTAAGCTCATTAAAGAGCAAATCCATTAAGAGTAAGCTCATTAAAAAGCTAATTATTTAAGAGTAAGCTCATTAAAGAGCAAATCCATTAAGAGTAAGCTCATTAAAGAGCAAATCCATTAAGAGTAAGCTCATTAAAGAGCAAATCCATTAAGAGTAAGCTCATTAAAGAGCAAATCCATTAAGAGTAAGCTCATTAAAGAACAAATCCATTAAGAGTAAGCTCATTAAAGAGCAAATCCATTAAGAGTAAGCTCATTAAAGAGCAAATCCATTAAGAGTAAGCACATTCACTAAGTGGTTTCGTTCATGAGCAGGATATCGAAAAGACAGATGGGATGAATATAAATAAATCAAACTGGTACCTGTTGAGTACATGAGCTCCCACTTCGAGCACTAAATACTTTAGCTTTGACCAAGATTACTTGTGTAAGTGATGTAATGAATGAAGACAGGATTAGACGAATGAAAGAGGAAACACTGAAGCAAATATTTGGTCATCAATCATTTAAATGAGAAAGGGAAATTTTTCTGGAAACAAGGAAGTTATAATTTTTTTTTTTATCCTTTCGGCACATCTGATTTAAGAAGCCTTATAATTTGAACGAGCCCACGTGTAAAAGGAAGCGATTGATCAATAAACTACACGTCATTTGTCACTGGAATAGCAGGATTCAAAAAAGACTAGCAAAAATATCATTGTGCCAAAACAGATGAAAAAAAAAGCACATATATTCTGAACTCTTCTCTAAGAGAAATAGAAATGAAAGTTTCCGGCGCAACTGGCGCCAGAGAAGATAACTGCTAAAGAGATACATTAAATTCTCTGTGTTATTGATGAGTTGTGGGACGTGCCCTTTTTGTTCGTAGCAATAACTTCCTTTTGACGGAATATGTATCTGTAAATGTATGTGAATTAATGGGCATGTAAAATAAAGTTGAAATAGATATATATTACTAAAAGACCCAGCCAACTATAATGAATCTGCTATATCGGCCGAAGTGTCTGTACAGATATTAGAGACATGTGGAGTAAGACAGGTGAAGAGAAAGTAGGGTTTAGAAAGCAATACAAGATGTGTGTCAAATTGAAGGAACTTAGGAAAACATGAAAGGAAGTTATCAAATAGAGCTTGCAGAAGATATCGGTCAAATAAAAGAGCTAAAGCAAAGTATTAAGATAAAAACAGATCCGATGTTAAGGTAGTTGGGGAAAATTTCAGGAATATCCTCGTTAGTACGATACCTACAGAAATGGTGCTTATATAAGAGCCATAAGGTTTACTTGTAGACAACAAAACTAGCAAGGCATAAATCATCGACACCCTTACGGCGCTTTCAAGAAATGAGGCTCCAGGACTAAATAGTACTATTATTTCTTCTTCTTCTACCTCTTCTACTACTTCTACTACTTCTACTTCTTCTACTTCTTCTACTTCTTCTACTTCTTCTTCTACTTCTTAGAGCACGCGCTTTTCTGAACATTCTTGCTGATGAAAGACATCCTTTAAATTCTGTAGCGCTAGCACCAAAAGGTGATAGACTCGAGCGAGGCCAGTCGTGGATGGGCAGGGCAGAGAAATCCATTCAAAAGGTGTGCATGCTAAATGACTTGCAGCGTGGTGAAGAATGGCGGCAATGGCCAAATGACATTTCTACAATTACTATCAAAGTCTGCATAACACTGAATAAAGAATGTAGAACGATGAATCCCAAGGTCGTAGAGGATAAGATTCAGGCCTTAATCAAAGAAAACGTAACGTCCGGCAATATTATTATCTACACAGATGGTTCGGTTGTACGAAATAAACGATGTTCATGGGCATATACAGCGCAGGTGAAAGGGCAAATGGTGCATGAGGATAGTGGTGCTTTTTCGCAAACAACGAGCAGCATGACAGTGGAGGTTTTAGCAGTCACTAAGGCAATGACATGGCTCGAAACACAGTCTTTCGCAGGAGTATGTTTTCTCAGTGACTCCATGAGTATGCTTAAGAAGGTTGAGGCTGGGTGGAGGCGAAGAGAGTGGTTGAAATCCCTGCAGCTGTCAACTTTAAAAGAAATCGTCTTCATCTACGTACCTGGCCACTCTGGAGTGCAAGGGAACGAACGAGCTGACAAGCTTGCTGAAAAGGCTAAAATTTCAGATGGCAACGCCATGGACAACGCGGACATTTTACACGCAATCCGCGAGGCGGGAAGAGTAGCAGACTTTCGAGACGACAAGGATTCAAACGCAATGGCGAGACTAACGCATAGTCGCGTAAGGCTTGGCACAGCTAAGAGCGAACATTTTTCAGGACGCCAGAGGTGTATGGTTAACCAACTGCGAACCGGCACGATCAGCCGTCACACACTTGTGAATTTACTCGAAAGGAAATCGGAGCACTTATGGGTATGCCCCTTGTGCAAGGAGGATGATCTTTCGACTAACTAACTAACTAACTTCTACTTCTTCTACTTCTTCTTCTACTTCTTCCTCTACTAACTTCTTCTTCTACTAACTTCTTCTTCTACTTCTTCTTCTACTTCTTCTACTAACTTCTTCTTCTACTAACTTCTTCTTCTACTAACTTCTTCTTCTACTTCTTCTACTAACTTCTTCTTCTACTTCTTCTTCTACTTCTTCTACTAACTTCTTCTTCTACTAACTTCTTCTTCTACTAACTTCTTCTTCTACTTCTTCTACTAACTTCTTCTTCTACTTCTTCTACTAACTTCTTCTTCTACTTCTTCTTCTACTTCTTCTACTAACTTCTTCTTCTACTTCTTCTACTAACTTCTTCTTCTACTTCTTCTTCTACTTCTTCCACTAACTTCCTCTTCTACTTCTTCTACTAACTTCTTCTTCTACTTCTTCTACTAACTTCTTCTTCTACTTCTTCTACTAACTTCTTCTTCTACTTCTTCTACTAACTTCTTCTTCTACTTCTTCTACTAACTTCTTCTTCTACTTCTTCTACTAACTTCTTCTTCTACTTCTTCTACTAACTTCTTCTTCTACTTCTTCTACTAACTTCTTCTTCTACTTCTTCTACTAACTTCTTCTTCTACTTCTTCTTCTACTTCTTCTACTAACTTCTTCTTCTACTAACTTCTTCTTCTACTAACTTCTTCTTCTACTTCTTCTACTTCTTCTACTTCTTCTACTAACTTCTTCTTCTACTAACTTCTTCTTCTACTAACTTCTTCTTCTACTTCTTCTACTTCTTCTACTTCTTCTACTAACTTCTTCTTCTACTAACTTCTTCTTCTACTTCTTCTACTAACTTCTTCTTCTACTAACTTCTTCTTCTACTAACTTCTTCTTCTACTTCTTCTACTAACTTCTTCTTCTACTTCTTCTACTAACTTCTTCTTCTACTAACTTCTTCTTCTACTTCTTCTACTTCTTCTACTTCTTCTACTTCTTCTACTAACTTCTTCTTCTACTAACTTCTTCTTCTACTTCTTCTACTTCTTCTACTTCTTCTACTTCTTCTACTAACTTCTTCTTCTACTAACTTCTTCTTCTACTAACTTCTTCTTCTACTTCTTCTACTTCTTCTACTTCTTCTACTAACTTCTTCTTCTACTAACTTCTTCTTCTACTTCTTCTACTAACTTCTTCTTCTACTTCTTCTACTAACTTCTTCTTCTACTTCTTCTTCTACTTCTTCTACTAACTTCTTCTTCTACTTCTTCTACTAACTTCTTCTTCTACTTCTTCTTCTACTTCTTCTACTAACTTCCTCTTCTACTTCTTCTACTAACTTCTTCTTCTACTTCTTCTACTAACTTCTTCTTCTACTTCTTCTACTAACTTCTTCTTCTACTTCTTCTACTAACTTCTTCTTCTACTTCTTCTACTTCTTCTACTTCTTCTTCTACTTCTTCTTCTACTAACTTCTTCTTCTACTAACTTCTTCTTCTACTAACTTCTTCTTCTACTTCTTCTTCTACTTCTTCTTCTACTTCTTCTTCTCTTCTTCTTCTACTTCTTCTACTAACTTCTTCTTCTACTAACTTCTTCTTCTACTAACTTCTTCTTCTACTTCTTCTACTAACTTCTTCTTCTACTTCTTCTTCTACTTCTTCTACTTCTTCTTCTACTTCTTCTACTTCTTCTACTTCTTCTTCTACTTCTTCTTCTACTTCTACTTCTACTAACTTCTTCTTCTACTAACTTCTTCTACTTCTACTTCTTCTTCTACTTCTTCTTCTACTTCTTCTTCTACTTCTTCTACTAACTTCTTCTTCTACTAACTTCTTCTTCTACTAACTTCTTCTTCTACTTCTTCTACTAACTTCTTCTTCTACTTCTTCTTCTACTAACTTCTTCTTCTACTTCTTCTACTAACTTCTTCTTCTACTTCTTCTTCTACTAACTTCTTCTTCTACTAACTTCTTCTTCTACTAACTTCTTCTTCTACTTCTTCTACTAACTTCTCCTTCTACTAACTTCTTCTTCTACTTCTTCTTCTACCTCTTCTTCTTCTTCTACTTCTTCTTCTACTAACTTCTTCTTCTACTAACTTCTTCTTCAACTTCTTCTACTAACTTCTTCTTCTACTTCTTCTTCTACTTCTTCTACTTCTTCTACTTCTTCTTCTACTTCTTCTACTTCTTCTACTTCTTCTACTAACTTCTTCTTCTACTTCTTCTTCTACTTCTTCTACTTCTTCTACTTCTTCTTCTACTTCTTCTACTTCTTCTACTTCTTCTACTAACTTCTTCTTCTACTTCTTCTTCTACTTCTTCTACTTCTTCTACTAACTTCTTCTTCTACTTCTTCTTCTACTTCTTCTACTTCTTCTACTAACTTCTTCTTCTACTTCTTCTTCTACTTCTTCTACTTCTTCTACTTCTTCTTCTACTTCTTCTACTTCTTCTACTTCTTCTACTAACTTCTTCTTCTACTTCTTCTTCTACTTCTTCTACTTCTTCTACTTTTTCTTCTACTTCTTCTACTTCTTCTACTTCTTCTACTAACTTCTTCTTCTACTTCTTCTTCTACTTCTTCTACTTCTTCTACTTCTTCTTCTACTTCTTCTACTTCTTCTACTTCTTCTACTAACTTCTTCTTCTACTTCTTCTTCTACTTCTTCTACTTCTTCTACTAACTTCTTCTTCTACTTCTTCTTCTACTTCTTCTACTTCTTCTACTTCTTCTTCTACTTCTTCTTCTACTTCTTCTACTTCTTCTACTTCTTCTTCTACTTCTTCTACTAACTTCTTCTTCTACTTCTTCTTCTACTTCTTCTACTTCTTCTACTTTCTTCTTCTACTTCTTCTTCTACTTCTTCTACTTCTTCTACTTCTTCTTCTACTTCTTCTTCTACTAACTTCTTCTTCTACTTCTTCTTCTACTTCTTCTACTTCTTCTACTTCTTCTTCTACTTCTTCTTCTACTTCTTCTACTTCTTCTTCTTCTACTTCTTCTACTTCTTCTACTTCTTCTTCTACTTCTTCTTCTACTTCTTCTACTTCTTCTTCTACTTCTTCTTCTACTAACTTCTTCTTCTACTTCTACTTCTACTTCTACTTCTACTTCTACTTCTACTTCTTCTTCTGCTAACTTCTTCTTCTACTAACTTCTACTTCTACTTCTACTTCTACTTCTTCTTCTACTTCTATTTCTACTTCTACTTCTACTTCTTCTTCTACTTCTTCTTCTACTTCTACTTCTACTTCTACTTCTACTTCTTCTTCTACTTCTTCTACTTCTTCTTCTACTTCTTCTTCTACTTCTACTTCTTCTACTTCTTCTACTTCTTCTTCTACTTCTTCTACTTCTTCTTCTACTTCTTCTTCTACTACTTCTACTTCTTCTACTTCTTCTTCTACTTCTTCTTCTACTTCTACTTCTTCTACTTCTTCTACTTCTTCTTCTACTTCTTCTTCTACTTCTTCTACTTCTTCTTCTACTTCTTCTACTTCTTCTTCTACTTCTTCTACTTCTTCTTCTACTTCTTCTTCTACTTCTTCTACTTCTTCTTCTACTTCTTCTTCTACTTCTTCTACTTCTTCTACTAACTTCTTCTTCTACTTCTTCTTCTACTTCTTCTACTTCTTCTACTTCTTCTACTTCTTCTTCTACTTCTTCTTCTACTAACTTCTTCTTCTACTTCTTCTTCTACTTCTTCTACTTCTTCTACTTCTTCTTCTACTTCTTCTTCTACTTCTTCTACTTCTTCTTCTACTTCTTCTACTTCTTCTACTTCTTCTTCTACTTCTTCTTCTACTTCTTCTTCTACTTCTTCTACTTCTTCTTCTACTTCTTCTTCTACTAACTTCTTCTACTTCTACTTCTACTTCTACTTCTACTTCTACTTCTACTTCTTCTTCTGCTAACTTCTTCTTCTACTTCTACTTCTACTTCTACTTCTTCTTCTACTTCTATTTCTACTTCTACTTCTACTTCTTCTTCTACTTCTTCTTCTACTTCTACTTCTACTTCTACTTCTACTTCTTCTTCTACTTCTTCTACTTCTTCTTCTACTTCTTCTTCTACTTCTACTTCTTCTACTTCTTCTACTTCTTCTTCTACTTCTTCTACTTCTTCTTCTACTTCTTCTTCTACTACTTCTACTTCTTCTACTTCTTCTTCTACTTCTACTTCTTCTGCTTCTTCTACTTCTTCTTCTACTTCTTCTTCTACTTCTTCTACTTCTTCTTCTACTTCTTCTACTTCTTCTTCTACTTCTTCTACTTCTTCTTCTACTTCTTCTTCTACTTCTTCTACTTCTTCTTCTACTTCTTCTTCTACTTCTTCTACTTCTTCTACTTCTTCTTCTACTTCTTCTTCTACTTCTTCTACTTCTTCTACTTCTTCTTCTACTTCTTCTACTTCTTCTTCTACTTCTTCTACTTCTTCTTCTACTTCTTCTACTTCTTCTACTTCTTCTTCTACTTCTTCTACTTCTTCTTTTACTTCTTCTACTTCTTCTTCTACTTCTTCTACTTCTTCTTCTACTTCTTCTTCTACCTCTTCTACTTCTTCTACTTCTTCTTCTACTTCTTCTACTTCTTCTTCTACTTCTTCTACTTCTTCTACTTCTTCTTCTACTAACTTCTTCTTCTACTAACTTCTTCTTCTACTAACTTCTTCTTCTACTAACTTCTTCTTCTACTTCTACTTCTACTAACTTCTTCTTCTACTAACTTCTTCTTCTACTTCTACTTCTACTAACTTCTTCTTCTACTAACTTCTTCTTCTACTAACTTCTTCTTCTACTAACTTCTTCTTCTACTAAGTTCTTCTTCTACTTCTACTTCTACTTCTTCTTCTACTAACTTCTTCTTCTACTTCTACTTCTACTTCTACTTCTACTTCTTCTTCTACTAACTTCTTCTTCTACTTCTACTTCTACTAACTTCTTCTTCTACTAACTTCTTCTTCTACTAACTTCTTCTTCTACTAACTTCTTCTTCTACTTCTACTTCTACTAACTTCTTCTTCTACTAACTTCTTCTTCTACTAACTTCTTCTTCTACTTCTACTTCTACTAACTTCTTCTTCTACTTCTACTTCTACTAACTTCTTCTTCTACTAACTTCTTCTTCTACTAACTTCTTCTTCTACTAACTTCTTCTTCTACTAACTTCTTCTTCTACTAACTTCTTCTTCTACTAACTTCTTCTTCTACTAACTTCTTCTTCTACTTCTACTTCTACTAACTTCTTCTTCTACTAACTTCTTCTTCTACTAACTTCTTCTTCTACTAACTTCTTCTTCTACTAACTTCTTCTTCTACTTCTACTTCTACTAACTTCTTCTTCTACTAACTTCTTCTTCTACTTCTACTTCTACTAACTTCTTCTTCTACTAACTTCTTCTTCTACTAACTTCTTCTTCTACTAACTTCTTCTTCTACTTCTACTTCTACTTCTTCTTCTACTTCTTCTACTTCTACTTCTACTTCTTCTTCTACTTCTTCTACTTCTTCTTCTACTAACTTCTTCTTCTACTAACTTCTTCTTCTACTAACTTCTTCTTCTACTAACTTCTTCTTCTACTTCTACTTCTACTAACTTCTTCTTCTACTAACTTCTTCTTCTACTAACTTCTTCTTCTACTTCTACTTCTACTAACTTCTTCTTCTACTAACTTCTTCTTCTACTAACTTCTTCTTCTACTTCTTCTACTAACTTCTTCTTCTACTTCTTCTACTAACTTCTTCTTCTACTAACTTCTTCTTCTACTTCTACTTCTACTAACTTCTTCTTCTACTAACTTCTTCTTCTACTAACTTCTTCTTCTACTTCTTCTACTAACTTCTTCTTCTACTTCTTCTACTAACTTCTTCTTCTACTAACTTCTTCTTCTACTTCTACCTCTACTAACTTCTTCTTCTACTTCTACTTCTACTAACTTCTTCTTCTACTAACTTCTTCTTCTACTAACTTCTTCTTCTACTAACTTCTTCTTCTACTAACTTCTTCTTCTACTAACTTCTTCTTCTACTAACTTCTTCTTCTACTAACTTCTTCTTCTACTTCTACTTCTACTAACTTCTTCTTCTACTAACTTCTTCTTCTACTAACTTCTTCTTCTACTAACTTCTTCTTCTACTAACTTCTTCTTCTACTTCTACTTCTACTAACTTCTTCTTCTACTAACTTTTTCTTCTACTTCTACTTCTACTAACTTCTTCTTCTACTAACTTCTTCTTCTACTAACTTCTTCTTCTACTAACTTCTTCTTCTACTTCTACTTCTACTTCTTCTTCTACTTCTTCTACTTCTACTTCTACTTCTTCTTCTACTTCTTCTACTTCTTCTTCTACTAACTTCTTCTTCTACTAACTTCTTCTTCTACTAACTTCTTCTTCTACTAACTTCTTCTTCTACTTCTACTTCTACTAACTTCTTCTTCTACTAACTTCTTCTTCTACTAACTTCTTCTTCTACTTCTACTTCTACTAACTTCTTCTTCTACTAACTTCTTCTTCTACTAACTTCTTCTTCTACTAACTTCTTCTTCTACTAACTTCTTCTTCTACTAACTTCTTCTTCTACTAACTTCTTCTTCTACTAACTTCTTCTTCTACTTCTACTTCTACTTCTTCTTCTACTTCTACTTCTACTTCTACTTCTTCTTCTACTAACTTCTTCTTCTACTTCTACTTCTACTTCTACTTCTACTTCTACTTCTACTTCTTCTTCTGCTAACTTCTTCTTCTACTAACTTCTACTTCTACTTCTACTTCTACTTCTTCTTCTACTTCTACTTCTATTTCTACTTCTACTTCTACTTCTTCTTCTACTTCTTCTTCTACTTCTACTTCTACTTCTACTTCTACTTCTACTTCTACTTCTTCTTCTACTTCTACTTCTACTTCTACTTCTACTTCTACTTCTTCTTCTACTTCTTCTTCTACTTCTACTTCTACTTCTACTTCTTCTTCTACTTCTACTTCTTCTTCTACTTCTACTTCTACTTCTTCTTCTACTTCTACTTCTACTTCTACTTCTACTTCTACTTCTACTTCTACTTCTACTTCTACTTCTACTTCTACTTCTACTTCTTCTTCTACTTCTACTTCTACTTCTACTTCTACTTCTACTTCTACTTCTACTTCTTCTTCTACTTCTACTTCTACTTCTTCTTCTACTTCTACTTCTACTTCTACTTCTTCTTCTACTTCTACTTCTACTTCTTCTTCTACTAACTTCTTCTTCTACTTCTACTTCTACTTCTACTTCTTCTTCTTCTTCTACTAACTTCTTCTTCTACTTCTACTTCTACTTCTACTTCTACTTCTTCTTCTACTAACTTCTACTTCTACTTCTACTTCTACTTCTTCTTCTACTTCTACTTCTACTTCTACTTCTACTTCTCCTTCTACTTCTTCTTCTACTTCTACTTCTACTTCTACTTCTACTTCTTCTTCTACTTCTACTTCTACTTCTTCTTCTACTTCTACTTCTACTTCTACTTCTTCTTCTACTTCTACTTCTACTTCTACTTCTTCTTCTACTAACTTCTTCTTCTACTTCTACTTCTACTTCTACTTCTTCTTCTACTAACTTCTTCTTCTACTTCTACTTCTTCTACTTCTTCTTCTACTAACTTCTACTTCTACTTCTTCTTCTACTAACTTCTACTTCTACTTCTTCTTCTACTTCTACTTCTTCTTCTACTTCTACTTCTACTTCTACTTCTACTTCTACTAACTTCTTCTTCTACTTCTACTTCTACTTCTACTTCTACTTCTACTTCTTCTTCTACTTCTACTTCTACTTCTTCTTCTACTTCTACTTCTACTTCTTCTTCTACTTCTACTTCTACTTCTTCTTCTACTTCTACTTCTACTTCTACTTCTACTTCTACTTCTTCTTCTACTTCTACTTCTACTTCTACTTCTACTTCTTCTTCTACTTCTACTTCTACTTCTTCTTCTACTTCTACTTCTACTTCTACTAACTTCTTCTTCTACTAACTTCTTCTTCTACTAACTTCTTCTTCTACTTCTACTTCTACTTCTACTTCTACTTCTTCTACTTCTACTTCTACTTATTCTTCTACTTCTTCTTCTTTCCTCCCTCATTTGCTTTTCAGCGTCGAGGGCATATATATTTTGCTATTTCTTGCGATCTGATTTTCTTCTGTTTGCCTCTTCTGCTGTTATGTTTCATAGTTTTATTAATATTCCTTCAATCCATCTTTTTCGTGGTCGACCCCTGGGTCTGGTGTTCTCGTAACGTTTATTGAAGGCTCGTGTTGTGTTTTGATCTTCCACGACCGTATCACGTGGCCAATCTATTTTATATGTTGTTTCTTTATATATTCTATGGCGGAGGTTATTCTTGGCTTTTTCCTCAGTTCTTCATTTCTGATCTTATTTCTCAGGCTGGTTCCTGTCATTCGTCTAACACATTTCATCTCGGTGGTGGTTATTTCTCTTTCACCTTAGGTCCAGGACTGGCATTGGTAGCACAACGTTAGGATGAAGATTGTATTGTGGAGTACCCGTTTTTGCGAGTTATTTCCTTGTTAGACAATAATGGTGATAGCTGTCCAATGACAAGTTGTGTGGCATCTTGAATCTATTTCTGCTATGTGTGAATTGTTGTTGTCACTAGACTACCTAGGAATTTAAACTCCTCTACTTGTTTTAGTTGTCTACCATTTATAGTTATGTTGATGTTCTGTTTCTCTTTTAGGATATTCATGACTTCTGTTTTGTTGATGTTGATTTTCATGTTGTATTTTGAGTCCGTGCTGATGAGCCTATTTAAGTGTTCTTGTAGGTTCTCTATTTTTCCATGTATTAGTGCCTTGTCGTCTGCAGAGAGAAGCTCGTTGATCTCCTCTAGACAGAACTATTGACAAACACATAAATTTAAAAAATATCATAAGGGACATAAAAATAACTCATAAGGGACATTCTCTCAGTTGTTCAACAAAATTCGAGAAGAGAGATTATCAGGTGACTTGAAACAGTCACATTTTATCAAACTTCCAAAGGAAGGAGACATAGTAGAGTGTACGAATAAAAGGGTACCTCACTGTTCCTAGCAAACTGTTCAATTCTTCCTCTACCTTTCAGCTTCCTGTGGAGCATATGTCATCAAAATACACGTTCCAATCCGTTTTGTTTCTTGCCATTCTTTTAACATCATTCCATGTCTTCCTCGTCATCTTCATCTCTGCTTCAATCTGTCTTTTCCAAGAATATTTTGGCATTCCTTTTTGCCTTTTTCCTTTGGGGTTCTAAAAAAGGGTCCGTTGTGTAATGATCTCAGTTTGGTTCCGCAGTGTGTGCCCTACCCACGCCATCGTAAACTGCTCAGTTGGATTATGTTAAAATAATGTTTAAATACCAGTAGAAAAGAAAAATTCATTAAAAATCCTGCAGGATTTAGACTAGGCAGATCATAGCCATACGGCTTTGTCACTCTGAAAATCATATTAGAACAATGCGTTACTATAGCAGGAGAGAACTTGGGTTAGAATCTCGGTAGAGTCAAAAAGTTGTTGCTTTTTTTTCTGTCGTGGGTGAAATAAAAACAGACCCGAACACCTCACGGTGATTACACTGAACAATCGGCCTTTGTTCTACAATTCCCCCCCCCCCCCCCCCCCCGCAGATCCCAGTAGTGGGAAAATGTCGTAAAGATTGTTTGTTTCTTTGTTTAGAGCATTGAGTAGAACGTAGCTTTGATAACATTTATCAGCTATGAGAAGACTTTTAGTAGTGCAGATAGGAAGGGTATGTGAGGACTGCTAGAGCAGATTTTAGTAGTGCAGATAGGAAGGGTATGTGAGAACAGCTAGAGCAGATTTTAGCAGTGCAGATAGGAAGGGTATGTGAGGACTGCTAGAGCAGATTTTAGTAGTGCAGATAGGAAAGGTATGTGAGGACTGCTAGAGCAGATTTTAGTAGTGCAGATAGGAAGGGTATGTGAGGACTGCTAGAGCAGATTTTAGTAGTGCAGATAGGAAAGGTATGTGAGGACTGCTAGAGCAGATTTTAGTAGTGCAGATAGGAAGGGTATGTGAGGACTGCTAGAGCAGATTTTAGTAGTGCAGATAGGAAAGGTATGTGAGGACTGCTAGAGAAGATTTTAGTAGTGCAGATAGGAAGGGTATGTGAGGACTGCTAGAGCAGATTTTAGTAGTGCAGATAGGAAGGGTATGTGAGGACTGCTAGAGTAGATTTTAGTAGTGCAGATAGGAAAGGTATGTGAGGATTGCTAGAGCAGATTTTAGTGGTGTAGATAGGAAGGGTATGTGAGGACTGCTAGAGCAGATTTTAGTATTGTAGTTAGGAAAGGTATGTGAGGACTGCTAGAGCAGATTTTAGTAGTGCAGATAGGAAGGGTATGTGAGAACTGCTACAGCAGATTTTAGTAGTGCAGATAGGAAGGGTATGTGAGGACTGCTAGAGCAGATTTTAGTGGTGTAGATAGGAAGGGTATGTGAGGACTGCTAGAGCAGATTTTAGTGGTGTAGATAGGAAGGGTATGTGAGGACTACTATAGCAGATTTTAATAGTGCAGATAGGAAGGGTATGTGAAGACTGCTAGAGCAGATTTTAGTAGCGCAGATAGGAAGGGTATGTGAGGACTGCTATAGCAGATTTTAGTAGCGCAGATAGGAAGGGTATGTGAGGACTGCTAGAGCAGATTTTAGTATTGCAGATAGGAAGGGTATGTGAGGACTGCTAGAGCAGATTTTAGTGGTGTAGATAGAAGGGTATGTGAGGACTGCTAGAGCAGATTTTAGTGGTGTAGATAGTAAGGGTATGTGAGGACTGCTAGAGTAGATTTTAGTAGTGCAGATAGGAAGGGTATGTGAGCACTGCTAGAGCAGATATGAAGGGTATGTGAGGACTGCTAGAGCAGATTTTAGTAGTGCAGATAGGAAGGGTATGTGAGAACTGCTAGAGCAGATAGATTTTAGTAGTGCAGATAGGAAGGGTATGTGAGGACTGCTAGAGCAGATTTTAGTAGTGCAGATAGGAAGGGTATGTGAGGACTGCTAGAGCAGATTTTAGTAGTGCAGGTAGGAAGGGTATGTGAGGAATGCTAGAGCAGATTTTAGTAGTGCAAATAGGAAAGGTATGTGAGGACTGCTAGAGCAGATTTTAGTAGTGCAGATAGGAAGGGTATGTGAGGACTGCTAGAGCAGATTTTAGTAGTGCAGATAGGAAAGGTATGTGAGGACTGCTAGAGCAGATTTTAGTAGTGCAGATAGGAAAGGAATGTGAGGACTGCTAGAGCAGATTTTAGTGGTGTAGATAGGAAAGGTATGTGAGGACTGCTAGAGCAGATTTTAGTAGCGCAGATAGGAAGGGTATGTGAGGACTGCTATAGCAGATTTTAGTAGCGCAGATAGGAAGGGTATGTGAGGACTGCTAGAGCAGATTTTAGTATTGCAGATAGGAAGGGTATGTGAGGACTGCTAGAGCAGATTTTAGTGGTGTAGATAGTAAGGGTATGTGAGGACTGCTAGAGTAGATTTTAGTAGTGCAGATAGGAAGGGTATGTGAGCACTGCTAGAGCAGATAGGAAGGGTATGTGAGGACTGCTAGAGCAGATTATAGTAGTGCAGATAGGAAGGGTATGTGAGAACTGCTAGAGCAGATAGATTTTAGCAGTGCAGATAGGAAGGGTATGTGAGGACTGCTAGAGCAGATTTTAGTAGTGCAGATAGGAAGGGTATGTGAGGACTGCTAGAGCAGATATTAGTATTGCAGATAGGAAGGGTATGTGAGGACTGCTGGAGCAGATTTTAGTAGTGCAGATAGGAAGGGTATGTGAGAACAGCTAGAGCAGATTTTAGTGGAGTAGATAGGTAGGGTATGTGAGGACTGCTAGAGCAGATTTTAGTAGTGCCGATAAGAAGGGTATGTGAGAACAGCTAGAGCAGATTTTAGTGGAGTAGATAGGTAGGGTATGTGAGGACTGCTAGAGCAGATTTTAGTAGTGCAGATAAGAAGGGTATGTGAGGACTGCTAGAGTAGATTTTAGTAGTGCAGATAAAAAGGGTATGTGAGAACTGCTAGAGCAGATTTTAATGGTGTAGATAGGAAAGGTATAAGAGGACTGCTACAGCAGATTTTAGTAGCGCAGATAGGAAGGGTATGTGAGGACTGCTAGAGCAGATTTTGGTATAGCAGATAGGAAGGGTATGTGAGGACTGCTAGAGCAGATTTTAGTGGTGTAGATAGGAAGGGTATGTGAGGACTGCTAGAGTAGATTTAGTAGTGCAGATAGGAAGGGTATGTGAGAACTGCTAGAGCAGATAGGAAGGGTATGTGAGGACTTCTAGAGCAAATTTTAGTAGTGCAGATAGGAAGGGTATGTGAGAACTGCTACAGCAGATTTTAGTAGTACAGATAGGAAGTGTATGTGAGAACTTCTACAGCAGATTTTAGTAGCGCAGATAGGAAGGGTATGTGAGAACAGCTAGAGCAGATTTTAGTGGAGTAGATAGGTAGGGTATGTGAGGACTGCTAGAGCAGATTTTAGTAGTACAGATAGGAAGGGTATGTGAGAACTCCTAGAGCAGATTTTAGTAGTGCAGATAGGAAGGGTATGTGAGGACTGCTAGAGCAGATTTTAGTAGTGCAGATAGGAAGGTTATGTGAAGACTGCTAGAGCAGATTTTAGTGGTGTAGATAGGAATGGGTATGTGTGCACTGCTAGAACAGATTTTAGTAGTGCAGATAGGAAGGGTATGTGAGAACAGCTAGAGCAGATTTTAGTGGAGTAGATAGGTAGGGTATGTGATGGCTGCTAGAGCAGATTTTAGTAGTGCAGATAAGAAGGGTATGTGAGGACTGCTAGAGCAGATTTTACTAGTGCAGACAGGAAGGGTATGTGAAGACTGCTAGAGCAGATTTTAGTACTGCAGATTGGAAGAGTATGTGAGAACAGCTAGAGCAGATTTTATTGGAATAGATAGGTAGGGTATGTAAGGACTGCTAGAGCAGATTTTAGTAGTGCAGATAAAAAGGGTATGTGAGGACTGCTAGAGCAGATTTTAGTAGTGCAGATAGGAAGGGTATGTGAAGACTGCTAGAGCAGATTTTAGTAGTACAGATAGGAAGAGTATGTGAGAACTGCTAGAGCAGATTTTAGTAGTGCAGATAGGAAGGGTATGTGAGGACTGCTAGAGCAGATTTTAGTAGTGCAGATAGGAAGGGTATGTGAGGACTGCTAGAGCAGATTTTAGTATTGCAGATAGGAAGGGTATGTGAGGATTGCTAGAGCAGATTTTAGTGGTGTAGATAGAAGGATATGTGAGGACTGCTAGAGCAGATTTTAGTGGAGTAGATAGGTATGGTATGTGAGGACTGCTAGAGCAGATTTTAGTAGTGCAGATAAGAAGGGTATGTAAGGACTGCTAGAGCAGATTTTAGTAGTGCAGATAGGAAGGGTATGGGAAGACTGCTGGAGCAGATTTTAGTAGTACAGATAGGAAGGGTATGTGAGGACTGCTAGAGCAGATTTTAGTGGAGTAGATAGGAAAGGTATGTGAGGACTGGTAGATAAGATTTTAGCGGAGTAGATAGGAAGGGTATGTGAGGATTTCTAGGGCAGATTTTTAGTAGTGCAGATAGAATGAGGATGTGAGGACTGCTATAGCAGATTTTAGTGGGGTGGATATGAAGGGTATGTGAGGACTGCTACAGCAGATTTTAGTGGAGTAGATAGGAAGGGTATGTGAGGACTGCTAGAGCAGATTTTAGTAGTGCATATATGAAGGGTATGTGAGGACTGCTAGAGCAGATTTTAGTGGAGTAGATAGGAAGGATATGCGATGACTGCTAGAGCAGATTTTGGTAGTGCAGATATGAAGGGTATGTGAGGACTGCTAGAGCAGATTTTAGTGGAGTAAATAGGAAGGGTATGTGAGGACTCCTAGAGCAGATTTTAGTAATGCAGATAGGAAGGGTATGTGAGGACTGCTAGAGCAGATTTTAATAGTGCAGATAGGAAGGGTATGTGAGGACTGCTAGAGCAGATTTTAGTAGTGTAGATAGGAAGGGTATGTGAGGAGTGCTAGAGCAGATTTTAGTATTGCAGATAGGAAGGGTATGTGAGGACTGCTAGAACAGATTTTAGTATTGCAGATAGGAAGGGTATGTGAGGACTGTTAGAGCAGATTTTAGTAGTGCAGATAAGAAGGGTATGTGAGGACTATTAGAGCAGATTTTAGTAGTGTAGATAGGAAAGGTATGTGAGGACTGCTAGAGCGTGGTAGAACTCCACCCAAAATAATCATTCCATAAAAACCATGAATGAAGAAACAATGTTTGATATAGTACATAATAGATTCCTGACAGAATGTTTAAAAGTAGAAAGGGGGTGCGGCAAGGATTCTTATTGTCAGCATTCTTATTTCTCTTGGCAATAGATTGGACTATGAGGCAGGAAAACAAAATAAAGGGAGTTGCATGGAAAATACGAGCCAGAGCACGATAAAAATGAGTAAATTAAAGAGCCCCCGTTGCGCGACATGGCGTATAGGGAATATGATATAAGTGACCATAACTTTTATAGACCTACCACACATGAATTTTTGTGTACTTTGGTCGGTATAACGCCCGTGCCGCCTTGCCACTGGCTTTTCGTGGTCTGTGGTTTAAGCCGCACAGTCACGCGCACCCCCATCTTTCATACAACGTATTAAAATATGGACAGCAAAAAAAAAAAAAAATTAAAACAAGCGCTAAGATAAGAATATTTAATACAGATGCCAAAAAAGAGGTCTATTATATATATAAGATATGGATGTTAAATAATGTACACAAAACAAGTACAATTGCAAACATCTGTAAACTGCTGTTTGGGGAGAACTTTGAACAAAAGATGGTATAAGAAGATCAGAAATGAAGATATCTGGAAAGTAAAAAAAAAGCACGTGTCATTTGGGCAACAGATTATGAATAGAGAATGGAGACGAACTGGACGCACACTAAGAAAACTTGATGCTAGCTTAGCAAGACAGGCTGTGTTATGGGAACTACATGGAAACAGAGAGGAGAAAAGACCAGGAATACACGGGGAAAAAAAAAAAGAAGTCATGGAAGCCCTCAACAACATTGGCCTAAACTGGAAGGAGACAGAGAAAATGTCAGAGAATAGGGATAGATAGGGAGACCTTGCTTATATATCAAAGGGGGTCTAAAGGGGTTTGGTTGAATTTGGCCAAAGATATAAAAACAAAAAAGACATCACTGAAAGAAATACTGAAACAAAAAAAAAAGACATATTTGGTGCATGAACGCAGACATTTGTATCAACAATTCATGATTTATAGCATTTATGACTGAGCTATGTTGCGAGAACCTATGCCATATGGAAGTGAATCATGGACAACGGGAAAACAGAAAAGTAACGTCTGTGGAGCCCATATAAATTTGCATTACAGAAAAATATTGAGAATATCAAGAATTGCTTAAAGAAAAGTAACAGGACATTCTAAAGAGACCACTGTTTAAAAAAAATAATAGCTTATTGCCAATATCAGGAGGAAATAATAGTTGTCAGAAACATTTAATTGGAGGAAAGCACATGAAACGTTTGCCAGCTGGGGAAATTGAGAAAAAAGAGATAGAAGGATAAGAGAGGAAAGATACCAAAATACTTAAGAAAATTGTAGGACTTGAAGTCAACAGCAGGATGTATAAACTACCATAGATACAGAAAGAAACCCTCATCGGTAAGGTGATATAATTTACCAACGTCACTTATTGATGATAAAAGTAAAAAATGTAAAGAGCCCAGTCACGCCAAATGGCATATAAGGAATATAGTGTTAGTGACCATATTTTTTTTAACGACACAAGAAGACATAGAACACCAAATGAAACCATAAGAAAAATGGTAGGAATAAACCCTGCCAAGAATGTATAGAACAACAACTTAAATGGTTGGGCCGCCTGGTCAGAATGAATCCTCACCAATCACCATCAAGGGCGTTCTTCTCGAGAATGCATGGAAAAAGACCAAGAGGAAGACCTAGAAGAAGATGGATAGATGCAGTGACAGAGACATGTAACAACAAAGGAAAATCACTAATTCAGACAGTTCGAGCAGCTCAAGAACGACAAATGATATAACCACGACACCTTTTCGGTATCAGTGAGAGAGAGAAAAGAAGAAGAGGTAGAAGAAGCAGATCATATTTTTGTATAGACCTTCGGTACATGATTTTGGGGGTAATATGGTCGGTATATCGTCTGTGCCGCTTTATTTTCCCAGGAAAAATCCGGTACCCATTTATGTCTGGGTGAACCTGGAAGCCGTCGATCAGGATCGAACCCGAGCTGTTGTCCTTATTAATCCAGTTCACTAAGCACTGCGCTATCGCGGCTCCTCCGCCTATTGATGATGATGATGCTTGATAATTAACAGTTCATACAAATACAAATGTATAAATAAATTCTTCATCCGCGTTTGAACGTTTCTGGAGTCGCCTGATCTACCCGCGCGTATTGCGACATGCCAGAGCAATGAATCAGGTGGGTAACGAATAATATGAGACTTGTTTTGTTTGCACGATTATACAATAGTGTAGCGTGAAATGTCGGTGCAGTGGGTAAGGCTAGTGTGTAGGTCAACGTCCTAGGTAAGACTATTATGAAGGTGTCAGCGTCCTAGGTAAGACTATTATGAAGGTGCCAACGTCCTAGGTAAGACTATTATGAGGACTGTCAGCGTCCTAGGTAAGACTATTATGAAGGTGTCAGCGTCTTAGGTAAGACTATTATGAAGATGTCAGCGTCTTAGGTAAGACTATTATGAAGATGTCAGCGTCCTAGGTAAGACTATTATGAAGGTGTCAGCGTCCTAGGTAAGACTATTATGAAGGTGTCAGCGTCCTAGGTAAGACTATCATGAGGACTGTCAGCGTCCTAGGTATGACTATTATGAAGGTATCAGCGTCCTAGGTAAGACTATTATGAAGGTGTCAGCGTCCTAGGTAAGACTATTATGAAGGTGTCAGCGTCCTAGGTAAGACTATTATGAAGGTGTCAGCGTCCTAGGTAAGACTATTATGAAGGTGTCAGCGTCCTAGGTAAGACTATTATGAGGACTGTCAGCGTCCTAGGTAAGACTATTATGAAGGTGTCAGCGTCCTAGGTATGACTATTATGAAGGTACCAGCGTCCTAGGTAAGACTATTATGAAGACTGTCAGCGTCCTAGGTAATACTATTATGAAGGTGTCAGCGTCCTAGCTAAGATTATTATGAGGACTGTCAGCGTCCTAGGTAAGACTATTTTTAAGGTGTCAATGTCCTAGGTAAGATTATTATGAGGACTGTCAGCGTCCTAGGTAAGAATATTATGAGGACTGTCAGCGTTCTAGGTAAGACTATTATGAGGGCTGTCAACGCCCTAGATTAGACTATTATGAGGGCTGTCAACGCACAGGGCAAGACAAGTAGGGCACCATAGGTAAGCTAGTATGTGAGCTGTCAGCACTCTAGGTAAGGTAAGTATATAGGCTGTTAGCATAATAGGTAAGGCTAGTATATGGGCAGTAAGCGCCCTACGGAAAGGCTAGTATGTGGGCTGTCAGCGCACTGAGTAAGGCAAGTATCAGAACTGTCAGAATCCTAGGTAAGACTAGTATGGGTGATGTGAGAGCTCCAGGTAAGGTAAGCACATGGGCTGTCAGGACCTTAGGTAAGGCTAGTGTGAGAGCTGTTAGCGCCCTCGGTAAGACTAGTATGTGTTCTGTGAACGTTCTAGTTAACTCTTTCCGTACGGAAGCTTTTTATCAATGCCACGCAAGAGATTTCAGACCAAATTGTTCATTGATTTAAGAATAAATCTACATATTTATATTTAACTAACATATAAAATACTATATATTGTTTTATAGATAATTAAACAAGGAATTAGATTTCACCAATACCAAGATGACCAGGCATGTTCGTAAGAGGCGAGAAAGGAGGGTTGGTCATGGGACTGGCTATCCCATACTGTAAAAAAAAATTAGCCGAAAAAACTTCACAAACATGGACAAGTCAACGAAAGAAAAAGAACACCAGTGGATAAAGAGATACAGCAAAGACGATGGCGCTGGATAGAACACACACAACGGAAGCCAAATGAGAGTATTACACAACAGGCCCTTTTTTGGAATCCCCAGGGGAAAAGACAAAGAGGAAGACCAAGGAATTCTTGGAGAAGACAGATAGAAGCAGAGGTGAAGATGATGGGGAAGACATGGAATGATCTTAAAAGAATGGCAAAAAACAGAACGACTTGGAAAGTATTTGTTGAAGACCTATGCTCCACTGGGAGCTAAAAAATAGAAGAAGAATACCAAGATGATGCATGACATGCAAAAACAATATGGTTTGATGATGGTTCACACACTAATCAAATTGAGAGTGACGCACTATGTCGCGAAACTTTCGGAAAGAGTTAAGGTTAGTATATGGTTTGTCTGTACCCTAGGTACGCCTAGAATGAGCGCTGTCAGCGTTCTAAGTAAGATTAATATGTGGGATGTCAGCACCCAGGGTAAAACTAGTCTGTGGGCCGTCAGCGCCCTTGTAAAGCTAGCATGTGGTCTGCCATTGCCCTGGGTACGGTAAATCTATGGCATGTTAGTCCCCTGGGTAAGGCAAGTGTGTAGGCTGTCAGTCCCCTGGGTAAGGCAAGTATGTGGGCTGTCAGTCCCCTGGGTAAGGCAAGTATGTAGGCTGTCAGTCCCCTTGGTAATGCAAGTATGTGGGCTGTCAACGCCCTGGGTAAGACTAGTATATGGACTGTCAGTCCCCTGTGTAAGGCAAGTATGTAGGCTGTCGGCGCCCTGGGTAAGGCAAGTATGTAGGCTGTCAGCGCCCTGGGTAAGGCAAGTATGTAGGCTGTCAGCGCCCTGGGTAAGGCAAGGTATGTAGGCTGTCAGCGCCTTGGGTAAGGCAAGTATGTAGGCTTCAGCGCCCTGGTTAAGGAAAGTATGTAGGCTGTCAGCGCCCTGGGTAAGGCAAGTACGTAAGCTGTCAGCGCCCTGGGTAAGGCAAGTATATAGACTGTCAGCGCCCTGGGTAAGGCAAGTATGTAGGCTGTCAGTCCCCTGGGTAAGGCAAGTATATAGACTGTCAGCGCCCTGGGTAAGGCAAGTATGTAGGCTGTCAGCACCCTGGGTAAGGCAAGTATGTAGGCTGTCAGCTCCCTGGGTAAGGCAAGTATGTAGGCTGTCAGCGCCCTGGGTAAGGCAAGTATGTAGACTGTCAGCGCCCTGAACAAAAGTATTTCGTTCTTTAACCTGTTATTATTCTTTTAATATTAATTATTTTTTGTCTTCTTTATTTTGGTTTTAATTCTGCCCTCCAAAAACATCTGTAGCCAGAGAGAAACACCCTTCAACGCTCCCCCTCTTCTGAGCCTTTGGTGGAAAAATGCGAATGGAAGACTACTTCCTCTTCTGTGATCGCTCAACGACAGCTTCTCTAAAGAACGTTAAATTGACATTTATTGGATTAAGTTGTCGTTTACAGCAAGCTGTGGTATTTTGTACCTTTCACGCCATCTCATTCGAAAAAAAGCAGTGTTTTCTGTTGTGTACTATATATTTATAGTGCGCTCAATAAAAAAACAATGCCTAATTTACTTCTTTGTTTCTTGGATTAAAAAAATTATGAAGATACTATGCAATCCATATTTAACAATAGGAAAAAAAAAAAGAGTTCTTAAATGGTATGTAGAGCCAGTCTTAACCTATGGATGTGAATGAATGGGCAATAGGACAACAGACAAGAAAATCACTGGAGTCTGTAGAAATGTGGTTTTACAGAAGAATGTCGAGAATACCATGGACAGCTAAGAAGAGTGGTGAGAACGTTATGAAAGAGGCCAAAGCAAAAAGAGAGCTAATCTCAAATATTAAGAAGAAACAATCATCATTTTTGGCTATATAATGAGAAGAGAACAGCTGGAATATTTTGTAACAACTGGGAAAAATGAGGGACGAAGAGATAAAGGGAAGCAAAGAGAAAAGATACCAGACAGCTTAAAAGAATGGCTTGGCAGAAGGTCAACAACAGAAATGATAAATAACTGTCGCGATCGAAAGTTGTGGGTAGACATAATCACCTACGCCAGCAGACCCGGTAATTGATGATGTTGATTCTTAGTTGCAATGTGGATCAAGGGCTGTGCACATCAGTTTTGGGATAGTGTATTTACGGTGATGCTTCTGCCAAACATTGTAGATGTTCTGTACTGGTATCTTTAAATCTTGTCTGCTATGTTTGTGGTTACCGTTACGTCTTGCCATGTTGGGGGTGGATCTAGTCTAAGCCTCCTATTAACCGTCCATAACATGTATATTCACGAAAATAACGTACTCATTTAATTAACCGGAAGAGGAGAGAATATCCAACGGAGAGTAGTATGTTTATTATACATATGGCCTCTGGCGTCTTCACAGATGGTTGATAGCAAGCAATCATGATAAGTCAATCATCATCATGTGCCATACCAGTTGGCGTAAGTGATCATGTCCTTCCACAATGTTCTATATACAGTGCATCGTATCAGTTCTGTTGTTGACTGTTGTCCATGCCATGACACCAAGCTATCCAGTATTTTCTCTCTTTGTCGTCCGCGATCTCTCTTTCCTTTTATTTTGCCAGTTGTAACCAAGTATTCCAACTTTCCTCTTCACATGATTTGCCCGGAAAAAAAAATTGATAAGTCGATAGTTTGGTAAAATAGTGTCTTATGCTGGGTACTCTTACAGAGCAGCTTCTCTCGTGGCTGAATCTGCCAACATTGGATATACAGATCCGTCTGCAGAATGAACAAGAAAATAAGATGTATCTGGGGTACCTGGTCTCGTCTTCTTTCTCCTGCGCCTTTTGTCTTCTGAATTGTAAATCATCACTTCCTCGAATATTGCAGTGCCGTTGGTTTTTTTTTTCTTTTCTTTGTGTGTGTTCTCCGTGTGCTACGAGCTGCAGTCAGATCCTCCTATATTCCTGTTATCAATAGAAAATACGAAGAAAGCCCGCAATTATATCTCAGCACTGGTCTACCCTTTGGTTTGGGCTTTGAGAGTAGTAGTTCTTGGTTAATCATGGCGGATCTGCTGGAATCTGACGAAAAACCGTCGTCGTCCTCATTCAGGAAACCGAAAGTTAATAAACACAAATCGTCTCTTCGCAGACAGAAAAGTAGCAGTAGTGAAGGTGAGAACATGAGCAGATTACACACGTTTACAATTCAACCCAGAATAATCACTGGTTATATAGAATTTATTTTCAAAATCATTTTGAATTAATTAAGTTTAGTTTAAGTTTATATTATTAAGTTTATTTTAAAGTCAATACTATACAAACTATACTAATTATAATATACACTATAACTATTACTACTAACTATACTAGTATACTATTTATTGACTATTGAGTTGTTGATGTTGTCTATACTATACTACTAGTCAAGTCATAACAGAACAGAATTAATATAAGTCAAGTCGAATCAGATCGTCATCAGACTGTCACTGAGAATAGATAATTATTATAATAATTAATAATATTATAATATCTGTTTTTGGTTTAATTTAATTTTTTTTACTACAGAAATGACTCACGAGAAACTTACATTTTTAAACTTACACTACATATCGGATCGTCATAAGCATTTTATAATTTCAAATTAATTTTTGTGTACCCATCATGATCATCCATAAATTATAAAAAAATAAATTAACAACATATTTATATATTACCTGTGTGTTACCGAGGCATCATTATGTGATTATGAAGGAAGTAAAGAATAGTGACACTGTGACCTTCCAGGCATTTTGTAAGAGGTGACTAAGGAGATTGATCGATGGCTTGACAAACTGTCATTGTAAAAAGTATTGTTATGGTAACACTCCATAGATTTTAGAAGCAGTGCTTTCTGCAATATGTGCCTTATTGGCACGCAAAGTTTCTGTTTTTTAGGTTGTGGTTCTGCCCTATGTGCCGACTTTGGCTCGAAAGAACAATAGATAGATAGATAGAATAACAAATTTGTGTATTAAATTTAAACTTAAAATAAATAAAAAGAATATTAGACTGAGACAGACACTCACTCTCACTGTACTCTCACCTGACAACTACACTGACAGGGACGGAGTGACAGACTCAGACTCATCGACATCACTCACACTGTGAGAAGTAAACAGTAAAATCAATCACCCATAATAAATTAAATCATATTTTGTAATAAATAATTTTTTATTATAAACATAAGGTAACAGTCTAATGTAGTTGGATAAATGGCATTGCAACATGTGACTGAGGAGCAGCCAAACTCCAGAGCATACACTACAGGACTGCAGCACTCTAAATACACTAATAACGCAAATATGGCCCACAGAAACATCCCTACATGGCAAGCTATGGGAAGCTACAGTGATGACCTCTAACGTCTCGCTCGTGGTCTTGCTCGTGGCCCTGGCTGGTTTCAACATCAATAGCCATTCGCTAAAGAAGAAGTTGATGTAACGTTGTATTTTTTAGTGTGCTTCCCTGAAGAAATATTGCCCTAATTTTATTCATTCATTGAGTGCCATCTCCACATCAAAGGTTGGCTACCATGGAAGAGCTTCCACTCTGTCTCTTGCTATGATGCTGCAGATTGTCATAGACTGACTTGTCCATCTTTTGATCTTGCTTGTCCATGTTAGTCTTAGTCTGCCTCTCCCTCCTTTGTCTTGTATTTTCCCTTCTAAGATTACTTTTAGTAGGCTGCTAAGTCTTTTTAATTTTATATGAGTGCTAATTAATTTGTGATCATTATGACATGCATAAAGAGACCAAATATCTGTGATAAGATATAACACTAGCAGAAAGTCACTATCTTTAAGTCGCACCCCTCTCCCCCAACCCCCCAAAGTCAATCTTTGATGTTGAGATGGCATTAGATGGTGATCTATATTTAAAATATCCGCTGCAAATGGCCAGATATTTGAAGCTTGTTACTTGATTTATATCTTGGTGTTCTTTAGCTATGTTTAATGTCTGTTTTTATCTTCCTGTTGTTAGGATGTTTTTTTTAGTTCTTATTTTCATGTTATCCATTATGCATTCTTCATTCAAAGACAACAGATGTTGTTCTGTTTCTTTCAACGTTATTAGGGCGTGATCATCAGCAAAAAGTAATTACTGAGTTTTAAAATTAAAATCTCACCAAAGGAAACAAAATATACATTTTAATTACATTGGAAATATTTGATTGCTATACCTTTCTGACAAAAATATGTTTCTTGGTCTAATGAGCATGACCACTCGGTTGTTTACTTGCTCAGTTTTCTAGAGTATTCTTCCTGTGGTGGTAATATTTTAAGTTATATGCTTTTTCCTCATTATAATTAATGATTACTTTATCCATCACATTAAGATGATTCTGGGAATAGTGACAGTGAAGGTGACAATGTTGTGGTGCGACAAACAGCAGGAAAGAGGCGTCACAATCCTATGATACAATCTGTAAGATATTGTCATAATTTTAAATGAAAAATGTATCTCATCTGATATTCTGTGAGTGTTACATCCACATATACAGCTACCCATCTATGTGAACTGTTTCTGTTATAATAATTTGTTCATGTGACATATTTATCCCCTATTTGAATATTTCTTTTTATCATAATGTAGTGTTAGTGTTACCTATAATTTAAATATATATTTTAACATTTCCCAATAGAGTGGTTAGTGCGCTCACTTCCTGATCAGTAGGGTCCCAGAAGTGGCAGATTTTGTTTGGCCTGACAAGGCTCTAGGTTCACCCAGCCTCTAAAACTAGATACCAGAGATTTTTCTGGGAAAAAGAGGTGGCTTGGCATGATACCAACCACATCACCTAAATATGTGCTGTGGTCATGGAAAAATATCATTAACACCCATAAGCCAAACTACTTTTTTTTACTTTACTTTAAACATTTACTAACATTTCTCAATGTTATGTTTACTTCAAATATTTATTAGCATTTCCTAATGTTACCCATACTTTAAATACACATTAACACAATTACTTGTTGCTTTCACTTTCAGACAAAAAAGATGAAAATTGGTGTGCATGGTTCACAAGAAAGCTCATCAAGTGATGAAGATAGTGATCATAACACAGGCAGACTCACAGTGTCATATAAATCAGCACGGACAGGGTAAGTACAGGCATTTACTTTAGTTTAGTTACTAAACTGGGATCTAAGGGCCTGCAAGTATAGTGAATACTGTCTGAATAATAGTCGCTGAACACTGCAAGTATAGTGAATACTGTCTGAATAATAGTCGCTGAACACTCGCTGAACACTGCAAGTATAGTGAATACTGTCTGAATGATAGTCGCTGAACACTGCAAGTATAGTGAATACTGTCTGAATAATAGTCGCTGAACACTGCAAGTATAGTGAATACTGTCTGAATAATAGTCGCTGAACACTGCAAGTATAGTGAATACTGTCTGAATAATAGTCGCTGAACACTGCTTGCTGACTTGCTGAGGAGGGGATCTGAGCATCTATGGACATGTTCGGAGTGTGAAATAACTCAATAAGTATAGTGAATAACAAACATATGCTTAAAAGTGTAATACTGATATTTTTTGCACCATAAACTTGTTCATATTTTATTGTGTTGCAGTTAAGTATTAATTAGCTGAATTTATATGCATTAATCATAATAGTAGCTACCTTAAACAACCAATAAAGACAACAGTATCTGGTTTGTGTTGTGGCAGCTCAGATCCTGATGTTTTACCCGTATAATCAGAGCTGGTCAGTATGGATTTTGATTGTTTTATCCTATCTGTGTGTGTTTTCTTCTAACCTCTTCCATTCAGTGCTTATTGTTGAAGCTCATGCCTGTAGTGTTGTTACTCTGCCATATTGGGAGTTTTATTGCACAAGGGTCTCCATGGAAGTGATGGCAATATTACCTTTTGAGAATCCTTGAAGTGTTTCTGATAGGTGGTGCTTATCATTCCCTCATTCCTAAGCCATCATGTAGATGTCTGAATTTTGACTTTCATAAGGAATTCAGTGTCTGGTACAACATTATTTTGCTACTTTATTCCAAACAGTCCTTTTAAAACGTATTCTTTTATTGAATGAGTACTTACATAGCTTTGAACTAAGATTAGGATTGGCAATGGCAGATGCAGGACCTCTTGCACGGGACAGAGAGAACATTAGAGTGGCTGTCTCTTGTGTCAAGTTCCAACAAGGGCAAGCTAGATGATGCCTTTCAAAGAAATCCCAACCTGGAAGGAGATGAAGGATGTGATAGACACCTCAACAAATCTCCTGGAAGGAGATGAAGGCTGTGATAGACACCTCAACAAATCTCCTGGAAGGAGATGAAGGCTGTGATAGACACCTCAACAAATCTCCTGGAAGGAGATGAAGGCTATGATAGACACCTCAACAAATCATTTATTTATCAGGAGAAAACTTGTAACAGAGTTCATTGAGTGTCGTCTCCATTTCCAAGGTTTGCCCATGGAGCGCCATTCCGCTGATCTGTTATATTCTTATAATTCTCTTGTTTCTTGGGATCTGACATGTAGTTTGACCTAGGTTGCTCTGATGAATGTGATCTTGATTGGTTTGGCTTTCTTGTAATGGAAAACGTACCTTGCTTGTTGTAACTATAACACAGCTGTACGTAGATTCTAGTCCTTCTAAGCAAGTATATGGGGAATGGGTGCTGCGCTGTCCATTGACAAACTCTAGTCCTTCTGAGCAAGTATATGGGGAATGGGTGCTGCGCTGTCCCTCTACACTATTATTAACAACACAGCAATAATAATGAAAGTTATCTCTCTTACTAACATTTCATCTGAATTCACATCCTGCCTCTGACTATTCTAACTTCACTTAAATTTGGGCATCCACCTCTTTCTAACAGAATCTTCTGATTCATTCTATTTATCTCCGACTACATTCCAGCATCTTCATTCTACTATCTCTGGTCTACTCTAAATAAATTCTACTCTGCCAATATATAATTTCTAAACCTCACTAGTTTTTCTTTCGATCCAGACTGTCCTGATGTTACATCTACCTGCCTGGAGAGCTGGACTAGATCTAACTACTAATCTTTTCTGTCCCTCCATTGTCAGCTGACCACCCTAACTATTCTAATCTTCTGATTGGCTGGTATAGATCTCTCTATGATCTCGTTTAGTGGACCTTACCCCTTCTAGAATGTTTGGAGATTTCTTTGTATATAGCCTTATAATTTAATTAGCTATTCAAGTTCTAACTAATGAATGAATATATACATCACCATTTTCTCTACTTAACCCCATTACAACAGGACTCCACTATTCTTTAGTTTGAAAAACTTACTGGCATATTTTATGGCCAACACTGACTCTCATATTTTATGGCCAACACTGACTCTCATATTTTATGGCCAACACTGACTCTCATATTTAGATTGATACATTTTCACCTCTCTCAGGTTGAGAATGTATGTACAAAGTGAACAATAATTTAATTAGTTCTTAAACAGGTTTAGACAAATTTAATGTTGTTTTGAAAATATATGAATTCATTACAATAACAGTATGATAACTTCTTTTTCTTTATCGTTTCTGGAGTAGATGATGGTTTTTTTGAAGTGAATGAGTTAATTAATGAGCATTATGCATTTATCTTCAATCCCTGCAGAAGCGAGAGGGTCCTGATGATATGGGGGCTACTTCTGTGGTTGAGATAGACACACAGACAGACAGAGATGCCCAAGCTGTTTTGGGGCGTAGTATACAGCTCCAAAAGGTGGGTCAGTATGGAGCAATGTACACAATTTTGTTTTGAGAGAATTCATCATCATCAAGTACCATGGGTGATCATGTCTCTCCAAAACTTTTGATCTCAACAGTTATGTATCATTTCTGTTGTTCACCTTCTAAAACATTCTCTTAACTCTTTCAGCGTGGAAGGTTTTTATCAGTTTAACATTAGAGACCTCAGAGACAAACTTTGTCATGGTTTTAAATATCAATCTACATGTTTATCTAACACTTTACATATTATATATGAATTTTTAGATAAATAAACAAGGAACTAGATTTCACTAATACCAAGATGATACAAGACCTATAAAAAGAATATGGTTTGATGACAGTTTACACTAATCAAATTGAGAGTGAAGCACAGTGTGGTTAAACATACATGACTGAAATCGGCATGGTGTGTCGAAACGTACGGAAAGAGTTAAGCTGTCTGTTATCTTTATTTTTGCTTCCCTCTGTTTCTTTCTTCTTCAACTTTCCCAATTGTCACAATATATTCCAGCTGTTCCCTTCTCATTACATGCCCAAAAAAGATGATTGTTTCTTCCTAATATTGGAAATTAGCTCTCTCTCTTTGATTTGACCTCTTTCAGAACATTGTCATTACTCTTCTTAGCTGTTCATAGTATTCTCAACATTCTTCTGTAAAACCACATGCTACAGGTATTTTGGTCATGAACTCCTGATGGTTACAGTAGATGAAAACTACATATCTTGTTTCTGTCATTCCTCTGTTTTTAGCATAAAAACATTTCAGAACATTAAACGTTATATATACATTGGTATTTATTAAAGTTAAATCATTCATAGTATGGAAAGGTGAGGTCTAGTCACTACAAATGTACTAACGATGTACTGACTCCAGTTTTTAGTATTTTCATTTCTGTGTAGATGCTCTTCTTTTAAAGTACAAAATTGCAAACTTTTCTTATTTTTGTAACAAGATGACAGTCCTAGTTCATGAAGATGTCCAGAGCATATTTTGTTGTCCAGTTAGAGTCATAAAGTCAACAAAAGAAATAGAAAAGTCTGTGTTGAATCATTGCTCATAGAGTAATACAAATAACAGTTTTTCTTTGATTTAAATTAACTTAGTCTGAGCAGAGCAGTAAAAAAAAATTAGATTATTTTATTTAACTCTTTCAGTACAGAAGCATTTTGTTAATGCAATGGAAGAGATTTCAAAGATAACATTTTTCATGGTTTTATAAATTAATCTACATATTTATCTAACACATAACATATTTGATATGAATTTTTAAATAATTGAACAAGGAATAGATTTAATCAATATCAAGATGATACAAGATATGTAAAAAGAATATGGTTTGATGACGGTTTACACCAATCAATATTGAGGGTGACGCACTCTGAGGCTGAACATATGCGACAGAAATCTGCATGATGCACGGTGCGACAAAACGTGTGGAAAGAGTTAAGAGAAAGATAAATAAATAGTCGCAATTAAGTAATAGAGGAATTGAGTTTGGCAGTACAGAAATAAAGTCTGTTAAATTTGTGTGTCAAAAGTTTATGTACAGTCTCACTGCTTTTGTGCAAGGCTCCACTTTTTTCTTTCTTTCTTTTCTTTCTTTAAACACTTTATATGAAATATGTGAGAGAATGTGCTTACTGTGCTAATAACCAGGACTGCTTAAAGGGAAAGAATCTTGTGTATTCATCAGAACATAAAGTGCACCTAAATTATCAGATCTAATGAAACAACAATTAGAGCACAGACAATAAATTTGAATACTTGTGTGGTAAAGAGAGAACTTGACAATTCTTGTGGTCGTAAAAATAGTAATAGGGAAGAGAAATAGGAAAGTAATAGCAAACTCTATAGAGCTTTGAAACCAAAGAAAATGGAATCATCAGAAGCTAGTTCCATCAAGCAAGTTGTTTCGGAAATTTATTCTTGACACTGTTGGGGGTAGGTCCATCTGGGTCATCAACGTCAGGTGTGAGCCTCCAGTTGCTATTTGATGTTGGTTTTGTATCATAAGCTACTGCTGTTATTTTCTTCATTTTTCAGGAGTTGAAGGAAAAAGAAGATGACAAAATCTACAGAGGTGTTAATAACTACCACCAGTACTTTGAGAGAAAAGATTCTGTGCATGGGAATGCTGAAAGTGGTAAAAACAGGTAAACAATTTTTTTCTGCAGTACACATCAATCCCTCACACAAAAAAGGTTACTAGAAAAAAACTAAAGAGAATAATTTAAACAAATTGATTATAATTCTATAAGAATAGTGTCTCAAAAGATTTGTGAATGTAGCAGAAAGGACACAAAACCAGAAACAAAGATGATTTTAAAAAAAGAAAAATCAGCGTAACAGGACTAGTTTTGAGTTACATCTGGGAACTATAATTATGTTAGTTTGGACATATAACACAGCTCTCAGTAAATAACACCACACAATAGACTATTGAAGTTAGATGCAATAACATAAGAATGAAAGGAAGACTTCCTACAAAATGGATTAGCAGTTAGAGTATCAAATGCTACACAAATAGCTATGTACAAAGCAGACTGTAGAGCTTTGTCCAGAACACTGCATATTTTCCCTTGTTACTAAAGAGCAAACAGAACCGAGAATAGAAGAGAAACACATATTTTACGGCAGTTTTAATGTTCACAACTGCTAATATCATCAGTAATCAAGAAAAGACGATGGACATGTGATGAGAAGAAATAATAACAGAATAGCAAAGCAAGCCCTCAAGTGGGAAACAACAGGTAGGAGAAACACTGAGAACAACATTGATCAGGGAGGCAAAGGCAACAAGAATTGGCTTCCTCAATGAAATCGAGATGCTTGCACAGAACAGAAACAAATGACGAGATTTGATAAAAGATCTTTACAAGGATTGAGACTGCTAGAAAGACAATTTTGAAACAGGGAAAGAGTATCTGAGTCTATGCCGTATGGGTGGACTACGGCCTGAAAAGTTGATAAATAGATTTAATGTTCAAGTATGTTATCTGACAAGTCTGATTTATGCTTTCACTGAAATAAATCAAGGACAAACTACAACAGTGCAACCTGTTGACTATTTCTCTTCAGTGCCTGTTCATTCTTCTTCTTCCTTTCAGCTCCCTGTGGAGGTTTTCAACAAACCTCAACAGTGCCTGTCCATAAATGGATGTTAAATTGACATAGATATATGTTGTGTTATCATTAGCAGCAAACTGCAATGGTGTGTTTCATTCCATCCAACACATCAGATCTTACCATGGCCTTTTTAGTTCCTAGGTTACTTTTCCTTTTCAATTCCTGCTCGCTTGGCCAGAGTGGTTATTGTTTCCAGGGGCACCACAAGGAGGTGGAGTAGGATCATAGTCAGTTGTTGCCACTGGTCCTAATTCAAATAATCAGTGATGAGCTGTACACCATTTCGGCTTTATTGGAAGCTGCCAGCAACTCATAGCTGATGGCTTGCACCAGGATTGGTGAACCAGAACCATCCAGACCCTACTGAACCTCTTTGCAGTTTGTCTAGTAACAGACTAACCAGTTTAGTCTGGCCAAGCGAGTAGAGATTGATGATGGAAGCTAACCCAGTACTCAAAAATGCTATGTTGAAGTCAGGTGTTTTGGGTAAAAGGGCACAAATAAACCACAACACAATACATCTACATCCACTTAATGTCCTTTTAAAGATGGATGAGAAGACTGCCCCTTCTTTAGTAGTCATCAGGTGAATGCCATAAAGAGAAAGAACATTTTCTTATCATAAACAATAAAATAATATTAAAATTGCTTTTACTATGGTTAGTTGAAACATCACTGCAAATGAATCCATAATTGCTCGACTGTCCCTGCCAGTGTAATCATTTGAATTAAAACTCATCTCATTGAAGGATCCAAACAAAGAAAGGCAACGACAGTCCCCATCATAGCAGCTACAGCACACGCCAAAAGACATAAGGCGAAGCTGTACTGAAAGTGAACACAGCTGAAATGTTCTTTGTCATGTGATATCATAATTCATCGTAAGCAATCAGAATATCGAAACATGATCCGGATGAATAGCACAGCTCATGGTGTGCACAGAGCACTAACTCAGTAGCTCCGGCAGCAAGCTGGTCTTGGAATATGAGGAAACTGCAACAAGGAACACAGTTCAGACTGAGCCTCAGTGGTTCTAGCCACCTATCCGCCATATTGACCTGTATTCCAATTTTACTATGATTAATGACGGTTTAATTTTTTAATCAAATTGGATAGAGTTAATTATTTTCAGAAATGTGGTGCAGTTAATTATACATTTTCACAAAACAAATTAATCTTTTTAAATTCATGTTGTTCTTATGTCATTCCTTTATTTTTAAACTGTTTTTTATTTTTTTCAAGTGTTTAGTTACCTTCCACTAACCATAATTTCTGTTTATAATTGCCTAAGGTTTGGTCCTCTTCGTGCTCCTGCTAACCTTAGAGCTACTGTTCGGTGGGATTATCAGCCTGACATCTGCAAAGATTATAAGGAAACCGGATTTTGTGGATTTGGAGGTTTGTTGATGTGGAATCTTCAGTCTATTACATTTGTGAAATACCTGTTTTCAATCAATGAAATGACATCAAGATTTTCTGTAGGCTTATAGAACTAGATTTGAATAATCTCCTGCTAACTAGTATTATTAAGATATTGCAGCCTGATCTAAGACACCAGTGATAATGTCCTCCATACACTTGCTTTGCTTCAAAATTACCTTTCTGAACCCAGAAATGAGTAATTTTCTTTGCAGATTTTCATGTAGAACTTCTGATGTATTTTCAGAATATTGAGTAATTTGTAACTTTAATGTTAAGTTGATTTTCCTGTCATGAATCTCTTTGGTTTTAATTACCCTATATTCTTCTACTCAGCTTCAATAAATGTATCATTAAAAAACGGATTTTATTTATGAATTGTATAACAAATTAATGTAACAATCCATAAGGAATGAAGAGTATCATTTTAGAACCCATATTTTATCAATGACCATTGATGTTGTCAGCAGATTGTGTCAGGCAGTCTTTACATTAGAGAAAATCTCTAGTACCTATTTTCAAATGCTGGGTGAACCCTAAAATTGTGTTGATTGCAGGAAAACTTTGCTATAGTTGAGAGTAGAGCCATGACCAGCCGTATCCAGAAGAAACATCTAAAGCATGCTTAGAGTGTTTTGTTTACCTAGACTCTTGTTCTTCTCTCCTTGACCACAGGCTAACAAATTTATCACTGGTCAGCATGCTTTATGGCACTATCTAGGGCAGAGGTGGGAAACCAATGGTCTCCTTGCCAGAACTGTCTCACCAAGCTATTTTGATAGGCCCTTATGCTTGATTTGATACAACTTCACTCCTTGTGCTAAAAATTAATAAATAAAAAGTGACACATAATGCTCAAACCCTAAACAGTAAGCTTTCGTTTTAGAATTCTTGTTGAATCTTCTTTTCCTTCCCCCTTTTCTGTCTCACCCTACTCCCTTTCATTCCATTATCTTTTCTGTCTTCCACTCTCCATCACTAATAAGATCGTTACATTACAATCGCTGTGAGTGCAAATTACGTAATTCATATAATGGCTTCATTGGGTGATGGTATCTGGCTTTCTGTATCTTCATAGTTTTCTGAGAAACAATCAACATTATTCGGGCACATCATGAGAAGAGAAAAGTTGGAATACTTAGTTACAGCTGGCAAAATAAAAGAAAAGAGAGATCATGGGCGACAAAGAGAGAAAATACTGGATAGCTTGGTGTCATGGCATGAAAAACGGTCAACAACAGAATTGATACGATGCACTGTAGATAGAAGATTGTGGAAGGACATGATCGCCTATGCCAAACGGTATGGCACATGATGATGATATTTTTCAAATCTGACCCTCAGATAATAAAAGGTTGCTCACCCCTGATCCAGGGCAACAACATGGTCTTTCCATTTCATGCTGTCTATCATAGGATATCTAGGTTTGGCTACACCATTTTTATTTGTTTCCAATTTTCACCTCCCAGGTTGTCCTTGGTTCTACATTTACCCTATTATTATGTTCATTTCGTGTTCACAGATTCATGCAAGTTTCTCCATGACCGATCTGACTACAAACATGGATGGCAGCTTGAGCGAGAGATGGAAGAAGGAACGTATGGACAGAAAGGTATAAAACTAAACAATTTCTCTTTGTGCTTCTTCTACGTCTGAGGAAATGGCAATACAACTTTATACCTTCTTTATCTCACCACTTCCAATGTGTAAATGAACAGATAAATATTCTTAATGAAACATTCAAGCTTCCAAGATAATCCTTGTATTGCAGTAATAAAAGATTTCTAAGTGAACACTGTAGCTTGATCATTTACTAACTTAGATGTTTCCATTTTTCTTTGATGATAATATGCTCATAGAAACATCATAATTAGAAAGTAACAAGAACATCATGTGTTGTTTACACTTGTCTAGTTGTATATTCAAATATCGTGTATGAATTCTAGTGTTGTTAGAATTTACATCATAGCACATGATGCTAACAGTAGGTGCTCATTTACTTTCAGATTTAAACTTTGATATTCTCAGATGTAGAATAAAATTGAATGTAGAATAAAATATTAAATTTGCTCACACTTAGAATCAAAGTAATTAAATAAAATATGTTTACATTACGCCACATTAGACAAATGTGAATTATATGTTATCCTGAAAGCCTTTAAATCTTTGTTCATAAACTTTATGTCAGATAGCTGAAATGTTGAAGATACGATTGTCCAGAAGGTTGAGCTTGTAATTCCAAGAAGGTAAATTCTTATGCAAATGCTATGGTGTTGCTGTGAACTTCAAAACAGAATCAGTTATGCTCATGACATTTTAAAATTGAGCCGAAGTAGAGTTTAGTGATGTTTGATCTTAAATGTTCAATAGAGCCTCCTATAGATGAAACATACACTAGCATGCATGTGGGCACAATGGCTGTAGCATGCTGGAGCAAGCAAAGAAACTGATGTACATGAAGAATAAAATATAGGTGTAAAAAATAACCTTGAAACTATAACTCAGCAATACATGGTTTACTGTTGTGTTGTTTTAGAGAACTTATTGTAATGTTGTTACAGATGAACGGAATTATGAGATCAGCAGTGACGAAGATGACATGCCATTTAAATGCTTTATCTGCCGGAATTCTTTTAAAGACCCTGTCATAACAAAATGCAAGCATTATTTCTGTGAAAAGTGTGCCCTCAGTCACTACAAGAAGTCAAAGCGGTGTTTTGTCTGTGGAGAGTCCACTGGTGGGATCTTCAATCCTGCTAAAGGTAAAGTAGAATTTAACTCCTCTGGTTTATTTTGGATTATAAAGCTGTTATTGTAATAGTTCTTGAATACAACTTGAATATGTTGTAACAACTGGAAAAATTGAGGGACGAAGAGATAGAGGGAAGCAAAGAGAAAAAATAACAGACAGCTTAAGAGAATAACTTGGCAGAAGGTCAACAACAGAAATGATAAATAGCTGCCGAGATCGAAAGTTGTGGAGAGACATGATCACCTACGCCAGTAGGCCCGGTACTTGATGATGATTGTAATAGTCCACAGATTTATGGTTTTTATCTGTCTCCTTCAAAAGGAAAATAAGAAATAGCTCTACCATACCATATGGCGCATAGGCCAGGAATTATGGTTTTAGTTTCCATTTTTTCTGGACTATCAATACATTTTCCAAGTGATATTATCAGTATTACACTAATGCATCTTTCTTTCCCAGAAAAATCCAGTACCCATTTTAAGGCTGGGTAAACCTAGAAGCTGTTGCTTGGAATTGAACCTTTTTCATTAGTAAACTGGTTCATAACCATTGATCTACCATGTCCTCTTCAGTTTCACTTAATCAGCATGCAGACCATGGACTACGTAGCCTTGTCTGATCATAGAATATCATTTAGAGTCAATGAGTGTAGAATTTACAATAAAATTTTAGATAAATTTCTTCTTGTTAATTACCACCCTCCAGACTACACTACTTATCTATCTATACATCCTCTTTGAGCGCCTCGGTAGTCTAGTTGGGAAAACCACCCAATGTTTGGACAATCCATGTTCGATTCCCGCTGGAAGCAGTCTAATTTATACTCGTGGTTGGGAAAAAAATACCCCTCGCATCGTGAGTTTTGGTGCTTGAAGTGACACTGTCCTGAAGTCTCTGAAGACTTCTGAATAGGCGGCGAAACACTTATGAGCACTTATCACATGCTAAGATGCCGATTCAAGTCTCGTACTTTACCTTTACATCCTCCAGACTACACCACCTTTATCTGTTTCATCCATACTCCTTGCCTCTGTACATCCTAATTGTTACTGTCCTGCTGCTTATAAAGGTTTAGTTTTAGTAATGTCTTGTCCTCTTTCTAGTAAACCTTCCTATAACCTACTTTACTTGCTTTTGAATAAAGTCATTTGTATGAAAATTTCATTCTCTTTAACTCTTTCCGTACCGAAGCTTTTTATTAATGCGACAGAAGAAATTTCAGAGACACAATTTTTCATGCTTTTAAGAATCAATCTACATATTTATATTTATTTAACATATTATATATGAAATTTTGATTATTGAACAAGGAATTAGATTTCACCAATACCAAGTTGATACAAAGCATGTAAAAAAGAATATGTCTTAATGAAGGTTCACACTAATCAAATTGAAAGTGACGCACTGTGCGGCGAAACGTATGGAAAGAGTTAAGTATGACAAATTGTAGTCTGAGCAACACACTAGACATAAATCTAATGGGGAGGGATTAAGCAGTGAGTGTATAAAATAAAGTAATGTAAAAACAGTACTTGACTTGAGGAAAGGGGGGGGATGAACAATGCAGCAGAGTAGTTGTAATCATATTTAGAAGTGCTGAGTAAGCTTTACTGAAATTGAAACTGTTCATCTGATAGTAAAACTGAGATATTTAACAGCATACAGCAACATACTACAATACTACACACACACACAAAATGGTAGTGACAAGAAAAGGGATACTTTTTTTTAATGTGTATTTTTAACAATTAAATATGATATCATAAATAAAACATGTTATTTTAAAAATTAACTTAATGAAACAGTCATGCTGAAGTCAGATGTGTTTGGCCAAAGGCTCAAGGTGATTTTAAAAAAGAAAATCAATTTCATGGACTGCTTCAGTCAACTATCTATTTTCAGTTTC
The DNA here is from genome assembly GCA_032433765.1 of Megaustenia siamemsis. Classification (NCBI taxonomy): domain Eukaryota; kingdom Metazoa; phylum Mollusca; class Gastropoda; order Stylommatophora; family Ariophantidae; genus Megaustenia; species Megaustenia siamemsis. Next base: position 17,338,771 of record JAVIAB010000139.1, on the reverse strand, counting down.
TTTCATGAATCTCAGCACTAAGCTTAGAATTTACAAGTCACTTAGCGGACTCAAAGGTCGCTGTCTTATAAAGATTCTAAACATCTGTTGGAATGAATACATCACAAACAAAGAAGTTGCTAGAAGATTAAGCATTAACATTATCGATCAAGAAGTGAAAAGAAGACGTTGGAAATGGCTAGACCCTGCTCTGAGATCAAAAATTGTGGAGATACACGATCACCTATGCCAGCAGGCCTGGTACTTGATGATGATGATGCTCTGCGAGTGGAACAAACCAGACATCCACACCTTGCATTAACATGGACACCAACTGGCAAATAAAGGAGAGGAAGACCATTGGGGACATGGTGACAAACTATACATGATGAAATGAAGGATGCTGGCAAGAGTTGTCCATGCTTGCTTCAGACTGGATTGGGTGGAGATCTCTTGTGAGTGCCCTATGCTGTGTCTGGAGTTCAGAGAATTAAGAAGAAAGAAGGATCTGTCTACAGTTTCCTTCATGAATCTTCGGCTATATTAATTATATAAATATCCTAGAAATTGTCTTGGAACCAGTGGTGAGGAGTGTTAACCACTGGTGTCACCACTGGTTCCTTGCTACCAGCTTTACCGCAGCATCGCAATTATTTGCCTATTCCCCAGAAATTGTCTCGCTTAGACACAAATACATGCTTGCTGTTTTTTTCTATTTACATTCAATTTTAGAATTGATGTCTAAACTGGAAAAAATGAAGAAGCCTGATAACCTGCCAGATGATGGAAGTAGCTCTGATGAAACTTGACATTGACAGCAGAAACTTGTTGATCATACGAATAAACCAAAAATTATATCATATTCTATGTTCAAGACTTATTTTGTGAAATCAATGTTTCTTTAAAAGTATTTATTTGATTTTTTTTTAGTCCAACTAGTAAATTTGTTAGGAACTAACTGCATTTATCAATGAGCATAAATTATTTTGGGGAATGACAGTATCTGTAATTCTTTAATGCTTCTTTTTACTGCATCAACATCAGCTTTAACAATTTATCCTTTCTTGAAGATATAGTTGTCACTAAAATTCATTTTCCATACCTTCCTATTCTGAGCTGAGTTTTTCAAAATAGTCATCATTTCTATTATTTTACAAAACAATTCTTTTATTATATTAATCACAGATGTATTCTGAATATGAGCTATAATTTACCTCAGAAAGTTGAATGTTTCATTACTAAATAATGTCATTATTATTTGAAGTGACTTTTTTTTTTTCTTTTTGGTAAATTTAAGCCTGTCTTTTTATATCTATTTAAACTCACACACACATGTAGCAGCTTTTTATGAGGCCCTTATTTGTTTGTAGAATGTGTTGTTTTCTTACCCACGATTTTCAGAGTTATGTCCCTGAAGCATTCATCTATCAAGTGGTATTACGTCATACTGGTAGTGATAGTGCATGCTGGAGATGTAGTTGTCTCTCAGCTCGCTATCAGTGAAACATAAGTATTTTAGAGACAACCATTTTTAACTGAAGAGCCAATGTTGGTTGGGTGGATGTGAGATATGAGAGATAAAAAAGAATCTCAAAGCCGGCCCTCAAATGGGAACCATGGCGTAAAAGAAGAAGAGGCCAACCTAGAAAAACACTAAAAAGAACATTAAAGCAAGAGGCAACAACAGCAGGCATGATTGCCTCGCCAAGATTGAGCAGTTTGCACAGAACAGAGGGGTGAGGCACAATCTTTCAACTTAGAGACACAATCTTTCAACTCTCGCCCCTGAACAGTGGAGTGAGACACAATCTTTCAACTCTTGCCCCGAACAGTGGAGTGAGAGACAATCTTTCAACTTAGAGACACAATCTTTCAATTTAGAGACACAATCTTTCAACTTAGAGACACAATCTTTCAACTCTCGCCCCTGAATAGTGGAGCGAGACACAATGCAGGTCCTGTGCAAGGTCTGACAGATGAAATATCGTCGGACACAAGGGTCTAGAAACTTCTGCCCTATGTGCCATCTTCAGCTTAAAAGGACAATAGATAGAATGAGAGATAAAGTCATAATCAAGGCTTGTTGTGGGTTATGTGTCAATTTGTCCGGTCATTTCACAAGTCAGTGAGAGGAATGTTTTTTGCTGAGAAAGTCAGCTGGAGATATCTGCCAGGATAGGATCATTAGAGTAGTGGAGACAAATAATAATAAATAAATATAATTATAGAGTGAAACTTTCAGAGGCGATAATCAGCGAATAATTTCAGAGGAAGAGGTCATTTTACAGCATTTGGAAAAAACGACAAATAATCAACAACAGAAAAAATAAACAAAGAACAATATATGGTCCGAAGCAGGATCAAACCCATACTCAGTGGCACAGCGTCTTGCCATGAGAAGCCAAACTCAAAGGAACACTGCCAACTCAGCTAACTAAAAAAGCAGCTAGCTATCATTGGTGATGTCTCTCACGCAGGTGTTCTCATGGCTATAGTATAAGGTTACGATCACAGTTCGGGAATAAATTGTATATCTGTATTTTTCCTATTAAGACAAGTGATCGCAGCCCTATGCTATAGTCTGTGACAGTGACACCTGTTCAATGCCAACAGTAGAATGATGATGGAAATCTTAATAGTGACAAGGGCTCTTACCTGGTTAGTCTCAAGATTGCTCTCATGTCTGTATGCTTTGGGGGGGGGGGGGGGGCTGATTGGTCTCGAGGCAAAACGCCAGGCTTTAAACGTCTATCACTCATCGACGAAAAAAAAAAAATACAAGTGCCTCAGAAGACAAGAGTTATCTGCCTGTGTGGCGAGGGACTCCTGTGCACACGGTTGCCAGGGAAAAACGGTTTAACATGCAAAATTTAGTTCCTAGGTTCTAGGGACTTCGCCAGCTTTCACGCAAAAAAAAATGTCTGTAGCTGAGTAACTCGATCAAATTGGTTTGTAAAGTCTAGACAATCGAAAACAATGGCTGGACTTAATATAGAGGTCAAAGATCTATTGCTTTTCCCTGCTCATGCAACTGAAACAAAACATACGATCGTAGAAGATTATCTGGTTCGGCGATCATATCAGATGGACAGCGAATGGTTAGGGCAGATAGCATTAACAACTTCAGAGAGCTAGGTAGAATGAAGAAATTTAAGGTGAAACGACATCAATATCTGATCTAGATTGTGTGAAATGGGAGTTGAAGACTGACATTGCCAGAACGGAACTTCCGTTTCCAACATGGTGGATCGAGGTTCCCATTCTCTGGACCGCTGCAGAAATTGCATTTGTTGACTGATTAGTTTCGGCTCTTCAATACAATTTTCTGCATTGAAGTCAGTCTGATGATCCACTTAACAGATTTCGCCGATGAAGCAGAGTCCTAGGCACCTCAATGCTCTTCTTTGTCAAAGTTTGTGAAGGCAACCTTCCCCAGTCTAGTGTTGGTATGCGATTTACGTCATCACATTGAGTGCTGTTCCAAGGTTGGAATTATTGGACGCCAAGTATTTACATGTTCACAAAAAAAAAATAGCGGGACAAAAGAAGCCATAATCAGCATGAGAACATTAATCGAAAAGTACACAGAAGTAAACAAACCAATATATATATGCCTGCTTCATAGACTACACCAAAGCTTTTGATAGAGTACACCACAAACAACTTATAGAATGCCTAAAAGAAATACATCTAGATGACATTGACATACGACTAATATGCAATCTATACTGGGAGCAAACAACAATAATAAAATATAATAAAGAGAACTCTACACCCATTGATATAAAAAGAGGAGTAAGACATGGATGCATCCTATCACCAAGCTTGTTCAATCTATACACTGAGCAAATCTTTAAACTACAACAATTACTTAATGAAATAAATGTGATAAGCAAAAAATATGGACTAGATATGAATATCAAAAAGACTAAAACTATGATCATAAACAAAGGAAATACTCAAAACCCATCAAAAAATGGATATCAGAATAGAAGGCATAGACACTGAGACAGTTCAGAACTAAAAATACCTTGGACATACCATAACGGTGACGGAAATGTAAAACTGAAATAAACAAAAGAATAGGAATGGCAAAAAGTAATGTTAATGTCATGAAGAACATACTAACATCAAAACAAATAACACCAGGGCTAAAACTAAGAATAGCAAAATGTTACATCTTCTCAAAATTCAAAAAAGGTGCAGAAACATGGACATTAGACAAGAAAACAGAACAGAGAATTGAAGCCTTTGAAATGTGGATATATCTCTCTCTCTGCGATCAGGACTCCAGACTCTCACATGAAGTCAGCCGTCAGGCTAAGTGTGTTGATCGCCCCCACAGGCAGAACATCACAATTAGAGTCTGCCAGATCCACTCTGATTGAACACCCGTTAAAACGTTGCACTGTGTTCTGCGCCAGTGGCCCAGTGCATCCGATTTCAGCCAGCATTTTATTCAGGTTTGCATTCCTTAGCCTTTGATTGTCCCCAATCCTCCTGCAAGTAAAAAAAATGTAAAGTACCCCGTCACGCCAAGTGGCGTATAGGGAATATGGTGTTAGTGACCATGCATTTTACAGACCTTCGGCACATGATTTTTGGGGTAATGTGGTCGGTATTACGCCCGTACCGCTTCACTTTCCCAGAAAAAAATCCGGTACCCATTAAAGGTTGGGTGAACCCGGAAGCCGTCGGTTGGGATCGAACCCTACCCTTGTCCTTTGTAGTCCAGTTCACTAACCACTGAGCTATCGCGGCTCCCATCCTCCTGCAAGGCAGCAGATGATCTTTTCTGTAGAGGGATTCTGCCCTTAGATGGTCGGCCCTCCCAGGTTTACGAGCACCATCAGCCCGAGTCACTAGAGGTGACTAACACAGACGTGCACACACAAAGATAGGGGATGTGACCAACACAGACCTGCACACAGCGACACGAGGCATGACTAACATAAACATGCACATAAAGACATGAGATATGACCGACATAGACATGCACACACAAAGACACGACACGTGCCCAACATAGACATGCACACAAAGACATGAGACACGACCAACATAGACATGTACACACAAGGACATGAGATGTGACATGCACAGATATGCACACACAAAGATATGAGATATGACTAACATAAACATGCACACAAAGATATGATATATCTAACCCAAACATGCACACACAACGATATGACACATGACTAACACATATACACACCAAGACATGAGAAATGACCAAACACATACACAAATAAAGACACGAGACATGATTAACAAGAACACACCAAGACATGAGATATGACCAACATGACACACACGAAGACATGAACCATGGCCAGCACACACACACGCACAAGCTAAGATATGAGCTATGACTAGCACAGAAACACATCAAGATATGAGCCATCGCTAGCACAGAAACGCATCAAGATATGAGCCATGGTTTCACGGAAAATCACCAAGAAATGAACCATGTCCAGCACAGAAACACATTAAGGTATCCAAATGCTTGGGTTTGTTGTAGTACTCTTCTTAACGTGGGAATCATCGACATACGAGACGCAGGCCCCGATTAACTGTTCACAGGTTTCGTTCAAACAGTTGTCCGGAGATTTGAGTGTGCAGTCTGACCCGTAGAACGTTCCCTTGCATGTACAGTTCCCGGTTGACTGTTCACGGGTGTCGTTGAAGCAGTTGTCCGGACATTTGAGAGTGCAGTCTGATCCGTAGTACGTTTCCTTGCACGTACAGTCTGTACTTTCCGGGTCATATATGGTGTCACAGCCATCAGAACACGTCTGTTTGCACTGTAGCCCAAAATTACCATCGGGACAAGTGTCACTACAGATGTAGCCAGGATGTTTACATTGTAGGCATTTTCCGGATTTTTCCTCACACAAAGTACAGACACTAAGACACGACCCGGAGCAGTCGTGTCCATAGATCCCATGTGAACAGTTGCCGTGACACGTACCGATGATAACGTTGTATCCTTTGCAGCACCCACTACACTCACTACACACTGCACAAAACGACCAAGAATGTCCGTCCAGACAATAGTCGTCTGTAAATGTTTGCACCTCACTCACGGTCAGTGCACTGTCGGCCTGCGAAATGGTCGATGAGAACTCAATCTTAATGTGTGCCATTGTCGCCTGTGTGGTGACTACAATAGTGTTCACAGAAATGTTTGTGTATGATATATCATTATACTGGAACACTACACCGCCACTGTCAAAGAAAGCCTGTAGAATGGCATTCTTAACCCGAATCATAGTGCTAGCTCGATGATAAATTCGAATGGTGTGAATCTTCCGGGACGTGGCATAGTTCAGATACCAGTAAACAGAATTGGTTCCACTTCTCAATTGTGTGTGTGTGCAGTCATTGTCATAGAGATTGGTCTTTGTTTTGCCATTAACTGCAGCCTCTGGTCCACATCCGTCTCCTGTATAGCAAGCATTAAATGTGTCGGTCTGGTTTGTGTTCTGTTTGAGAGCCCCATTCCGACCCCCGCCAATGTAGACGGAGCAGGTATTTGCAACTATCGCCCCTTCAATCCGTCACTTGTTGATCAGACCAGCCCCAGAGCAAAAGACATCAATCTCGTGCGAACTAACCACAAAACGTGATTCATTGTCACACGAGGCAGAACCATTTAGTTTTACCGTGAAACTGTCCGGATCTGTCAAGTCACTCACACAAATCCCAAACCAGGAGAACGGCAAAGACTGTTTGAGAGCTGCCTCAACTGATGTAGAATCTGTGTCCGGATTACATGTGGTGTCGCTGTTATCAAACAGGAAAGCAGGTTCATATTTTTGGGCGCACCTGCAAGCGAGATCCAAGTACTGACACTGGGGTCCGAAATATTCGTGCTGACAACTGTCACCGTTTGGGCACGTCCCTGTAGTTTTGTCACAAAACTGAGTCATTATAGCAGTGACATTGCAACGTACAATTCGTCCCAAACCAACCGGCTGCACAAATTAGGTCATTAACTTCCAAGGTCTCGAACGAAGCCAGTAGAATAAAGACTTGATCTACAGCGGTGGTTAACGAACTGTTTACAAACATTTACTATCAAACCGTGGCCACATTTATAAAAATCCGCCAACTCGCTGTGATAACAAATAGCATGATGCCCATAAGTCAACATTGTTTAAACGATGGCTCGGACGCGATCATGCTTCCATCTTGGTGCGTCCCATGACGTCATATCATGTGGATATATAGAAGAATACGTAGAATTGGATGGAAGGAAAAGAAAACAAACGATGAAGTCTTAAAACAACTAAAAATGAAAAGAGAACTACTAAACACAATTCAAACAAGACAAATGGGATTTTGGGCCATGTTAAAAGACACAACAGCCTACTAAAAGTAATCCTGGAGGGGAAAATACAAGATAAAAGAGGCAGACCAAGGCTAACATGGACGAGTAACATCAAAAGATTGACAAATCAGTAATCAGCCTATGACAACCTGCACCATCAAAGCAAGAGACAGAGCAGAATGACGCTCCATGGTAGAGCCAACCTTCGTTGCGGAGACGGCACATGATGATGATGATTTACATGTTACAACTCATTAATATGGACTGCTCTGCCAAGTCAATCGCAGTTTTCAATTTAAGAGAGTGTGCATAATCTTTTCGTGCGTTGTTGGCTGCATTTATTAAAGTATTACAGTAATTGGGATTTTATGGGCGCAGCCATTGTTGTGTGTGCTACGTCATCACAATGGCTGATTGTATATCCCTAAAACGGCCGTACGCTAATAGTGAAAGGTGGAATGGAGTTTCGTATATGACTTTGCAGCCATTTGCAGCACTGGGGTCATTCCGGAGGTTCATGTTAGTCAGGAGGAATTCATAATTTCACAAATTCACATTGCAGGGAGATCTCAATGTCTGTTGTTTGATGTGCGACTGGGATAGTCCGATGACTAACTGTGTTTCATATGTTCGGATTTGGAGTAAAAAACGATGTCCTAGCATCATCAAGCGCTATACATTAAAAAAAAAATATGACGATCATTATTTTCAGGAGGATGTGAACTTAGGTCAATATGGTGGATAGGCGGCAGGAACCATTAAAGGCTATGTCTGAAAAGTATTCCTTGTTGCAGTTTCCTCATGTTTCAAGTCCAGCTTGTTGCAGGAGATACTGAGTTAAGTGCTCTGTGCACACTGTGTGCTGTGCGTTTAATCTGTTTTGATTGTGTTTCGATATCCCGATTGTTTACGATGAAATGATATCTTATGATGGAGAACAGATGGCTGTGTTCACTTTCTGTGCGGTTTCGCCTTATATCTTTTAGCGTGTGCTGAGACTGCTATGATGGGGACTACAGCTACCTTTCTTTGTTTGGGAGATGAAATAGTAATTCGGATGATTCCACTGGCACAGGCGGTTGAGCAATTATGGATTTTAATTCATTTGCAGTGATACCGGGCCTTCCATAACCATAACCATTTAATTTGAAAGGAGGAGTAAAGAGATTAATGAATTAGAGAACGAAAAAAGCTTCATATATGAAGCATTGATTGACCCCAATGCTCCATTTGTCCTCGACGCCGAAAGGCAAGAGGAAGAGAAGGCTGAACTAACTAAACCATAAATAAATATTAAGCCTCACAAGTCTCTAGAGATTTGTCACGAGCATACAAATGGAACTCGACAGCTCAGAATCATTAAAAAAAAGTGTGCATAATCAGCAGAAAAGACTACACGCACTCACCAAACTCAGAACACAATAAACACACTACACAGGCACGTCTGCAAGTTGACTGCCACTATCTTTAATTGAATATTCTCAATTTGATGTCTGTACGAACTTCTTTGTAGCTAAAAAAAGAATCTTACTTCCTGTTATATCTGCTTATGGAAACACGTCGCCATCTCCCCAGACGTGTCTCTTTGCTCGCTCAAATAAATTAATAAACAAACAAATGAAAATAAAATGTAAATAAAACTGGCCGTGACCTTTGACATACAAGAAACGTAAAGGACAGAGATCAACAACAGCGGCCTCGTTTCCATTCAATTGCCATGGCGCGAAAAAAATACGTTCAGCGGATTCCCTTTTGTGGAAGTTTCCGACTCCAGCTTTCGCTAATCATTATAAATAAAACTTCTTTGCAATAATATACTTTCTTTCTTTCTCAGTTTTGTTAGACATGTTATAACATAACATTTATGACAATGTATCTAAGATTTGCAAATAAAACTCAGAATAAAAAATAAAAGTATAACCTATTTCCGAGATGTGTCGAGGTCTAAAAATAGATAATGACGACATTGACTTGAGACCCACAAACACTTTTCCCATCAAAACATTAAGAGCTTCCCCGACGGAAGCGGCACTTCTATCGAGAAAAATCAATATTTTCTTGACAGAGATCGAAAGGGGGGAACCTCTCGTGATCTTATCGATCCCCCCTTTCGCTCCCGAACTTGTGACAAAGGATTTCTTCTATTTGAGGACTGCGAGCACTGGAGACAAGGAGATAATGTGATGGCCTTGAAGGTCTGAATTTCAACATCTAAGATGGCTTCACCTTGCACTTCTGGCATCGTTCTGGATTTATTATTATCGTCCACATCCGCTTCAGCCGCGTCGTCAGAATGTGCAGATATTGATATGCGTTCTTTGAACGAGCAAGAACTTGTGTTAAATGCAAAATCATGTGAAGATTGTAGCAAGGGTACATCTTATGAGGAGGCCTTCCAAGGCCCGCACAAATGGAGACGGCACCTACGCCATGTTCCGTCCAAGCGCTCGAAAAAAAATCAGCAGACAGAAGAATCCTCCAACGATCAAGAGAGTCGTTACACCAACCGACATTTCGACAATGGTTCAGAGAACCTAAACGATGAAGTGTAAGTTTTTTAATTGTATTATTGTTTTAATATATGAAAGTTAATTATTCATGTTAATTTATTATAATTTATTATTTAAAAAAAATACTTTTTACTTTTTAACAGTTGACATTGGACTAAGTTGAGTAATCTGCTAATCATTCATAGCTCTCAGTCATAGCTCTACTGTTATTGATTGTTACTCATGACTCATTATGTAATCAAAGCACATTGACAAGTGACATACTTAACTAAAAAAGCCTGGCAACCATGAATTGAAATCATGAATCACACCCATTAATAGTAATAATAGTAGGTATTAATATTATTATTAGTTAATGCTTTTATTTTTGTAACACTAACTAATTAACTAACTAACTACAAACTAACTAACATTCATTGACTTGATTATTGATTATAATCTTTTCAAATTCAATTAATATAATAATTAAATAAGTAATACCAAAAGTTGAGATAAATGATTTATTTATGAAAATCTAAAAACAAAATATAATGAATGTATATTTATATGCTATTGTGTGGTGGGTGTAGTACACATTTATATTTATATATTGTATATTATGAATATCTAGGATTGTAGTAACTAATAAATGGAGACCTATAGAAAGATATCAAAAGAAGATTAACAGTTATAATCAGGTCGATGTCCTTTGCAGAACATGGCACTCACCACAGCTCGCCTGAAAGTGAAAGAGTCTGTCTCTAGCCAGATTTCCAACTGCTCTCATGTTCAAGGTCTCTTTCACTTTGATGTCTTGAACCTACCATCTTGGTCTGCCCTTTCGCAACACAAAAATTAAGTGCCATGAAGAACTTATGACCAAAGCAGTAAAGTAAATAAAAAAAGTTAAATATTAAAATTACTGGGGGCATTGAGCATGTCATCATCATCAAGTACCGGGCCTACTGGCGTAGGTGATCATGTCTCTCCACAACCTTCGATCTCGGCAGCTATTTATCATTTCTGTTGTTGACCTTCTGCCAAGTCATTCTCTTAAGCTGTCTGTTATTTTTTCTCTTTGCTTCCCTCTATCTCTTCGTCCCTCAATTTTTCCAGTTGTTACAATATATTCCAGTTGTTCTCTTCTCATTACATGGTGAAAAAATGATGATTGTTTCTTCCTAATATTGGAAATTAGCTCTCTTTTTGCTTTGACCTCTCTCAGAACATCTTCATTACTCTTCTTAGCTGTCCATGGTACTCTCAACATTCTTCTGTAAAACCACATTTCTACAGACTCCAGTGATTTTCTTGTCTGTTGTCCTATTGTCCATGATTCGCATCCATATGTTAAGACTAACTCTACATAACATTTAAGAACTCTTTTCCCATTTCTATTGTCAAAAATGGATTGCATAGTATCTTCCTCATTTTTTGGAAAGCTGCTTTTGCCTGAGCAATTCTGCATCTCACCTCTTTTGTACATCTTCCGTCTGAGGTTAACAAAGTTCCCAAATATTTAAATTCATTTACCTGTTTTAATATTGTTTCACTTGTCTTTATTTTGCACTGAGGTGATGTCTTTTTCTTTGTTGTTACCATTACCTCTGTCTTTTTGCTATTAAGGCTGAGTCCTTTATTTTTGCTTTCTTTCACTATAATATCCAACATTTCATGTAACTCATTTTCACTCTTAGCGATTAAGACTGTATCATCAGCATACCTTAGATTATTTATATTATGACCTCCAATTGTTATTCCAGGCATGCCCCTTATGGATCTTAAAATAATCTCACTATAAATATTAAACATCTGGTGACAGCACACAACCTTATCTAACACTGTTTTATTTGTTGAAACATTCCCAATTGGTTTCCAGTTCTTATGGCCGCTGTTTGTTGCCAGTACATGTTCTTTATTATTCTTAGGTCTTTGCTGTCTACATTCATGCTTTCTAAAATTGTAATTATTTCTTGGTGCTTTACTTTGTCAAATGCTTTAGTGTAATCTATGAAACATAGGTATAGTTCTGTTTTCACCTCTATGGCTCTTTCTACTAAAGATCTTATGACATAAATGGCATTGCTTGTTCCTTTATCTCTAACAAAACCACACCGTTCATCGCTAATTTCTGGACTGATTTTGTTTTGCACTCCTCGCATGATGATTCTTAGTGATATCTTAGTCATATGACACATAAGGCTTATTGTGCGATGATCATCGCATTCAATAGCACTCGATTTCTTTAGTAGGGCTATGAATATTGATTTGAACATGTCGTCTGGTATATATCCGCTGTTGTAGATATCATTCAATATTTTTGTTATTATTTCTATTCCAAAATCACCCATGGCTTTAACCTCTTCTTTAGTTATATTATTTGGTCCAGGAGCTTTGCCTGCTTTCATATTACGCAAGGCGTCTTCCACTTCTTCTCTGAGTATTTCTGGTCCTTCTTCATTATCCTTAATATTTACTTCTGTTCGTCCATCATTATAAAGATCTTTAATGCATTCTGTCCATCGTTCCCTTGTGTTTCTTGATCAATCAACAGTTCTCCTTCCTTTGATCTTAGACATCCATTTTTTGATTGCATTTTTTCCCCTGTTAATTCCTCAATTTGTTTGCATATAGCTTTAGCATCTCCTTTTTGTTGCATTTCAATCTCTTTGCATCTCTCTTTTAGCCATGCTTCTTTTGCTTCATTGCATTTTACTACAATTCCTTTATTTAATCTCTTATACTCATCTTTATTTTCTTCATTTCTTCTTCTTGTATCCATTAGCTGCAAAATGTCATCTGTCATCCATTTCTTTCTTGAATTTGTCCTCATTGGTGGTATGAACTCTTTTGATGTTTGTTGCATTGATTCTTTTAGCATTTCCTACTGTTCATCAATGCTTTGTATCTTCTCTATTGCATTGTACCGGTTCTGAATTGTGATTTTATATTTTTCTTGCAGCTTCTTGTCTGATTGTAGTAAATCTAAATTTAACTTGATGTTAACTGAGGCTCGTTTTGTTGTTTTTAATTTTACTCTAAGCTTTCCCACAACTGGTACATAATCACTATTGCAATCTGCCCCTGGTCTAGTTTACACACACACCAGACTGTTTCTAAATCTATTGCTTATCATTATATAATCAATTTGATTACGTGCGTTGTCCCCTGGGCTTTTCCATGTCCACAGACATCTTGGATGTTGCTTAAACCAGGTGTTTCCTATCATCATGTTGTGTGTTCTTGCCCAGTCAATAAGTTTCTCACCTCTTTCATTCCTCTCGTCTAAGCCATAATGACCAACTACTTCCTCAACTCTTTCCTTTCCTACTTTGGGCATGTATCTTCCCGATAACAATATATGGTTGGGCATGTATCTTCCCGATAACAACATATGGTTGCGAATCATGGGAAAACTCACAAACAGCAAGGAAGAAAATTGATTACTTCGGAACAAAATGGTACAGAAAAAAACCTTAATATATCTTGGATAATGAAAAAGAGCAATGAAGACATATTAAAAGACTTAAACATTAAAAGAGCTGGCTTATAAACACCATTCTACAGAAGAAATTAAAATACTATGGTCATGTCAAAAGACACAGCGGGCTGGAAAGAACAATAATGGAAGGCATGATTCCTTGTCAATGTATATACATACACACATATACACACACACACAGAGGCTAAACAAAAAATTGTATATACACTGCAAGCAGTTATATAATCCCCGCTGTTAATAGCGTCTTAATACAGGGGGTATAATCACTGTGACCATTGGCATATATATACATTTTTTCTGCCCCTCAGTGTTTATATATTTATATAATACTCGCTCTACCAGAACCCAATCATCTTATAAAACAACAAAAAGTGTGATGTAGCAGGCCTCTCAAACTCTGATGTTTTTACATTTAATGAATGGATGTTATATTTATCAAGATATATTGCTACATTAGTGAAAGTTAAAACATACAGAGTAAGTCAATTATGAGGTTAAGTGATTTTATCCATACAATATTAAAGAGAACATTTAAAATCAGGTAAATACCTTCAATATGAGTTTCTTTTTCCTTCTACTTTATAATCTGTTTGTTTAAAGATTAGGGCTTATCACTTAGTCACGACTCACAACTTCCTGATTTTGTTCTTTGCTCTATGAGTCAGTTGAAGAAGGAATTTTTTTCTTTTTGGATTCAAGAATTAGCATTTGGTAAGGGTTGAAAGATACAGAAGGGTGGGCAGGTCATATTTATAGTATTAAACATTTTTTGCAGATTTTCTGGCCTTTTAATACAAATATTAATTTTGTCCTGTTTTAATAAAAGTGCAAATTAAAATTTTTTTTAAATATTAAAAATCACCTATGGTAACCGGTATGGCACATGATGGTGATGATGAATATTAAAAAATGGAAAATCACTTTACACGGTAGTTGAGCATAAATCATAACCTATATAATATGTCAATATCATGGATACAAATAATTTGTATAAATTTGTAGTCAAATTGTTCAACAGGCCTACTTTTACATGATGAAATACAGTTCACCTCCATGTCTGCCTAATATTATTATTTATTGATTCTGTCACTTAAGTACAGTAAGTAAAATGAAAAGCAAAGGTTCCTTTCGCGCATTGTTAGGCATATGGAGAATATGGTGTTAGTGACCATATTTGTCCATGATTATGGCATGTTTTTTTTGGTGCCAGGCTGCCTTTGCTTCACAGAATTATTATTTATTAGTCCCCCAAGTCTTGTTAATTTAATAGATTTTACCACAGTTTGTATTGAACATTGACAATCGGATAGCAGATGAGTGCACTAATACATCACTCCAGTGACTTCGATGTGACCTATCCTGTTCACATATGCCACGAAGCTTATCTTGTTCACATATATTACAAAGAGTATCCTGTTCACATATGCCAAAAAGCTTATCCTGTTCACATATGCCATGAAGATTATCCTGTTCACATATGCCACAAAGCTTACCCTGTTCACATATGCCACGAAGCTAAGCCTGTTCACATATGCCACAAAGGCTATCCTGTTCATATATGCCACAAAGTTTATCCTGTTCACATATGCCATGAAGATTATCCTGTTCACATATGTTACAAAGCATATCCTGTTCACATATGTTACAACGCTTAACCTGTTCACATGTGCCACGAAGCTTATCCTGTTCACATATGCCATGAAGCTTATCTTGTTTACATATGTCATGAAGCCTATCCTGTTCACATATGTTACAAAGCTTATCCTGTTCACATATGCCATGAAGCCTATCCTGTTCACATTTGCATGCCACATAGTTTATCCTGTTCGCATATGTCATGAAGCTTTGCAGGAAGTTGCAGCATCTGGGGCCAGATGTTATCATTTAGGTGCCGCTGTGGCAGTAGGATGCCTGTAATGTCTATCTGTTTAGCTCTTTGTTTCCTTGTGCTGTTGCTGTTATATCTGTCAAGGCTGTGTTCACATGAGGTTCCAAACTACTTTACTTTCTGCTTCTTTATGTTTGCATATCAGTGCAACAAACATCAAAAGAGTTCATACCACCAGTGAGGACAAATGCAAGAATGAAATGGATGACAGATGACATTCTACAGCTAATGGATACAAGAAGAAGAAATAAGATAACAAAGATGAGTATAAAAGATTAAATAAAGAAATTGTAATAAAAGGCTATGAAGCAAAAGAAGCTTGGCTAAAACAGAGACTCAAGGAGATTTCAATGCAACAAAAAGGTGATGCCAAGGCTATATACAAACAAATTGGAGAATTAACAGGAAGAAAAATGCACTCAAAAACTGGATGTTTAAGATCAAAGGGAGGAATACTGTTGATTGAACAAGAAAGCATAAGGGAACGATGGACAGAATACATTAAAGATCTTTATAATGATGAACGAACAGAAGTAAATATTAAGGATAATGGGGAAGGACCAGAAATACTCAAAGAAGAAGTGGAAGACGCCTTGTGCAATATGAAAGCAGGAAAATCTCCTGGACCAAATAATATAACTAAAGAAGAGATTGAAGCCATGGGTGATTTTGGAATAGAAATAATAACAAAAATATTGAATGATATCTACAACAGCGGATATATACCAGAAGACCTGCTAAAATTAATATTCATAGCCCTACCAAAGATATCTGATGCATTGGAATGCAATGAACATCGCACAATAAGCCTTATGAGTCATATGACTAAGATATTACTAAGAATCATCATGAGAAGAGTGCGAAACAAAATCAGTCCAGAAATTAGTGATGAACAGTATGGTTTTGTTAGAGGTAAAGGAACGACATACAACTAATATGTAATTTGTACTGGGAGCAAACAGCAATAATAAGATATAACAAGGAAAACTCTACACCCATGGACATAATAAGAGTAAGACAAGGATGCATCCTATCACCAAGATTGTTCAATCTATACACTGAGCAAATCTTTAAAAACATCTCAGAGATGCCAGGCCTAAACATTAATGGAAAGATAATCAATAACCTAAGATATGCTGATGATACTGTTCTACTAGCAGAAAATCCTAAAAACCTACAACAATTGCTTAATGTGATAAACATAACAAGCAAAAAATATGGACTAGAAATGAATATCAAAAAGACTAAAACTATGATCATAAACAAAGAAAATTCTCAAGACCTACAATTAAATATCACAGTTGAGGGAATACATCTGGAGACAGTCCAGAGCTACAACTACCTGGGACATACCATAACCAATGATGGAAAATGTAAAATTGAAATAAACAAAAGAATAGGTATGGCAAAAAGTAATTTTAATGTCATGAAAAATATACTAACAACAAAACAAATATCAACAGGGCTGAAACTAAGAATAGCAAAATGTTACATCTTCTCAATATTCCTGTATGGTGCAGAAACATGGACATTAGACAAGAAAACAGAACAGAAAATTGCAGCCTTTGAAATGTGGATTTATAGAAGAATAGGTAGAATTGTATGGAAAGAAAAGATAACAAACGATGAAGTTTTAAAATAACTGAAAATAAAAAGAAAACTACTAAATACAATTAAGACAAGACAAATGAAATTTTTGGGCATGTTAAAAGACACAACAGCCTACTAAAAATAATATTGGAAGGGAAAATACAAGGTAAAAGAGGCAGAGGCAGACCAAGACTAACCTGGACGAGTATCAACAAAAGATGGACAAGTCAATCTATGACAGCCTGCACCATCAAAGCAAGAAACAGAGTAGAATGGTGATCCATGGTAGCCAACCTTCGTTGCGGAGAAGACACTCAATGATGATGATGATGAAAGGAACGAGCAATACCATATACATCATAAGATCTTTAGTAGAAAGAGCCATAGAGGTGAAAACAGATCTGTACCTATGTTTCATAGATTATACCAAAGCATTTGACAAAGTAAAGCGTCAAGAAATAATCAAAATTTTAGAATTCATAAATGTAGATAGCAAATGTCTAAGAATAATAAAGAACATGTACTGGCAACAAACAGCGGCCATAAGAACTGGAAACCAATTGGGGAATGTTTCAACAAATAAAACAGGATAGGGAGGGTTGTGTGCTATCACCAGATTTGTTTAATATTTATAGTGAAATATTTAAAGATCCATAAGGGGCATGCCTGGAATAACAATCGGAGGTCATAATATAAAATAATCTAAGTTATGCTAATGATAGTCTTAATCGCTAAAAGTGAAAATGAGTTACAAGAAATGTTACACATTACAGTAAAGGAAAGCAAAAATAAAGGACTCAGCCTTAAAAGCAAAAAGATAGAAGTAATGGTAACAACAAAGAAAAAGACATCACTGCAATGCACAATAAAGACAAGTGGAACAATATTAAAACAGGTAAATGAATTTAACTATCTAGGAACAATGTTAACCTCAGGTGGTAGATGTACAAAAGAGGTGAGATGCAGAATGGCTCAGGCAAAAAACAGCTTTCCAATAAATGAGGAATATACTGTGCAATCCATTCTTAACCAAAGAAACAAGAAAAAGATTTCTTAAATGTTATGTAGAGCCAGTCTTAACATATGGATGTGAATCATGGGCAATAGGGCAACAGCCAAGAAAGGAAACTAGAAATGTGGTTTTACAGAAGAGTGTTGAGAATACCATGGACAGCTAAGAAGAGTAATAAAAAAAAGTTCTGAATGAGGTCAAAGAAAAAAAGAGAGCTAATTTCCAAAATTAGGAAGAAACAATCATCATTTTTTGGCCAAGTAATGAGAAGAGAACAACTGGAACATAGTGTGATAACTGGGAAAATTGAGGGATGAAGAGGTAGAGTGAAGCCAAGAGAAAAGATACCAGACAACTTAAGAGAATGGCTTAGCTGAAGATCAGCAACAGAAGTGATAAATAACTGTTGAGATAGAAAGTTGTGGAGAGACGTGGTTATACTATGCCAGCAGGCATGGTACTTGATGATGATACTTAATACTTGAAGCGTCTGAAAGTAGAGGTCGACCAAAAAATGATGCACTTTAAACTATGCGCTAAGCAGGCTAAGGATGCCAAATGGGATGACTTCTGTAAAAAAGTGTGCTCAGAAAAATCGCTAGCCACATTCTGGCACCTTCATCGGTTCATGAATGGCACACCACGACACAGAGGTATACCAGACTTTCAGAGCACAGACCAGATATGGCACAAATCTGATGAGAGCAAAGGGAAGGCCCTGCTTGCCCGCTACATTGAGCAGACGGACCAAAGAAATGAGGCTGTAAGAATGAGGATACGGGGATCTTTGTCAAATTTGTGTAAGGATGTAGGGCTGGAAGAAGATCTCACAATCACAACCGATACCATTCGCGCGACACTTAAAAGGTCACACAACACTGCTCCTGGTCCAGATGGTGTTCGGTATGATGACATAGGCGATTTAGCTGATGACGACTTGACAACACTGGCCAATGAGTTTAATGCCAGTATTCGGAGTGGCCAGATTAAGGAGGAGTGGCTACACAGCTACTTACTACCGCTACCGAAGCCAAACAAGGACCATTCTCAGATCAGTGCCTACAGAATCATCACATTGCAGAACACTGCGGGCAAGCTGCTGGAGAAAATAGTTGCCCGTGTCCTCACGTGTCGCCTTGAACAGAAACGCGTATTCCCATCCACACTCAGAGGTTATAGATATAACAAAGAGACATGGCTCAATGCGGCAGTATTTGCCTATGACGTCTTCGAAGGCTTCCACAGACGAGAGGAGACATGTGCTGCTGCTATAGATCTGGAGGATGCATACAACAGGGTACCATTTGAATATCTCATGCATATGCTTCTCAAACTGGCGGTGAACCCCTTCCTCATAAGATGGATCGCCGCGGCACTGTTTCAGAGGAAGGTGATACTCAGATGTGGAAGTTGGTCTTCCGAGCCAACATCCATTTGTCCTGGGCTGCCACAAGGCTCACTATTGTCACCAGTTCTATTTAATGTGTACACAATAACGATCACGGCCCAACAGCTGGATGGGAGGGGAAGAACTATGACTTTTGCTGATGATATTCTGGTATATCGACAGGGAAGAGACAGACGGGGAATCGCCTCCACAATGCAAGACGAACTCGATCGCATTTCTTCCTGGTGTGGGGTTTCAGGTGCCTTGGTTAATCCTAATAAAGCATCAGTTTCATGGTTCTCCCTTAACAATCGTATATATCGTTAATACGACCACACCGGTAGTACGAATGGGAGCTGATGAGGTGACCAGGGACAAGTTGATGACATACCTCGGAGTTAAGTTTGATCGCAGCCTGTGTTTTCGGGACCACGTCGACCATGTGATAACAAAATCCCGCAAAGGATTAGCCGCCTTGAAGGTCATGGCAGCTGCCAACATCGAGCAGTGGCTACTTACTCTTCTGTTCCAGGGATTAGTCCTCGCACCAATCAAGTATGCCCTGGCCATTCTTACTGTCAGTACGACTCAAATTGATAGGCTGGAGAAAATACAAAATGAAGCCATGCGCATTATCCTGGGATGTACGAGGGACACTCCCTGTGTGGCAATGAGGTATCTTCTTGACTTTCCAACCATGGATGACAGAATCAAGATCTGGAGAGCACGAGCATACCTGAAGATTAGTACAGATACAGAGCATCCATTGCACTACGTGCTCAACACAGAGAAAGGTACCAGGCTAAAAATAGGCAAATCATGGGTGGGCCGAGCAGAAGATGTCATCAAACAGGTCTGTGGGCTTACCAATCTCAGCGTTGGTGAGGAGTGGATACCGGTGCCTACGTCATTCAAGGGGACTTTCTCATGTATTGTCACACTCGACAGGAAAAGTAGGGAACAGAACCCGGTCGTGGTTAATGCTGAGGTCAACGGTCTCACCTGCGATAACACCGATGAGAAAGATGCAGTCATCTATACAGACGGATCTGTAAGACGACACGAAAGAAGTGCATGGGCATTTACAGCACGTTCGGCAGGCAGAATAGCCAAGGAAGACAGTGGTGCATACGCCATGACCACGAGTAGCATGACAATGGAGGTGATAGCAGTGACCAAGGCATTCAAATGGTTAGAGTCACAAGACTACATCCACGCATGTATACTGAGTGATTCGATGAGCATGATAAAAAAAGTGGAGGCGGGCTTTGTACGCATGCAATGGGTAGAGTCGTTGCAGAAATCCAAAATACGTAAGGTCACCTTTGTCTATGTCCCTGGACATGCGGGAGTGCGGGGAAATGAGAGAGCGGACAGGTTGGCTAACTGCGCTGTCGTTGAGGACGGGCAACCGATGGATCAGGCGGACATCATCAATGCACTCCGAGATGTGGAAAGAGCACGGGACTTCGACAAACACAGATCAACGTCGCTTCTTCGGATGATGGAAATGGGAGTTAAGATGGGCACAGCCAGAAATGAGAAACTTGGTGGCCGTGTAAGAAGACTTATCAACCAACATAGAACTGGAGTCGTCAGTCGCTGGACACAGAGGGAATTGCTGAGGAGGGGATCTGAGCACCTATGGACATGTTCGGAGTGCAATGATGATGACCCGCAAATAACTCAATAACTTAATACTTAAGGTAATGTAAAGTACGAGACTTGGACCGGCATCTTAGCACGCGAGTTGCCACCCATATGTGCTCAGCTGCCTGTCCAGAAGTGTTCAGAGATTTCTGGATAGTGTCGTTTCAAGCATCGAAACTCACGATGCGAGGCGACATTCCTCACCTTCCCAGGGTAATACCCTGGTACCCATTTCTGCCAATGGCTGGGTCGACCGTGGGGTTTTTCCAACCACAAGTACAACTCATACTGCTCCCAGCGGGAATCAAACATGGGTTGTCCGAACGTCGGTTGTCAAGTCAGGTGGTTTTCCCAGCTAGGCTACCGAGGCCCCCATATACATACATACTTACCTAATGACAACTTGAAAGATCACAAGAATGCCAAAGAAGCAACCAAGTCGAAATACTACCACTATACAAAAAGTAAGAGAGATCTAGAGTCTACACAGTGTGGTAACCAACAGCAAGTCTTAGTGTAGCGACTGTACTGTGACAGTTGTATCCTTCTGCAAACATTTTCATTTGTGATATAATCTGAGTAAGAGATGCCCAAAACTTTTCAATAACATTTCATCTCCATAGCTTATATTTTCTTCTGAAGCTTTGCTGTGAGGATATATTTCACAGTTTTAAATTCTGATTCCAGAGTGAAGTACATGATACTTAGTATCAGATTGACCTACAAGAATCTATGATTTCAGACATTTTCAAGGGGTGCAAAAATTTGTAATTTTTTGGGATTGTTGATATGACATGGTACAGACTATGATCTTCACAGTTGGTTACAGGAATACACATGGAAAATCATGTAGAGGTGCAGCAAACCTGGATTAGATACAATAAAATAAACAACTAGGGTGTTTCAATTTTGCAAACAAAAAAAAAAGCCAAAGAACCATTTTGCTAAATGATTTCTAATTCTGTGTTCTTTTACAACATGACATTAGACAAAATGGCCACTCTTCAGTCTTTTGTTTCCTCAGAGTTTTGAAGATTGGTCTTCTGTTTTGATCATTTTCATCCCAGCTGGTTGTTTGTTTGGCTTTGTCTTTTTTGTAAAACTAAAACTTTCTGGTTGTTGTCTTTCAGGACTGCAGATCTAGCAAGCCATGCATCAGAGTGCAGAAGGAAAAAAAAATTAAGAAAAATAGGCACACATTTTTTAGACATTTAGAGCGAATAAAAAAAAGGCATGAAATGGAAGGAAATATGTTTTATAGTAATAGAGTATAATGTGATGGCTCTGACTTAAATGTTGTGTTTGTAAGACCAACTTTAAGCATTGAAAAATAATTTTGAGATTCACATTAATTAAATGACAAATAATTTTGAGATTCACATTAATTAAATGACAACTACTAATTGACATTGTTATTGAAACAGAAAAAAATCTCGACTTTTAGATTTCCTTGCAAAGTTCAAAGACTTGCCAAGAACAGGGATGTTTGGTGAGATATAATGTGGGTCCTGTGCAAGGTCGAATACGTGATAACAAAGATTATCCTAAATGAAAAGTCTAGAATTTCTACCCATGTTCCTTCTTCAGCTCAAAAGAACAATAGATATGTAGACTGATTGACAAATAACTAGTAAATGTATGAGTTTACATATATTTTATCATATATTGCAGGTACCAAGATAACATAGACCAGCTTTCATATTGTCCTTCCGCTGTTCAGGAATCTACAAACGATTTAGAGGACCAAATGGACCAAGATTCAGCAGCAAATATCCCACCTTGGAAAAAAGAGCTCCTGGAAAAGTCGTCCAGCAGAAAAGTAAAAAGAATATATTCACATTTTAAAATTGTAGTTACATTTTCAGCTTCTTGCTTATTTTTTCAACACAAAGGGTGTGTTTATTAGGTCGATAATTGTGTCTCTTCTTTGTGAGTGTTTGGCAAATTGGGAAATAAAGTTGGTCATCAAAGTGGAAAATAAGGTTGGTCATCAAAGTGGGAAATAAGGTTGGTCATCAAAGTGGAAAATAAGGTTGGTCATCAAAGTGGGAAATAAGGTTGGTCATCAAAGTGGGAAATAAGGTTGGTCATCAAAGTGGGAAATAAGGTTGGTCATCAAAGTGGGAAATAAGGTTGGTCATCAAAGTGGGAAATAAGGTTGGTCATCAAAGTGGAAAATAAGGTTGGTCATCAAAGTGGAAAATAAGGTTGGTCATCAAAGTGGAAAATAAGGTTGGTCATCAAAGTGGGAAGTGAGGGTGGTCATAAAAATGGGAAATAAGGTTGGTCATCAAAGTGGAAAATAAGGTTGGTCATCAAAGTGGAAAATAAGGTTGGTCATCAAAGTGGAAAATAAGGTTGGTCATCAAAGTGGAAAATAAGGTTGGTCATCAAAGTGGAAAATAAGGTTGGTCATCAAAGTGGAAAATAAGGTTGGTCATCAAAGTGGGAAGTGAGGGTGGTCATCAAAGTGGGAAATAAGGTTGGTCAACAAAGTGGGAAGTGAGGGTGGTCATCAAAGTGGGAAATAAGGTTGGTCATCAAAGTGGGAGGTGAGGGTGGTCATCAAAGTGGAAAATAAGGTTGGTCATCAAAGTGGGAAATAAGGTTGGTCAACAAAGTGGGAAGTGAGGGTGGTCATCAAAGCGGGAAATAAGGGTGGTCATCAAAGTGGGAAATAAGGTTGGTCATCAAAGTGGGAGGTGAGGGTGGTCATCAAAGTGGGAAATAAAGTTGGTCATCAAAGTGGGAGGTGAGGGTGGTCATCAAAGTGGGAAATAAGGTTGGTCATCAAAGTGGGAAGTGAGGGTGGTCATCAAAGTGGGAAATAAGGTTGGTCATCAAAGTGGAAAATAAGGTTGGTCATCAAAGTGGGAAGTGAGGGTGGTCATAAAAATAGGAAATAAGGTTGGTCATCAAAGTGGGAAGTGAGGGTGGTCATCAAAGTGGGAAATAAGGTTGGTCATCAAAGTGGGAAGTGAGGGTGGTCATAAAAATAGGAAATAAGGTTGGTCATCAAAGTGGGAAGTGAGGGTGGTCATCAAAGTGGGAAATAAGGTTGGTCAACAAAGTGGGAAGTGAGGGTGGTCATCAAAGTGGGAAATTAGGTTGGTCATCAAAGTGGGAGGTGAGGGTGGTCATCAAAGTGAGAAATAAGGTTGGTCATCAAAGTGGGAAGTGAGGGTGGGAAATAAAGTTGGTCATCAAAGTGGGAAGTGAGGGTGGTCATCAAAGTGAGAAATAAGGTTGGTCATCAAAGTGGGAAGTGGGGGTGGTCATAAAAATGGGAAATAAGGTTGGTCATCAAAGTGGGAGGTGAGGGTGGTCATCAAAGTGGGAAATAAGGTTGGTCATCAAAGTGGGAGGTGAGGGTGGTCATCAAAGTGGGAAATAAGGTTGGTCATCAAAGTGGGAAGTGAGGGTGGTCATCAAAGTGGGAAATAAGGTTGGTCATCAAAGTGGGAAGCGAGGGTGGTCATCAAAGTGAGAAATAAGGTTGGTCATCAAAGTGGGAAGTGAGGGTGGTCATCAAAGTGGGAAGTGAGGGTGGTCATCAGATTGGGGAGTGAGGGTGGTCAAAATTTGGGAAACAACTGGCCTAAATTTTATAAACAGTCGCAATGTGAGATAGATGGAAGATGAGTCAAAGATATTAGAATCTTGATGGGAGATCTAAACACAAAAGTGGGATCAGACAACCAAGGCTTCGAAGAGATCATAGGAAAACAAGAACTTGGAGAAATGAATGAGAACGGAGAGAAATATTTGTGAATTTCTGTGCTCTTCATCAAATGAGCCTAGGAGTAACACTATTCCAAGATAAAGGAATACATAAAGCTACATGGGTGTCACCAGGTCATAGAACGGAGAATCAAATTAACCACATATGTATTAATAAAAACTTTAAGTCATCCTTGCATGATGTAAAAGTATATAGAGGAGCAGATGTGGCTTCGGATCATCATCTTCTGCTATCCAAACTTAAACTTAAAAGATATACTACAGCACATAAGGGTAGACAGTATTTCAATATAGGGTTTCTTAAAGAGTAAGTAAAAAAAAGATAAATTTGCAGTCACAGTATCAAATAGCAAGTTCTGCAACAACTAGAAAATACAATATTACATGTAGAAGATAATTGGAAACAGGTAATGGATATATAGAAGGAAACGTGAAGAAACCCTGGGGAAAAGGAACGCCAGAAATATATAAAATAAATAAGGCATGGATGACAGTAGAAACCCTGGAGAAAATTAAGGAAAGAAAGAATAAAAAAGCAGACAAATAAAAACAAAATGAGAAGTACTAAAGCCAAGGCTCAAGAAACTTACACAGAGGTGAACAAAGAAGTGAGAAGATGCATTAAAATGGATAAGAGGTAATTTATAGATGAACTAGCTAAAGCAGCAGAGGAGGTGGCAAACACTAGAAGTATGAAAGAACTGTACAAGAGCACCAAGAAATTAAGTGGAACGTACAAACAGATCAATGCCTTTATTAAAGATAAGAGAGACAATCTGCTTCATAATATAAGGGAACAAATGAAGAGATGGAAGGAGCACTTTAAAGAACTCTTGAACAGACCCTGCCCAAATAACCTCCCAGATATACTAACAGCAGAGGAAGAGTTATGTGGAAAACCAAGCAAGGAAGAAATAATGAAAGCCATCAAGCTATTAAAAAATGGTAAATCCACAGGACCAGATGAAATTCTTTCAGAAGCCATCAAAGCAGATAGTAACACCTCTACCAAGATGTTACATAATCTACTATATACAATTTGGGAGAGGGAAGAAATACCTAGAGACTGGAAAGAAGGTTATATGATCAAACTACCAAAGAAAGGAAGTTTATAGGAGTGCACAAATTATAGGGGAATTATGCTACTATCAGTGCCAGGAAAAATATTAAGCAGAATCATTCTGGAGAGATTAAAAAAAGCCATAAAGAAACACTTGAGAGTTGAACAAGCAGGTTTCAGGAAAAACAGATCAAGCACTGATCAAATAACTACCTTACATATAATAGTTCAATAAAGCTTAGAACTACAGTCCCTACTTTATATTGGATTCATAGATTACGTAAAGGCATTTTTATAGTTTAGACAGAGGAATGCTTTGGAAGTTATTAACACAGTCATTACGGAATCCCCATAAAATTTATTAACCTGATATGAACAATGTATGATGGAATGAAATGTAGTGTTGTGCACGAAGGGCAGCTTACAGAAGCATTTGAAATAAGAACAGGAGTAAGGCAGGGATGCCTTCTATCTCCAATTCTCTTTCTGCTGATCATAGATTGGATTATGAAAATGGATTCCAGTAGACACTGACCAAGCAACTTGATGATTTAGACTTTGCTGGTGACATGGCCTTCCTATTACATAACCAACAGATGCAAGATAAAATGAGCACACTTAATGAGAGATCACAACAGCCGAGACTGAAAATAAATAGAGATTAAAGACCAAAATTATGAGAATTAATGCAGTTGGCAATAACCAAATAACAATAGGAAAAATACCTCTACTAGATGTACAATCTTACATATATCTGGGCAGTAATATAGATAAGGAAGGAGGAACAGAGAATCTCTCTCTCTTTCTCTCTCTCTCTCTGCAATCAGAACTCAATCAGAGTAGGACTCCAGACTCTTACACGAAGACAGCTGTCTGTTTAAGCCTGTTAGATCCACTCTGCTTGAATACCTGTTAAAACATTGCACTGTGTTCTGCGCCAGTGGCTCAGTGCATCCGATTTCAGCCAACATTTTGTTCAGGTTTGCTTTCCTTAGCCTTTGATTGTCCCCAATCTTCCTGCAAGGCAGCAGATGGTCTTTTCTGTAGGGGGATTCTACCCTTAGATGGTCTGCCCTCCTAGGTTTACGAGCACCATCTGCCCGAGTCACTAGAGGTGACTAACACAGACATGCGACTTTTAATATGAGGAAACTGCAACAAGGAACACTTTTCATGCATAGCCTTCAATTGTTCCCACCGCCTATCCCCATATACCGGTAATTCACGTCCTCTTGAAAATGATCATCATAGCACTTGATAATGTTAGGCCATCGTTGTTGACTCCAATTCCGAACATATAGACACACAGTTGGTCGTAAAATTATCCCCGTCACACATCAAACAGCAGACTGTAAGATTAGCCCATGGCGGGTCTAGGGAACCATTACGATGACGTAGCACACAACAGTGTCAAACACACAATCTCGCTCCCCTTAGATTTCTGATTACTCTAGTGTAAGCAGCCTATGACGAACAAAACACGAAGCAAATTCCCCAAAGAGACAAAACTGCGGCTGATGGAGTAGTTTACATTAATGAGTAACATGGAAATAGCTTGCATCAAGGAATTCCAACAACGGTCATGAACAGCACCAATGTGACGTAAAGTGCAGATCAAGTCTAGACGGTGAAAGGTCTCATTCACAACACTTGATTTGTCAAAAAAGGACTGTTGTTGGCCTACGACCTCGCTTTAGCGGCACAGATGTATTAAGTATATCATCATTTTGACTTTAACGCAGAAAAGTGCAACGGAGAACCAAAATTAATCAGACCCTGGATGCACTTTCTGCAGCGATCGAGAGGACGTGGACTAGATCCGCCAACTTGGAGACAGAACTCGAACAGAGAATGATACTAATATAAGAATACAAAAACATGAGGAACATTTGTTGCACTAGGAAACATATGGAAATGCAAAGAAATTAGGTTAAATACAAAAATAAAATGCTCAAATTCAATGTTAAGTCAGTCCTATTATATGGTTATGAAACATGGTGAACAACAAAAATGACAGCCATGTAGACAGACCTTTGTTAATGGATGCTTGCACAGAATAAAAGGATGGAAATGACAGGACAAAATCACTAATGTAGAATTATGGAAAAGTACCAGTAAAATACCAGTGGATAAAGAGATATAATGAGGGCGCTGGGAAGAACACACACTGTAGAAGTCAACTGAGATAATATAATGACAGGGTTTTTTTTTTAATCCCCATGGAAAAAGACACGTGGAAAACCAAAATATTAATGGAGAAGACAGTTGGAAACAGAGAAGATGATGGGGAAGACATGTAATGATCTTAAAAGAATGACAATGAACAGAACACCCTGGAAAGTGTTTGTTGAAGACCTCCACAGGGAGTTGAAAAGAAGAAGAAGAAATTGAACTCTACATTATTGTAGCATTTAAAAAACACATCAAAATAAGTGCTTAGAAATACTTCAACAATGGTTCTATTATAAATTGAGCTCTCTCAAGTTGAAAAATGAAATGTTGCATGGCGAGCTCAAGTTGAAAAATGAAATGTTGCATGGCGAGCTCAAGTTGAAAAATGAAATGTTGCATGGCGAGCTCAAGTTGAAAAATGAAATGTTGCATGGCGAGCTCAAGTTGAAAAATGAAATGTTGCGTGGCCGATAGTTGTTGACCTGAGATATTACTACCTTTAGGCCTCAGACTTTAAAACAGATTGGGATCGCTGTAGCGACATACCCATATCTGCTACGTCCCTATTACAGCAACTGACAAAGTGTTCATCCTGATTGTTATGCTGTTCTATTTCTAGTGAACATGTCGCATTCTGAAAAAAGGTGTGCAGCTCATGGTGCATACTACTGGGTTGCTGTAATGGTTGATGCGGGCAGCATGACCTTTATGAGCCTTCACCAAGTCCATGTAGACTTTGTGGTCAGCGAACGTGCTCCAAGAATCACTGTCCTGACAAACGAAGTCAGGTCTCCACTTTGGTGAAACACTTGATCTGACTGCATTCCAGCAGGTTGCAAATTTGCAGTTGAATTAAGAAAATTCTGGGAGCCCAGTATGGTTCCACTTCAATCAACAGTCAGTTGCCTGCAGCAATAATCTACCTACACAGGCACAAAAACCATGTTGTCTTTGTGGTCAGGTGAATGCAAATGAAAATCAAGACCATGAAGAATCACTTGAGCATACACTGCAACAAAAATGCCACCAGTTCCAAACCTGTTTTGACTAGGCGATTATCTTGGCCCACTGTACCAGCCAGAAGTTGTTTTTATTTATTAGCAGCAAAGGACAATTAATGTAGATCATGGTGGTATTTATAGCAGTTTCAAATGTAGGTTGGTACAGTTTGATTGGCCAGCTCAAATAAGTATAGCCATTTTTTGCAATTCCCCATACTTTGAAACTTTTTTTAAAAATAAAATTGTATGCATAGATTAATTTTAAGAAGAAAAGATGCGAAAAGCCACACAATTGGTCACATTCCTGTACACATTGGACAGTATGATATGTAAGTCCTTTTATAAAATTTCATAAAAATTACACCAGTCCTGTACCATATGAAATGTATGTGAGAGTGGCTGCTGTCAAATTGAAAAAAGAGTGGTTGTCAAATAGGAAAAGAAAATGAGGGTCATCAAGTTGGGAAGTAAGGGAGATTATTAAATTATTTTAAACCTAAAGGAGGCTACTCTGTTTAATTGTTAGAAAGAAGAGTTAAGATTTGTTAAAATTTAGTTGACAGCGCATTGAATACTGGATACAGCAGTTAGTTATGGAGAACCAGAAATGATAGATGTAATAGTAAAAGAAAGCAACAAGAAAGGTCTAATTCTGAATAGTAAGAAAACAGAAGTTATGGTCATATCGAAGAAACAATCATCATCATCATGCAGCATAAAAAATAAAGCGGACAAATCTGAAACAAGTGCAGTGAGTTAAATACCTGGGCACAATAATATAAGATGGAAGATGCACCACAGAAATAAAAGCAGAATAGTTCAGGGAAAAATAACATTTCAGACAATGAAAAACGTCTTGTACAACCAACAAATCTATGTGAATAGAAGTGAGAGAGTTCATTGGTTCTATATAGAGCCAATTCTGGCACAAACAAGGAAATTCTCAAAGAGGCCAACACAAAAAAGGAGCTACTAAGAAACATCAGAAAGAAACAATCAACATTTTTTGCGCATATCATGAGAAGAATAAAGTTAGAATACTTGTATACAATTGGCAAAATACCGGGAAAAGAGATCGAGGATGACAAAGACAGAAAATACTAGATAGCTTGGTGTCATGGCATGGGAAACAGTCAACAACAGAATTGATATGATGGACTGTGGAGTGGATAGAAGATTGTGGAAGGGCATGATTGCCTATGCCAACCGATATGGCACATGATGATAAAGAGAACCCCAAAGTAATATTGAAGTGATGATATATATATATATATATACTACACTTTGAGGAGCATAAATATGCAGCACATTCCACAAATAAAAATGTATATATTAATCAATCAATGAGGTGATTATTTATGCAGGGAGATTTATGTTGTTTAGAATAAGTGCAAGATCATCTGTCTCTATGAAACCCAGTTGTAGAGTTGAAGAAATGTAGTTTGCACAAGTGACACCAATACCATTACAGCTGAAAATGTGTAGATTCATTCATAATATTGTGTAGTAGTGAAAGAAGCAAGTCATGGCTATATTTTACCTCTTTTGATGGTAAATTGTGTCTTAGTGTGGAAAACCTTGAGTTGTCTGAAGTTAATTTTCAGTTGATTGTGGGGGAAACCTTGAGTTTGCTGCTGTTTTTATCAAATTCATCTGCATGGCTTTTGAAAAAAAAGTAATTGAAGAAGAAATACATGTGGTTGTCCTACTAGGCATCTACAGTGGGTGTCAGATTGGAAGTAGTTGTGTTTGTCAACCTAAATAATAAGTGGTTTTCCAGTTGCAGTCAACGGTAAGCACAACATACAAAATAATTAACCATCATGTTGTGCCACATTTGGACTAAAAGTTGGCTGCCAGGAATGCAATTTTACTCTGTTTCTTGCCTTCACACTGTGAAGCACAATGTGTGATGATGAGGAAAAATTAAAAAATAGAAAAAAATGGTATGTAAGAAGCTTTACGTGATAAGTGGACGACACAGACTAAACGACGTTTTGGCCCAATAGGCCTTCAACAGGAACAAACAAAAAAACACACACTCAAAACTAATAACGAAACAACCAAAACAAAAACAATCAAAATGTGTTAAAGAAAACAAAATTATCTTTCCTGTGTGTAAACAGAGGTCAAAATGAAAAGGAAATAGCAACCAAGTGCGGCTGTCATGAACGTACAGAAACGTGCAGAAATGTGTGCAAATGCACACAGAACCAGAGGAGTTCACACTGGGGTCAGTGTGCAAACACAAAGGAGAAAGAAAAGAACAGCAGACCAACAGGTGCTCAAAAGGCAGCAAGAGTGAGATGTCCGAGAGTGGCGTACAATAAAAACAAATAAGGGGTAAGGAGCACAGAAAAAAGGTATAGAGGAGAACTATAAATAGCATGGCATAGTAAGTAGATCAAAGAACCCAAATATGTGCAGTAGAGAAGGCTATGCAAAAGGGAAGGAGCAACCAAAAGGAAACTATGTGTATGAGTGTGATACATTCATACCTCATGGGGTCAGCGAACCATACTGGACTATGAGGCGATTTTCCAAAGTATAGCGGCTGTGGTCGCCAGAGTGACAAAGGACAATACCAGTGACACGGATGTCGTCTTTGCCCTTGTGATCAGGGGAGTTGAAGTGGGAAGAAACTGGAGTACCAGTATTCTGTAACATATATATACATAAACTAACATAATGAACAGGCAAGTGTGATGATGCCAAGTCCACCTCTAGATGTTGTCAGGAGGCAAAGGCACGCCTCACAGCACCAGAGCTGAAAGTTGTCAGCGACCCAGAGCTGATGGCTTGCATCAGGATCGGTGAACCAGAACCATTCAGACCCTGCTCCACCTCTCCGTGGTGTCTCTAGTAACAGACTAACCTGTCTAGTCTGGCCAAATGAGTAGGGATCGTAGTGGGAAGACAACCCGGTACTAAAAAATGTCACGCTGAAGTCAGATGTGTTGGGCCGAAAGGCGCAAATATCACAGTTATACTGTAAACCACAACACAACTCAGACACGCCCACTTAGTGTCCTTTTAAGAGTGGATGATGAAGAGGTACACTCCTTTAGTCATCAGGCAAACACAAGCGAGCAAGATTTTGTCAGTCGACTTCAATTATCTGCCTCTTCTTTTACCAATCTTTTTCCTTCTAAGATGATTATCAGTATGACTTTGTGTCCCTTGATTTGTCCAAAATGTTTTGTCATCTTTATTCATTTTCAACTACTTGAAAATTTCTTTCTTTTTTTTTTTTTTCATGCACCACATTTTTCCTGTTTTTCCATAATTCCACATATCAGGGACTTCATGTTTGCTTTTTGCTAGTTTATTTAATATCCTGTTTCTGCACAATGCAAAAATAATGAATAGACATAATGCATTATTATTCTCTCTATTATCTTTGATGACACCTATTTAGATGTGTTTCTTGTAAAACATTGTCCCAGTGAAATGATTTGCAAATTGAGGACATTATATGTGTTTATTTTCATAGTTAATTTTATTTATTATCATAATTGTAGTCATTGTAACATTTATTTCAAGTTCATAATCTCTGCTTTTGTTATAATGTATGTAACTTATTGTTGTAAATCTGGTGTAGATTTCTGCCAGTAATGTAATACCACCAGCATATCTCCAGTTATTTATATTTCCATTGATGTTTAAAGTTGGTCTTTCATTGATTTCTTTGCAGATGTTCTCTGTACATGACTGAACAATCTCAGAAACAAAATGCATTTGTCAAACTCTTCTTTTTACTCAAATATGTGCAAAAATCTTTCTGTTACACCTCACTTCTGTTTGATGCTAGTAAAAGTTGCATATAGTCCTCTCTGTTACCAAGCGTATATCTTATTCAGTCCTTCTATAGTTGCTTATATACTCTGTCAAAAGCTTTATTACAGGATGTCATTGATTGTGTATTTCTTTGTGTGTGTGTATATATATATATATATATCATCATCATCATGTGCCATACCAGTTGGCGTAGGCGATCATGTCCTTCCACAATCTTCTATCTACAGTGCATCATTTCAGTTCTGTTGTTGACTGTTTTCCTTGCCATGACACTAAGCTATCCAGTATTTTCTCTCTTTGTCATCCGTGATCTCTTTTTCCTTTTATTTTGCTAGTTGTAACCAAGTATTCCAACTTTCCTATTCTCATGGTGTGCCCGAAAAATGCTGATTGTTTCTTTCTGATGTTTTTTAGGAGCTGCCTTTTTGTGTTGGCCTCTTTGAGAACTTCCTCATTGGTCTTTTTAGCTGTCCAGGGAACTTTCAACATTCTTCTGAGAAATCCCATCTCTGTGGCCTCTAATTGTATTTTCGTTGAATAACAGTGCGGTATTTTTAAAAAAATGTATTTTTTGGCCAGGGTTGAGAAATGAACAGGCATGCAGTCTTTATTCTCCAATTCCATTAAAAAAAAAAAAAACCCTGGCCACCTCTGAAATAGGTTAAAGCTGATAATGATAAAAGATATATACTGAAGCTTCCTCAGGTAGCGATAGATGATATCTTAAAAAATACCTTCACAGATAATGATAGAAAATATATAAGAGAGCTTCCACAATTTTTTTCTAAATCAAAATTGCTGTTCACTCACTTTCATTTTGATTTTATTTCCTGTTCTTTGTATTAAAACTTGTAAGTAGCATTTTGTTTGTTTGTTGTAATATAGTAAATCAAGGCTTATTGAGTTATTGAGTTATTTGCGGGTCATCATCATTGCACTCCGAACATGTCCATAGGTGCTCAGATCCCCTCCTCAGCAATTCCCTCAGTGTCCAGCGACTGACGACTCCAGTTCTATGTTGGTTGATAAGTCTTCTTACACGGCCACCAAGTTTCTCATTTCTGGCTGTGCCCATCTTAACTCCCATTTCCATCATCCGAAGAAGCGACGTTGATCTGTGTTTGTCGAAGTCCTGTGCTCTTCCCACATCTCGGAGTGCATTGATGACGTCCGCCCGATCCATCGGTTGCCCGTCCTCAACGACAGCGCAGCTAGCCAACCTGTCCGCTCTCTCATTTCCCCGTACTCCCGCATGTCCAGGGACATAGACAAAGGTGACCTTACGTATTTTGGATTTCTGCAACGACTCTACCCATTGCATGCGTACAAAGCCCGCCTCCACTTTTTTTATCATGCTCATCGAATCACTCAGTATACATGCGTGGATGTAGTCTTGTGACTCTAACCATTTGAATGCCTTGGTCACTGCCATCACCTCCATTGTCATGCTACTCG
This sequence comes from Megaustenia siamemsis, assembly GCA_032433765.1. Taxonomy (NCBI): domain Eukaryota; kingdom Metazoa; phylum Mollusca; class Gastropoda; order Stylommatophora; family Ariophantidae; genus Megaustenia; species Megaustenia siamemsis. The sequence goes on along the minus strand of JAVIAB010000139.1, from coordinate 17,304,708 downwards.
TGGTCATGGCGTATGCACCACTGTCTTCCTTGGCTATTCTGCCTGCCGAACGTGCTGTAAATGCCCATGCACTTTTTTCGTGTCGTCTTACAGATCCGTCTGTATAGATGACTGCATCTTTCTCATCGGTGTTATCGCAGATGAGACCGTTGACCTCAGCATTAACCACGACTGGGTTCTGTTCCCTACTTTTCCTGTCGAGTGTGACAATACATGAGAAAGTCCCCTTGAATGACGTAGGCACCGGTATCCACTCCTCACCAACGCTGATATTGGTAAGCCCACAGACCTGTTTGATGACATCTTCTGCTCGGCCCACCCATGATTTGCCTCTTTTAGCCTGGTACCTTTCTCTGTGTTGAGCACGTGGTGCAATGGATGCTCTGTATCTGTACTAATCTTCAGGTATGCTCGTGCTCTCCAGATCTTGATTCTGTCATCCATGGTTGGAAAGTCAAGAAGATACCTCATTGCCACACAGGGAGTGTCCCTCGTACATCCCAGGATAATGCGCATGGCTTCATTTTGTATTTTCTCCAGCCTATCAATTTGAGTCGTACTGACAGTAAGAATGGCCAGGGCATACTCGATTGGTGCGAGGACTAATCCCTGGAACAGAAGAGTAAGTAGCCTCTGCTCGATGTTGGCAGCTGCCATGACCTTCAAGGCGGCCAATCCCTTGCGGGATTTTGTTATCACATGGTCAACGTGGTCCCGAAAACACAGGCTGCGATCAAACTTAACTCCGAGGTATGTCATCAACTTGTCCCTGGTCACCTCATCAGCTCCCATTCGTACTACCGGTGTGGTCGTATTAACGATATGATTGTTAAGGGAGAACCATGAAACTGATGCTTTATTAGGATTAACCAAGGCACCTGAAACCCCACACCAGGAAGAAATGCGATCGAGTTTGTCTTGCATTGTGGAGGCGATTCCACGTCTGTCTTTTCCCTGTCGATATACCAGAATACCAGGCTTATTGTTCTTAAGTCACTGAATTTCACAGTGCTTGTTTACTTAGGCAAAAAAGAACATATTGATATTTCTACATTCTATGTGATATTTGTTATAGGGGTATCTTGAAGCACGTGGACTACATGTTGTTTGATGATTGAGGTCATGGCACTAAGTAAAACAACAGATAGGCTGGAGACACAGACTTTTTTAAGATCCAAGTGGGCTGGAGACACAGACTTTTTTAAGATCCAAGTGGGCTGGACTAGCAGGCACTGGGCAGTCTTCGAAATGGTCATGACTGACAAGAATCTGCATAATTATGTGTCACGTGTAAAAGGAAATGAATGAGTCTTGGTGGCTTAGATGTTATGGAGAGTGGACTAGCAATGGACTGTTTGACATTCTTAATGCCTTCAGGAATGCAGGACACATTAATGATTCATGCTATAAATGTGAATCTACAACTTTGAATTAGGCTGCAAGAACAAGTCAAAAAGGGGTGATGCTAGACAAGAGCTTTATCCATGACCCTAAAGAAGACTGACAAACCACATTAGAACTGGGGTTGTCATGAGCTATGAGCTCAGAGATATACTGAGGAGGGAATCTAAGCACTTTTGGAGTGCATTGAGGATGGTATTTTGATTAATGCCAGTGTTATCGTTCTTTCTCGGAACAATGAGATAACCATTTAAGACAACCTGAACCTAGAAGTAGAAGTCATTGATCATGATCAGACCTGAACTCTTGTCATTATACCAGTTCACTAATTCCCGCTATTCTTAACAAAAAAATTATAGGAACGTGATGTTCTGACTTGCTTTAGTTCACTTACTTTGCTTTTGCTTTCAGATGTACAAGCAACCAAACAATGTAACAGGTGGCCAGGCATCACAGGTATGTACCAACTGAACATTGTGTGACATTAGTTCATTATCTGTAGAAACTGCACAATCTAGCATAAAAATATATTAACATGCAACATGTGTGATAACAGATCTTCATCAACTCTTCCATATCATTTCTCATTTTGTAATGCAAATTACTCCATAAACAGATGGGTTTTACTGGAACTAACCAACCCACCTTTGGGATATGAAGTCAGTGGACTAATCTCTTTGCTACAGGCATTCATATCATTTTTAGTTACATGTAAAAATGTTTCATCATCTTCAATACATTTTCCTCTCAAAATAAATTATTTTAGAAACATAAATGCAATATTTTGCATTCAACATATTTGCAGATACCTGTGACTGTCAGGCGCCGTGGCAGTTTACATGGGCCATCGGAGTCTGCTTTTACACGCCAGGTTGTCAACTCTGGTGTCAGCAGCACTGCAGCCCGGAAAAGACTGTCACCATCCAACTCAGTAAGTCCAGTGAACAGCTTGGGTCTTTATTTTACTAATTCTTTTCCTCTGTTTTTTTGTGTGTGTGTTTGTTATACATCGCAGTTTATTATCTTTTTTATGTATTGTTTACTCCATTTTTTATCTTCTGTAATAAGAGTTAGAATATTACTAGAAAGATTGGCAAACTAAATATTGTCAACTTTATTTCTTTTTGATTATCTGTAATTGCCAGTTTTTTAAAAAAAACTCGTTTCTTTATTTTTAAAAAAATGTGTTTGTTTAATTTCTTCTTCATTGTTTGACCTATAAGTATTTTTCATCATCTGACATTAAAAGGACATTAAGTGAGTTTAGATGAACTGTGCTATGTCCAGCAAGCCACAATATGTGCACTTTTTGGTCCAAAACATCTGACATGAGCATTTAATGTTTAGATACTGGGTTGCCTTCCCGCTTCATATTTGGTGAGGCTGGTCAGTATATATCCAAGCCCGCCTCTTGATCACCTGTGATTCACTGATCCTGGTGTAAGCAAGCAACTATTCATTGCTGACCACTTTCACTATAGATGCTATTGAATGTTTTGGGCTCATTTATTTAATTGATAAAAGTTAATTGTGTTAGAAACTAAAAATTGTCCCGTATAACTAAACACATCAGATAATAAGAATAGTATGTTGCAATTTTATATAACAAAACATTGTATGCTTACAATTGAATGCTTAATTTCAGTTTCGACAAGCCATCTCGAATGCAAGTGCCCACCCCGGTCGGAGAAATGCTGCACAGCAAAATGCACTCATGGATGTTTCGACCAACACTGATCTTACAAAAAAACGCATTGAGAGAGTGCAAAGAGCAAGATTATATTTACTGCAGCAGACAGGGCCCAACTCATTCCTCATCGGCGGAGACTCTCCAGATCACAAGTACAGGATCATCATAGGACCACAGGTTTGTTTTGCTTTTGCTTTGACTTAGTCCCTTTTAGCTTTGAGCTTGTTGCTCTTTACCACCAATGATCTCTTTCACAAAAATGCAAGCTCTTCTCATGCTGTTCTGCTGAATTTGTTATTTTTTTTTGCTTTCCTCTCAGGTCGAAGGTGGCACATAGAGTGAGTGTCATAGTTCTCTATGACTGATAATTTTGCTGCTAGTTCTTGGTTATTTCTTAGTCCCATGTTTGAGTCTTCGCTAGTAATTGTTCTGCGTAACAATTTTTTTGTTCTGCCTTGTATTTTTTTACCAGCTGATTCCCACATGAATGCCTAACGGGGAAGTCTTTCTTCATTTATTCTCGGGACCTGATCGATGTATTTCCAAAGCCATCTCTTATAAAGCTCTACACTTGTTCTTGTTTTGATTCATCTTTTATATGTTCATTTGAAATGCATTCTTCCAGCTTATGTTTTAGATCCAATGAAGAAATTTATTTTCAAAGATTTTCTTTCTAAAGTCTTGGTGGATTTCCAACTTTCACATCCATATGTTAGCACTGGTATCACACAGGAGTTGAACAATTCAAGTTTTGTTAGTTTACCTAGCACTTTGGACTTCTGGATAGAAGAGTTCTATTGATTGGGGTTTGTTGGAAGATACAGACTTCGCAAATCATTTTGTAGGGACATTACTCTTTCTTCCAATTGTGTGATTTTATTTCTGGATCTAATAAGGATATTTTATTTCTGGAAAGCTGATTATGAAAATATCCATAGTTCATAAGTAAATTAATTCTATAAAGAAATATATGATTTTATAGCAAAAAAAGAAGCCAGTCTTGTTTTTCAAGTTTGGTTTGGTGGGATGAAATCGCTTTAAAAATAACTTCACCTGAAAGCTTTATTTCCACCTACTTTTAGGATTACTGTAAGAATACCCAGCATAATCTATGATGTCACAGTATTGGCTGAACAGGAGCAGAGTAAATTTTCTATAGCTGGCATACACCTGTTATATGAATCAAAATATTGAAACTAAAAATTATATTAAAGGTAGAAAATTAAATCACTTTATTATCAGCTGGGACCAGATTTCACCCTGTCACTACACTCTATATAGTTTCCTATCACTCTCATCAGTTAAACATGGAAATTAAACATAACAAATTAAATATGGAAACTAAACATTACATAAATTAAATATGGAAACTAAACATTACATAAATTAAATATGGAAACTAAACATTACATAAATTAAATATGGAAACTAAACATTACATAAATTAAATATGGAAACTAAACATTACATAAATTAAATATGGAAACTAAACATTAAAAATTTAATATGGCAACTAAACATTACATAAAATAAATGTGGAAACTAAACACACCAACTGAATATGGAAAATTATACACCGTATCAATTAAGATTGAAATTCATTAAAACTTGACATTACATCACCATAACTGCCTATTTAATAAAGTAATAGATGAACTGTGTACTACATTGTTTTTGAACTTAGCCACTTCATAATGTTGTCATGTAATAGTTGTATTGGACAACTGCCACCACTGCTGTTCAAAAAGGATATAACTCTACAGGCAAAATAGGCACTCTACAAGACAATCTTCATCTCAACATTGCGATACCAATGGACCTGGACGACTCCAGACTCAAGAACAATAAGAAAAATAACCACAACTGAGATGAAATGTGTTAGGCAAATAACAGGAAACAATCTGTGAGATAAAAACTGAGGAAAAAAGCTAGGAATAATTCTGCCATAGAATAGATACAGAAAAACAGGTAAAATGGTTTGGTCATGTGACAAAGACAGAAAGACCAAAACAGATCACAGAAAGCCTTTAATAATTGTTGCAAGAACACGAGACTCAAGGGCTGACTACAAAAAAAGTTGGATTGATAGAATGTTAGAAACGCTAGCAAATATAACAGCAGAAACCAACAGAAGAGCAAAAGACCAGAAATTATTATCTCCCCTTGATGCTGAAAGACAGAAGAAGATGCTAAAAAAATGAGAAGATACAATTTAAAACTCAACCTGGTTATTCTGACTACTGGTCTAATTCTAATGACACTAATCTAATCATCTCTCATATGTCATGGATAAACATATTCAAAGTGACACATCCATTTACTTTTGATAACCAGGATGTTTCATGATGAATATGTATCTTGTTTCAGACATGTAGCTGTGGTCGTGGACCACATTGTGTCCATGTGCTGTTTGTGATGCTGAGAGTCTTCCAGGTTGGGGAGAATGACCCCTGTCTGTGGAGCAGAACCTTAAAAAACTATGAGGTAAGACATAACAAATAATGTGTTTATAACAATATAGAAGAACATTGGAATGAAAAGATGTTGATCTTAGTATAATTCAGGGTATATCTGAAAGTGAGAAAAGCAGAGTATCTAATTACATCAAAGCAGAAATAGAAGTACGAATTCAAAACAATGGTCATATGTTGGACATGTGATGAGGAGAGATAATAACTGAAACAAAGCAAGCCCACTATGGGGGAAACAACAGGTAAGAAGAAAAGAGGCAGACCCAGAGAGACACTGAGAAGAACATTGATCAGAGAAGCAATAGCAGCAGGAAGTGGCTCCCTCAGTAAGATAGAGTTGCTTGCACAGAACAGAGACAATTGGCGAGATTTGATAAAAGATCTTTACATTGAAAACTGCTAGAATAAAAATTTAGAAAAGAGAAAGAGTATCTGGGTCTATGTCCTAAGGGCCAGTAACGGCTAAAAAAAAAAAAAAAGATCGATAGATAGAAATATAAGAGCGCAGAGACAACACATCATAAAGTTGTTGAGGGAAGCTTCAAACCCTTACCCCTTAGGTATGCCAGTTAACACCACCACATGTTCCTCACATGTCTATTTGCTCTTGCATTGCCTTGAGCTTGGATAAAATTCATTCATTCAGTGGGTGCTGCCTCCACATCAAAGGTTGGGTGCCATGGAGCACCATTTTATTCTATCTTTTGTTTTGATGGTGCATGCTGTCATAGGGTCACCTGTCCACCTTTTGATATCAGTACTTTAGTCATAGTCTGCCTTTGCCTCATCTACCTTGTACCTTCCCATCCATGATGACTTTTAGTAGGGTATTGCGTCCATTCACATGGATAATATATCTGTCTAAATTTTTCGATATTTAAGGTTTTGAAATTTGTTATCTATTCATGTCAGGAATATAAATTCTGTATCTTACAAACATTAATTGGGAATTCAGTCCAATAATTTGCCCATTTACTCATGATTTTAATATCTACTTAACCCTTAATTACGGTATCTATCTGTGGGCGACATGTTTACAGTACTGTCATAAAAATTACTACCATTTAATTGTAACATTAGGAGCTTTAAAGATAGTGTTTTCTTTGAACTTTTGACACACAGCTGTGTGTTTATACTAGGAGAAATATGGGGAACTCCGATTTCCTGACTCAGGTTGATTTATGACCTGAATTTGACAGCAAGTGTCGGACGTGTTGCAATGTCTATCTGTATGGATGCTGTAAGTCAATTAATATGTTTGGCTACCTCATAACGTTATTTGCTGCGTTTGAGTTAAATTGAAAAAAAAAACCCAACACTCAGACTTCAATGAAAGTACTAATTAGGAAAGTACCCGGAAGAAGGAAAATGTTTGAACATGGTAAAATGTCAAATTTTGAAAAAAAAAATGTGATTTTATGCGGTCATTTTTACTGCTGTATTGTAATCTAGGATTAAGGGCAGCAGTAATCGTTTCATTCTGACATTACAAGTGGCTACATACACTAATGAAATATTTCAGTGTAAATTTTACATTAGTGATGTCACCTGGGAGTAACACTTGGGGACTCACTTACTTAAGTGTTGTTAAAGAAAGTAGATGACTGTCATTCTCAATTATAGGATAAAACATGGGTTCAGATCAAGCCAGGATAAATATTTTCCTATCAGGGTTAAAATAAAAACTCGTACTTGAACAAATTGGCATGTAGTCTTTATTCTCCAGCCTCATAGAAAACCCTTGGTACACCTGAGAAATGAGATAAAAGCTGTAACTTTGTTAAATTTTTTTTAAATAGTTGTTTTTTGTTGTAAGAACAATCAAGAAAAAGAAACATATTGATTATTATACAATCAAGCTGATGGTAAACAAATAGCAAACAAAGTCCACTATGGTGTTACATTAATGTGCAATGGGAATGTTATGCATTTTGTCATTCATAAAGTTCTAAATTACATAATGCATCAATATTGTCTTTAAAAATGTAAAGTTACTCCTAAAAATGTTGACAAGATTTATGCTGGAGAGCTGCAAGTTTGTTCATTATTTTAATTAATCAGTCTGGTTTTTATTTTTGGTATTCAACACCAGAAACCTATTCCATTGGGAACTTTGTCCTCATAACTGCCAATCTCATTATCTAGCTACATGTGTTGTCTGCCTGTGATTGAAGTATGTTTGTAGACATTCATGTTTTGGACTCACCGACTTCTCCATCTTCCAGAAACTATGTTTCCATCTTCAAGGTCATTTTGGTGTTTAGTCTGTCCAAAATTAACTAGCCAGTTTAAAAAAAATTAATTTTGTAATTCCCATATATTACTATAGTTGTTTCTTTTACCTAATCCCACTGGATGCAGTGTGAATTGTACTTGTGGTTAGTAAAAAAAAAAAATACCCCCGCAGTCGACCCAGCCGCTGGCAGAAATGAGTACCAGGGTATTACTCTGGGTAGGGGAGGAATGCTGCCTCGCATCGTGAGTTACTTGAAGCGACACTATCCGGAAGTCTTCGAGCACTTTTTGATAGGCGGCCTAGCACATATGGGTGAAAGCTCGCATGCTAAGACGCAGATTCAAGTCTTGTACTTTACCTTACTTTACTTTATTAAAGATATATTTCAACTTGCACGACAAAGCATTCTTTTTGGTTCATCATCATCATCGAGTGCCAGCTCCGCAACGAAGGTTGGCTACCATGGAGCGCCATTCTGCTCTGTCTCTTGCTTTGATGGTGCAGGTTTCTTTTTTGGCTACTTTGAAAAAGTATAATGCTTGGATAAGCAAATAATGGTTCATCTTTTTCCCTTCCTCCTTTTCCTGTTGACATTAAGAAGAGATATAGTTTGCAGTCTTTTGCTTTTATGTTTCCTAGTATTTCTAATGCTCTATCAGTCCATCTTTTGATGGTTGTCTCTTTGATCTAGTACTCTCATTTCTGATTTCTTGTGTCACATTTAATTCTTTGTCTTATCAAATGATCAAAACATTTTATCTGGTTCTTTATATGTACCCAGTAACTGGAATTATTCCTAGCTTTTATCTTAATTCTTCACTTCAAGAACAATAAAAAGAGTAAACACCATCAAAATGAAATGTGTTAGACACATGGCAGGAAACAGCCTGATCACAACTAAGAGAAAAAGCTGTAAATAATTCCTGTCACTGAATAAAATAATGAAGAAACAACAAATAAAATGGTTTGGATAGAAGACAGAGAGATCAAACTACAACACAATGAGCATTCAAACACACTACAAGAACACCAGACCCAGGGGCTGACCATGAAAAGGATGGGTAACTAGAAACACTAGGAAGCATAAGAGCTAACAGTAAGAACAAACATTCACAAACTATATGTACATTTTCCCTCAACAGTGAGAAGCAATGGAGGAAGAAAAGAAGTAAATTCAATTTGAATAATAACTGTCTTTATGGCATTGTCCCATTTATGGGGTCTACCTGTGGGAGTGATATGGCTGGAGAATAAAGGATGCTTGTTCTGTGCAGTTGTAGCGAGGTATTCTGGTCTAAGTTTTTATTTCACCCTGAATGAAAAAGACTTTTGACTCTCCTGGGATTCAAACCTTTATTTTCTTAGTTTGGAGCCTGGCAAATTATCTATTCGGCTCGCTCTCCATTCAAATAATGGTTGATATTTAAATATTATCATTGTGTCACTTTATATTTTAAATATTACTAGAGGGTGCTTATAAAGTCGCTGTGCGGTGACTTGAAAAATATTTTTGAAATTATGTCACCTATTGATGAAATTTATGAAAATATATTCTGTGTTCACAATCCCGTCTGCAGCATAACACAACTAGCTGCTGTTATATTCACGGTTTCATTGTCCAAAGGAAATTGTGTTTAACATTGAAAACAGGGTATTTTTGGTTGAACATGTCTGCTGTTAAAAGGTGGCAGATACACTGAAGAGGCAAGTCAACAAATGTCTTGAGGCCCATAGTGGACATTTTGAAGATATGCTGTAGACACAACTTCATTGTGTGAACAGTCACTTTAACCAATACAAGCCAGCCAAGAGCAGTAGTGTCTAAATGGATAATAAAAATTGATGTTACAATTTCCTATGACTTCACAAATATTCTCGCTGCACATCGACTTTATAAACACCCTGTATAATTAAATGTGTTTTCACGGCTAAACTATATAATAAAGTCTTCAATTTCCTGCTCCCAACAAAGAACATTTATTTTCAGTTAAAAATTTGGTTATGATTTTTCAGGTTGAGAACTTGTTTCGTATCTACCATGACAAACGTAGTTCTCGCATTGCCAAACGTCGTCTATCACAACGCAGAAAAGAGGAGTATGCGCAGGTAGAGGAGGAAAGACTTACCGATCCATTAGATAATAATCTCCTCCCATCTGAAAGCGATGCTGGGTGAGTTTGCTGTTTTTTGTTATAGTATCAACTACACTGTACATAGAAACTAACCAAAATATCAGAAAGCTTATTGTAGAACACTTGTAGCGTACATTTAGGAATCATCATCATTGAGTGCCGTCTCCGCAACAAAGGTTGGCTACCATGGAGCGCCATTTTGCTCTATCTCTTGCTTTGATGGTGCAGGTTGTCATCGGTTGATTTGTCCATCTTTTGATGTTACTCGTCCATGTTAATCTTGGTCTGCCTCTGCCTCTTTTACCTTGTATTTTCCCCTCCAGGATCACTTTCAGTAGGCTGTTGTGTCTTTTAACATGGCCTAAGAATCGCATTTGTCTTGTTCTAATTGTGTTCAGAAGTTCTCTTTTCATTTTTAGTTGTTTTAAGACTTTGTCATTTGTTTTCTTTTCCTTCCATCCAATTCTACCTATTCTTCTATATATCCACATTTCAAAGGCTTCAATTCTCTGTTCTGTTTTCTTGTCTAATGTCCATGTTTCAGCACCATATAGGAATATTGAGAAGATGTAACATTTTGCTATTCTTAGTTTTAGCTCTGGTGTTATTTGTTTTGATGTTAGTATGTCCTTCATGACATTAAAATTACTTTTTGCCATTCCTATTCTTTTGTTTATTTCAGTTGTACATTTTCCATCACTGGTTATAGTATGTCCAAGGTAGTTATAGTTCTGAACTGTCTCAAGGTCTATTCCTTCAATTTTGATATCCACTTGTGGGTTTTGGGTATTTTCTTTGTTTATGATCATAGTTTTAGTCTTTTTGATATTCATATCTAGTCCATATTTTTTGCTTGTCGTGTTTATTTCATTAAGTAATTGTTGTAGGTCTTTAGGATTTTCTGCTAGTAGTACAGTATCGTCAGCATATCTTAGGTTATTGATTATCTTTCCATTAATTTGTAGGCCTGGCATCTCTATGATGTTTTTAAAGATTTGCTCAGTGTATAGATTGAAGAAGCTTGGTGATAGGATGCATCCTTGTCTTACTCCTCTTTTTATATCAATGGGTGTAGAGAACTCTTTGTTATATTTTATTATTGCTGTTTGCTCCCAGTATAGATTGCATATTAGTCATATATCCATGTCATCTAGATGTATCTCTTTTAGGCATTCTATAAGTTGTTTGTGGTGTACTCTATCAAAAGCTTTGGTGTAGTCTATGAAGCAGGCATATATTGGTTTGTTTACTTCTGTGTATTTTTCGATTAATGTTCTCATGCAGAATATGGCTTCTTTTGTCCCGCTATTTTTCCTAAATCCAAATTGCTGCTCATCTAATTCAGTATTGATTTTATTCTGAATCCTTCCTTGTATAACTTTTAGCAAGATTTTTGTAACATGGCTCATTAGGCTTATTGTTCTAAAGTCACTGCATTCAACTGCACCATTCTTTTTAGGCAATGCAATGAAAGTTGATGTTTTTAGTTCATTTGGTATGTATCCTGTGTGGTATATGTCGTTGCATATGTCTGTAATCACTTCAATGCCAAAATCTTCAAGTGCCTGTATCATCTCTATCTGTATGCTTTCAGGTCCTGCTGCTTTTCCCCTTTTCATTGTTTTTATAGCTTTTTCCACCTCAGATTTTAAGATTTTATAGCCTGATGTACATTTTATAACTGGTTTCTTGTCCCTTTGATCATGAAATAGTTCTGTTATATATTCCTGCCATCTATCTATGATATCCTTATTGTCTGTTAGCATTTTTCCTTTTTTGTCTGCAATGCATCCACCTTCTGTGGCTTTTTTTATTTTTATTAGTCATTCTCTTTATTTCTGTGTGCATTCCTCTTAGGTCTTGTTTGCTTTCCATAGTTTCTATTTCTCTACATTTTTGGCTGAGCCAGTCTTCTTTTGCTTTTTTGCACATTTTGCGTATCTCATTATCTATTTTATTGTATTGGGCAGTGTTCTTCGCTTGTCTCCTTTCTTCCATTTTTTCTAAGATGGTGTTAGTTATCCATTTTTGTTTTTTGTTCCTTTCTCTTTTGGGTAAGGTGTCGCAGGCTTTTTGTATGCTTTTCTTTATGCATTGCCATTTGGTTGTTACTTTTTCATCAGGATTTTCTCTTCTGTATTGTTCAATTCCTTCCTCTAGCAGCTTCTGGTATGTGTTCTTTACTTGTATTGTATAGGTATCTTTAATATCTTTTTGATTTAAAGCTGTTATGACGAGTGGGTTTGTTGATGAATCAGATTTTTGCTTGTTTCTCTTTAGTTTGATTTTCATTTTAATCATTACAGGATTGTAATCAGAATTAATATCTGCTCCTGGGTAGGTTTTGGCTTTCTTTACGCTGTTACGGAACCTTTCTTTTATCATTATGTAATCTATTTGATTCCTCTTCCTATCTCCAGGGCTTTTCCATGTGTATAGTTTCCTTTTCTCTTGCTCAAAGTAGGTGTTACATATTATCAGCCTGTTTTCTTCACAGAATTGTATTAATCTTTCTCCTCTGTCATTTCTTTTTCCTAAACCATTTAGGAATAACAGAAAAAAAAGTGCAGATCAAATAGGAAAGGTACAATTTTATAGTGATTAAAGACAGCACAAAATCACATGCTGCAATCATTTACTCATATCAAGTATTGATGCTTTGTTCTTGTGGTTTCTTAATTGCTTCTTGGTGAAACATGTCACTTACCTAAAAAGAACTATTACAAGTCTATTTGTCCACAGGAATTCTTGTTATTGTTTTTATAGATTTAGCCAAATAACTTAGTTTTTACATTTTTATTATAAAAGCACAATAAATAATAAAACAGACCTTAAGTTTTAGCTCAGAAAAACATGAGCTAAATATTAATGTATTAGTGCTTGTCAGGAGGGTATATTGCTACCAGATGAGTGTGCTGAATCCCCAATATTAAATTCAGAATTAGGAAAGAAAATAACAAACTATGGAAATGGGGTGTTACTGTATTATTCTCTGTATCTTATACAGGTAATACATCATAAACAAGAAAGTTCATAAAATGTTCACAAATAAGATAGGTCCAAGTGAAAAGCTTCTTATATAGTTAAAGAAAAAGACATTTTATTACTAGAGCATGACACAAGATCTGATAGTCATCTGGTCAAAACCATCTACAGGGAAGGATAGAAGATGCAAAGTGAAAGAAAATGGTCTCAAAGACTGGACTGAGAGAACATTTGAATGGGGAGAAAAGCACCTCTCAGCACCACATATGAAAGCAGTCATCCACTAATAGATGATTGTTTCCACCAGGATTGGTAAACCAGAACTATTCACATCCTACTCCACCTCTTTGTGGTATCCCCAAAAACATACAAACTGGTCTGGCCAAATGAGTAAGGATCAAGATGAACATTAACCCGGTATTTCTTCTTCTTCTGTGATCATGGCTCATTCAGGCTATGATTCAGGACTCTCTTATGAAGGCTGCTGTCTGTTTAAGTGATTCAGTTGCCCTGTATAGTTTCTCTTCCAGGGAGGTGGGTGTGGACCACATTGTCCTTCTCAGGTCTGTGTACTGGGGGCAATCCTGTAGAACATGTTTTGTTGACCAGTTTACAGTGGCATTGGCTGGTAGTTCCTATTTTGAGTTTGGTGAACATGTGGTTTCTCATTCTGTTGTGGCCAGTGCGTATGTGAAGTATGATGACTTGATCCCTCCTTGATAGCTGGAGGTATCCATCCCTCTCGTTATACTTTAGGTGTTCTTGTTTCCATTTTTCATGGTACTAGCCTTTGATGATGGATTTGGCCTCATCGTAGCTGACCAGATGGTTCTATTGTGGTAATCTCCCTCCTTTTTTAGCTAATGCGTTAATTTCCATGTATAATTACAGTGTGATGGAATCCATTGGATGACCACTCTCTGGAAGTTATTGCACAGTTGGTCTAGGGTTGTTCTCAAGTCATCTAGCTCACTGGTCCTGGGGGTTTTTAGAGCTGTTAATACTGACAGTGCATCAGTCAGTATCACCAATTTCTTGTGCATGTTATTTTTGTGTTGGATAGCCAGTTTTCCAGTGTCTTTGAGAGCTTCAGTTTCTGCTTTATAGTTGTTTGAGAATTTCCCAGTAGCTATTGACTTGGTATCTCCTCCTGGTTATTCAGCCTCAAGAACACACCTCCTCCTCAATTTCTGGTGGCATTTGTAGCCATCTGTTTATATGTGTGACCAGGAGTCCTATGGGTAGTTGTCGTTTGTTTGTCTGCTATGTGTTTTCTTTCTGTGTCTGTTTGGGAGCCTTTTTTCATGATTCCTATTATGTCTTCCTTACATTCTGGTATTTTGTGTTTCCTGTGAGGAGTCATATCAGATGGGCTTATGGGTTTCGGCATTGTTTGGGACAGTACTGGGTCACTAGTTGCCAGTTCTTTGGAGATTGCAGCAAGTTACTCCTCTTTAGTCTTCCTTTTTCGAAACCAGTTATTCTTTGGTGCATGGGGTGGTTAGGGAGCCTTTTATATTTCTCCGCTTGTTGCATTACTTTAGTTTTCCGTCTGTCTTCTAAGGGTTGTAAACCTGTTACTGTTTCTAGAGTTTCAATAGGTGTAGATTTCATAGCACCAGTGATGATACGGGCAGCCTGGTTTTGTGTTCTGTTAATTTTGCTAAGCTGTGATTTGGAAGCTGTAGCCCAGGCTGTGACTCCATACTCTAGGACTGGTCTTACTCTTCTTATGTATAGTTGTTTCAAGATATTGCAGTCTGCTCCCGAGTCCGTTCCTGCCAATTTCTTCATAATATTTGTTTGTTTTCTTGCTTTTTTCCTTGCTCTGTCTATCTAATTTTTCCAAGTCATTCTGCGATTCATGGTGACGCCAAGTTTTTTAAGGCATCTTTCATTCTGGAGCTAGCCATTGACATAGATTCTTCACGTGCCCATGTCGTCAGGTCGTCTGCGTACATTGCTGAGTGTATTCTGGGTGGAATGTCCATTACGATGTCATTTATGAAAATTAAAAAGAGTGTTTGGGATAGGACTCCGCTTTGTGGGACACCTTGTTCGATTCTGGCTTTCTTACTTAGTTGTCCATGTACTTGTACTCTGACTGTTCTGTCTTGTAGGTATTGAGATATCCAATTTAATAAACGACCTTGGATGCCAAATCTGAGAAGCTTGTTCTTTAATCCTTCTCTCCATACCCTATTAAAAGCCTTATCCATGTCGACCCACACTGTCAGTGTGTGTTTCTTTTCTTGTAGAGCATCTTCTATATCCTGTGCGATGTAGGTGATCAGGTCTTCAGTTGATCTGTGCTGATGGAAACCACTGTGTTGTGGTATGATTTGTTGTTTTGTTTCGTCTCCAAATGCCACATGAGTCTTCTGTTGACCAGCCTTTCCATGAGTTTGCTCAGGCAGCTCAGTAGGCTAAATGGTCTGTAGCTACTTGGGTCCAGAGGGCCTTTCCTATGCTTGAGGATGGGCCCCATAATGGCTTTTTTTCCAGGTTGGCGGCATATGACCTCTCTTCCAGGTAGCATTTATTATCCTTAGAAGCTGGCCTTTTCTGTCCCAGTTTTATGAGCATTTCGTTGGTGATTCCATCTTTTCCAGGGGAACTCTTGAGTTTCAATCCTTTGAGGGTATACATCTAGTTCTGTTGGTGTAAAGATGGTCGTCTGGTGTTCTTCTGCTGCTAAAGGCATGTGTTTTACATCTCGGTTTTCTTTTCTTGCAGCTTTCTGTTGGTCTTTTGGAATGTTTATTCTACTTATGTTTTTGTAAATTTCTATCAGTATGTTTGCTGCCCTTTTGCCTGTGTGGATGTTCTGATTGTGTGCAAATGTTATTGAAACTTGGCAGTTGTTTTTATCACTCAGAGCTTTTGCAAGTCTCTAGAGTTTGTGTCCATTTTTGTCTAGATTAAGGCTCTCTGTTTTGTCTTTTCAGCTCTGTCTTGCTGATATCTTGACCTCTCTTCTGTATTTGGCAGAGGCTGCTTTATAGGCTATGTTGCTCTCTGTACTTTGTGATGTTTCAGCTAGTTCTTTGGCAGAGTTCAGTTCCTCTTCTTGTCTTTGTATTTCCTTGCTCCAGTATGGCTTGTAGTTTGTTCTTGCTCCTCTAGGAATTGATTCTTTAGCAGCTCTCAGGATTCCTTTTGTTAGCTCCTCTATCATATTATTGACTATCTTTTCATGGGTGTTGATAGGCACAGTGTATGCATCTTTGAGCTTGGCAAACTTTTCCCAGTCTGCTCTCTTGTAGTTCCAGCGGGGAAGTGGTAATTGCAACTCCTGTTTGTGAGCAAGATCCACTGAAAGTTTGACTGGTCTGTGGTCACTGTCGCCAAGTTGGTTCAGTACTATTCTGGCTATTTTGTTGGATATGTCTCCTGCTGTGAATGCTGGGTCAGGAGTTGATGTTGTTTTCCATCTTCTTGAGTAGAAGATTGGAGGGGGTGGGGGGGGGTGTCCCTCTCTAGAGTTTATGGGCAATAGGTTGTTGTCTATTTCCCATTCTTCCACTTCTTCACCTCAAGCATTGGATTTCTTATATCCCAATCTTTCAGAGTGGCTGTTAAAGTCTCCTACTACCAGACACTGTGGTGCTGTTATTTCCATTGACTCCAGATTCAGCAATTTGTCATTAGGACAGTATATGTTCAATATCCTTGTGCTAGTGGAGTTGATGTTTTTTGCTGGGATGGTATTTTTTATAAGTATAAGGATTCCACCCTTGTGGTCTTCCCTTTTCTGACTAAATGTTTGCTAGCCCCTAATCACAAATCTATGCTGAGGATTAAGGTGAGTTTCTTGAATGCAGGTAACATCTATCTCCTCCTCTGCAAGTCTGACTGCTAGGGCTTGTTTTGTTGTGGTAAATGCCTTCCACATTCCAGTATATTATTTTCAGGTGTTTCTTGAAGCTTTTTCTACCAGTAGTAGTTTCCCTCGGGTGTCCGGTTAGCGCAATCGATAGGCGGTTGGCTTACCACGGCAACAGCCGGGGTTCGTAATCCTGGCGAGGACACCTGGGTTTTACTAATTCCCTAAAAATTAGTAGGAGCCGCGATAGCTCAGTGGTTAGTGAACTGGACTACTACGGACAAGGGGTAGGGTTCGATCCCAACCGACGGCTCCGGGTTCACCCAGCCTTAAATGGGTACCGGATTTTTTCTGGGAAAGTAAAAGCAGCACGGGCGTAATACCGACCACATTACCCCAAAAATCATGTGCTGAAGGTCTGTAAAATATAGGGTCACTAACACCATATTTCCCTATACGCCACTTGGCGTGACGGGGGGTACTTTACTTTACTTTTACTAGTAGTTTCCCTCAGGTCCCATTTCCTGGCTCTCCAAAATGGGTCAGGGTGACCACCAGTAGCTTGAGGTGGACCCCTTTGAAGAATGGGGCTGACGCTCCACCTGCCTTGGGGACTCCACAAACAGAGCACCATAATTAAAGTCCGTTAGATCCACTTTGACTAAGTACATGTTAGAACATTGCACTATGTTCTGCGCCAATGGCCCAGTGCATCCAATTTCTGCCAGCATTTTATTCAGGTTTGCTCTCCTTAGCCTTTGATTGTCCCCAATCATCCAGCAAGACAGCAGATTGTCTTTTCTGTAGGGGGATTCTGCCCTCAGATGGTCGGCTCTCCCGGGTTTACGAGCACCATCTGCCTGAGCTTTGTGTAGAGTTGTCTCTCTCATAGGTGGTCTGGTCTTCGGAGCTCTGGTGCACTACCTGCCTGTTTGATAGAGGACAGAAAGAGGAGAAAAGACAGAGAAGCATTTAACCCATGATGTGGGGATGGATTAGTTCAGACCAGGGAGTGTACCACTCGTCGGTGGGTTCTGCATCTTCACTTAAAGGGTTCCATCTACTCCTGGCTCCTTTGTCTGGCTCCTCACCAAGGACTTGTCCAGCTTGGGTCACCCTGCCAGGAGCTAAGCTCCCACTGGCATAGCTCCTTGGTTCCCAGAGACACACAAGCCCTCCAACCACAACAAGGTGAGCCTACTGTGGAGGGAAGCCAGTATTTAGAAATGCCATGCTGAGGTTGGAGGTGTTGGGCTGAAATGCGTCTATGCTTATTTAACGTCCTTTTAAGGGTAGACAACAAAGAGGACTCTTCATTTTTTTAGTCGCTGTGTGAATGCAAATAAAAATAAAAAGAATTCAAATAAACTCTAAAACTGCATTTAAGAAAGAGGCATTGGGAAAGACCATGAAAAACTGACAATGTTGATGTTTCAAATGCTGTCCAGGGAATTAAGAGATCAGACAGATATACTTGACCACCAAGTATCACAATTTGCCTGTTTATGGTCTATTTAAATAAAAATGAGTGATTATTTTAATGTTAAATGTTTATTGTAATCCTTATAACAGAAGTGTACGTGAAGAAGAAGACCTCTGCCCGATATGCTTACTGGAGATGCTGGAGGGAGAGAGTTTGATCAAATGTGAGCATGGTTGTCACAACAGACTACATCATCACTGCATTGCAATATGTAAGTATTTGGAAATTGTTAGAATGAAGCAGTAGCTGGACTATCTTAGATTGAAAAAAAATAATACAACAAAATGCGGAGGAACCTCATACTTCGAATCTTAGATTAGAAAAGAAATAATACAACAGAATACAGTGGAGTGACCTACACGAAAAAGGAACCTATTATAAAGCATAGAACTTCTCCAGATACAAGTTTAACAAAATTGGAGCTGTAAAAAAGATTATGACTTTCACTTTTACTCATGGAAATGATTAAACTGTACTGCTGTACAAAAACAAATCTAGATTCAAAATGTTAATATGAGAGATTAAATGTTGTGAATTAAGCGGATTGTAATATAAAATAAATAGTCCAGGTGTAATTTTTCCGGCAGTAGTGGGCTAGACAAACATTCCATTCAGACTTTGCGGGAGGGAATTCTGTAATTGACATCATGACTGCATGGAACTAAGGTAGACATTTTAAAGAGCAGGCATTCAGATATGCCCTTTGAAACAGTAGCTCTCCATCAGCCACAAGGGACATGACTAAGTTAGAGTAAATACAGTTTTTATTTTTTTTATTATAGTATTTACATATTTTATTTATTGTTTTTATGTTTTAATTTATGAGTTACAGCATTTAATTGTGTTATGTTTACCTTAAATTGTGTGTATTTGATATTTAAATTGATCAAAATTGGTATTGCTCAGGGCCTGGAAATTGGTTAATTAACTTCCCATTATTTCCAATGGGAAAAATTGATTTGGACTTCAAACAATTCACAGTTCGAACAGCCTCCTGGGACATATTAAATTTGCAATACGAGGCACTACTGTAATGAAATCTTTAACATAGGAAAACCTAGTATTTTGGATAATTTAATCTTTTTTTTTGACAGTGGAAGTGTAGAAAGGTATATTTACTCTGTTCCTGTTTTATTTGTTTTAAATTAATTAATATATTTTTATCTTCTTGTGTAAAGTAAGGTATTCTTCCTCCTCACCTTTCAACTGTCAACTCCTTGTGAATCATAGATCTTCAATAAACATTTTCCAAGATTACAAGATTGTTCCATTCTTTTGCATCTTTTTCAGTTTCCACTTATTTTCTCCAAGTATATTTTAGCCTTCCTAATTGTTTCCTCCCATGGGGGTTTCAAAAAAGGGCCTGTTATATAATACTCTCAGTTGACTTCTATAGTGCCTGTACTATCCAACATCATTGTCTTTGTTGCATATCTTTTCCCACTGGTAATTGCCTGGTACTTTCCCTTAGTTCTTTGTTAGTAATTTTGTCATGCCACTTCTATCCTTTTATTCTGCACAAGTATCTGTTAATAAAATTCTGTATTTTCACAACTGTCACTTTTGTTTTCTATATTTGACAGCCATGTAATAGGACTGTTTTAACTCTGGAATTATCTTGCTCATTTGGACAGAATTAAACACGAGTTTAGTTTTTTGTTTCGTATATAACCTAATTTTTTTGCTTTCTATATGATTCATATTGCAATTAAAGTTTCTTTTGCATTTTGTATCCTTAGTTTGGTGGAGTAAGACTTTACTAATAGTGAATTATAATCATTTTCCACGATGTTTAGGGTTTGAAGAATGCAGAAGACAGAATGACCCGCTTAATTGCCCGCTCTGTCGAGCTCAATGGAAGACAACAACAGTTGAAATTAAAAGGTATTGCTTTGATACCGATGACCTAATTTCACAATTTTTTCTTAAAAGTAGTGTGCATTATATTTTATAATAAAGTGTGCTTTAAATTCCTGTTGAGTAAGCAGTTGTAAATTTAACTAATGGCTGATACAATTTTTATTTTTATTTTAAAAAAAATTTTTTTTTTTAGATAAAAGCACAGAAATTTTATTATTTTATTTCTTCTTCAGTGACATACAAGGTAGTTAAGCAAGTAATAGTAAAATTTTATTAGGTCAAAGACATGGAATAAAATTTATAAGTAATCTGCACTTAACAGGAAGAATAATTAATTGCTTTGTATAATTATAGTAAAACTGAAATAAACAAAAGAATAGGAATGGTAAAAAGTAATTTTAATGCCATAAAAAATATACTAATATCAAGACAAATAATACCAGGGCTAAAACTAAGAATAGAAAAATGTTATATCTTCTCAACATTCCTGTATGGTGTGGAAACATGAACATTTTATAAGAAAACAGAACAGAAAATTGAAAACTTTAAAATGTGGATTTAGAGAAGAATAGTGAGAATTTGATGGAAAGAAAAGTAAACAAAGTCTTAACTCTTTCCCTACGATCCGCCGCATGGTGCGCCATTTCCGTTTCGGTTGCGTACGTTCCGCCGCATGGTGCGCCACACTAAATTTTATTAGCGTGAACGCCATCAGACCATATTCATTTTACATGTCTTGTATCATCATGATATTGGTGAAATCTAATACCTTGTTCAATTATCTAAACATTCATATATAATATGTTATATATTAGATAAATATAAATATATAGATTGATTCTTAAAACCATGAACAATTTTGTCTCTAAAATCTCTTCCGTTGCGTCGATAAAAAGCTTCTGTACGGAAAGAGTTAAAACAACTAAAAATTAAAAGAGAACTACTAAACACAATTCAAACAAGACAAATTATATTTTTGGGACATATTAAAAGACACAGCAGCCTACTAAAAGTTATGTTGGAAGGGAAAATACAAAGTAAAAGAGGCAGACCCAGACTAACATGACGAGTAACGTCAAAAGATAGACAGCCTATGACAACCTGCACTATCAAAGCAAGAGACAGAGCAGAATGATGCTCAATGATAGCCAACCTTCGATGCTGAGATTCGGCACTTAATGATGATGATAATCATAGTGACTCTTAGCACATATTTTAATATTAATTTGAATATTCAGTTAATATGCTCAAAGTACACTTTTAATTTTGCATGAACTAATTTTCAGAGATTGCTTGTAATATTAGGATGTAATAATCAATATTAATTAGTCTCTATAAGCCAACATTACTGATGCTAATTTGTCACGGTTGTCCAAAGCACTCAAAGTGGAAGAACCATTGAGGGACCAAATGTACCACCAAATACAAGAGCTCCATCACCTCATCAACCAGCCCCTGGAGAGGACAGCTCAAGGCTACCACATGCAGAACCCATACCACCAGATCTTGAGGGAATCGCTGCACCATGGATTGAGGTTGGTATTGATTTTTCTTTTTCATTGTTCGGTTTTCCATGCTCTGCAAATTATTCAGAGACAATAAACATAAAATGGTATTGAACAGTTAAACAGAAAGACAAGACAAGCTACCACGTTTTGAGGGAATTTGTTCTTGTTCTTCACACATTTCTTAGAGTTTGCTTTATTGATACTTGCTATAGTTAATTGTTTTTATTTGGTACTGATGTGTGACAGCAAAAATATTATGTTTACATGTCATTGTATAGTACAGATCTATCATCTTAGCACATAGCATTGTCAAAGTGCTTCAAACTTTTCCCTAAATATAAGATCTGGATGCCAAGGTTTATGTCTAACACCTGTGAATTAGCATTTCAAATTCAACAGATTAAAAGTCTGGACACTGGCAAAAATACATATTTTCAAGAAATGAAATTTATTAACAACATTTTATTCATTTGGAATATGAGAAGACAGTACAACATTTTATTCATTTGGAATATGAGAAGACAGTACAACATTTTATTCATTTGGAATATGAGAAGACAGTACAGCATTTTATTTGACTAATCAACATCCAACATATCATTGATCTCTCTACGGTAGACTCTGCAGGGCTCTTATGTAGTGATGTTGAGAAATTAGTCACGTTAATGTAAGAGGTTGGGCTGAGTCTAAAAATAGACAGAACATTCTGGAATGTATAAACAAGAGGTGAACAAAATGTTCATAATCTTAGGTCAAGATCTAAGAGTTGATTGGTTGACCATTCCAACTAGTCAATGAATGAGCTAGGTTTTGGCACCACGAAAGTGATTAAGGAGATACAGGATGATAGAAACTGGTCAGTAGTCCACCAGAGCATGAAGGGAGCAGTCACTGTGGGCTGGAATAGACCATGTGAAACATCCAGCAGAATGGTTTAGGATAAGAATACTTGGCTCATAACCAGAGCAAAAGTAAAGGAAATAAATATCTAGAGAATTATTTATAAGAGTAGAATAGGGCAGAGATTAGGAAATTGGTAAATCAGATTTTGATCCAAAGGGATCATGTAAGTTATGTTGGGCCAGATTTCTGTTGTTTTGTATAATGACAGCATAGCAAGTCATTAACACGGTTGGTAGATAAAGTGATTGTGAGAATGTTGGTAGAGAAAGTGATTGTGAGAATGTTGGTAGAGAAAGTGATTGTGAGAATGTTGGTAGAGAAAGTGATTGTGAGAATGTTGGTAGAGAAAGTGATTGTGAGAATTTTGGTACCAGGTTTGAGATAGATTTATTGATCTTGTTATTGTTTGTTAATTAAAACTGAGTATGACAAATAGTAAAATCACTCCCAGAAAGAAAAAACTGACTTGGCTTGGTCAGTAATTGTTTAATTGTGATGTTACTCACCTAATGTTAATGAGATTATGAGCCATGTAAAGGAAAACAATAAAAGGAGATAATCTAGGAGCTATACAATCAATAAAGGGAAAGTGAAGTACAAACACTAGACCTCATGGTGATTGGTCTCGGTGATGAAGTGATAGAAGAAGGCCATAGAAGTACTCTACATAAAAGGTAGAAGAAGGCCATCGAAGTGCTCTACATAAAAGAAGGCTACAATAGTCTCATAAGCTACTGTTGCTGCTGTGCTTTCCCAGAGCTGTGTGCTCCTCACATGAGTGACTGTGTGTCCAACCAAACCATTAAAAAGCAGGTAATCAAGCTGGCTCACATGGTAGCCTCAATAGATGGCTCTGAATAAAGTACAGTGGAGATTGATGACATCATGATCTTCAATAATGTGAACAAATATCAATGGAGAGTATTCTAGCAACTTTGTGGTTAATTTTCTGTTAACATTAGAACCATTGATTTAACTTTATTGTTTTGGAAATAAATCTTTATTCTTTTAACTGTAGTCACTCATCTACTTACTCAGGCTCTTGGCTCAGACTTGGTCTCTTGCCTTCTGTCTCGAAACTGGTCAATTCGAGAAGTTGGTCTTAAACATTTGAGTATGGAAGTCATGGCAACGCTACTCAAGGGCACTGGTGAAGGGAGGTCAGGGGTAATTGTGTCACCAGTCAGACGTGCTGCAACACACAACATGCTACAAACTGCATGCAACATACTGGCATACATGTGTGCAGATCCAGTCTATAGGGTCTTTGTTGCTTCCCTGGTAAGGTTATATGAAATTAAATGTTTATTTTAATTATGATAAAGGTAATAATTGTAAAATCGCATGCACTTTTATTTATTAAAGCAGTTGCAGTACAGTCATCCATACACAATTTTTATAATTATTTTAGTTTCTTGACACACACACACCACCACCACCATGCATTTATTTAGCTAAGTAAGTTCATTTTATGACAGCTCTGGATAATAAATTAACATTTAAAAACCATTACTTTGTCATTTTATGCATGTTTGTGTGACCACCCTTTATTCAATTTTCCTTAGCAACCATTGTTTACATATGGTTACCTTGTCCAAAGATAATTTTTAAACAATCATTAAGTGATATTTCACTAATCTATGGTTGTCTGGATATTTGTTCTTATACCATATTTACCACCACTAATAGCTGAGGTCTCAGCTATTTTGGTTTCATAGAACACTGTCGTTAAGTAAATCCTTAATGGTATAGTAAAATTTGCAAGTTGGTAATTTTTGTGTGCACAGTTCCAAAATTGTTTAATTCAATTTTATAATAATCTGAAGAATACCATACTGGGAATATGTTTTATTATGGGATCCATAAATTATCCATTATTAAGTGATTTAATTTCATCGTGACCATTGTTAAATACATTTTAAAACAAATGCCTGTGGAAAATACTATGTATACCATTGTATAAATTCAAGACTAGTTCAGTAACAAAAGAAATAACAATGTACCCAACAATATCACCAATAATCAAGAGAAGAATGTGGACATATGTTGGCCATGTGATGAGAAGAGATGAGAATCTTAAAGCAAACGCTCAAATGGGAAACAAAAAGGGCAAAGGAAAAAAGTCAACCTAGAGAAACACCACAAAGAATACCGAGGAAGGAAACAACAATACCGGGCAGCAGCTCCCATCCTGAGGTTGAGAGGCTTGCCCAGAACAGGGATATATGGCGAGATACAATGTGGATCCTGTGCAAAGTCTCCTAATAGCGAAGATCGTTAGACATGGAAAGTCTAAAATTTGTGCCATTTTATGCTTGAAAAGACTATAGATTGTAAAATAGTATTCACTGTTCATATATTTTAAATAAATTATACAGAGATTCAGCATTGCACTGATTTTTTCAACTAATATTTTCAGAGGTCCCTGCGTACAATGCTGTCATATACACCATGTCGAGATGTGGAACAGAGAAGCAGACTGCAAGCTATCCTGAAACCAGTAGTTGAAGCAGTAATACTGAAGTGCACTGATGGGAACAGGTGAGTCACCTTGACTGTTGACATATCTACAGAGACTCATGAAATCTGCCTCTGATACTATCATTTTACTTCTGACTTTTGGGGCTCAAGCTTGTTAACACTCCCCAGAGATGTGAGGGTTGGCTTATTGAACTGTTTATTGAGATCATAGGTTTCCAAACCTGGGGCGATCTTCCTTGGCAGGAAATAAGTGAAGCAGTGATGCCTAATCACATAAGATAGAACTGTACGGTTAACTCTGCAGCAAAGACAAAAACAATAGTAACATGGGATGAAGATGCATTTAGAACATTTATGTTTCGAATATGAAATACATATAAAGCATTATTGTCTTAGAATAGGCAGGCAGAATGAGAGTCAATCATCAGTCATCCATCCCTGTTTTTAGGGAATTTAATTTTTGTGTTCTTAATTTTCATTTTCAGCCATTTTGTTGTTACTGAAATTGTCTAATGTTTTGGTAGTTATGTATCATTATTTTTCATAGACTAATCCTGATAAATTAAATGCTGTGCAAGTAGTATGGACATTGAGTTTTGAGTAGATATATGGATCTAAACTAGAGGGCATTGATTTAGCAGATGGCATTTCTTAACAGCAGCAATGTGAATTTTATACAAGGAAATAACAAATGAAATATCATGACTGGCAGAATGGGACTTAACTCTTTCTCTTCCCAATTATTTTGCTGGTTTGAAATGAATTATCTGACTTAGATTTGGGAAACCGATCTTCTTTATTCTTTATCCTTCCCATGCCATTAGACGTCACAGAGGGCTTGTAATGTTTTTCACCATCCATCTCTATTCTGGGTGAGATTTTCGATCTTATCTAATTTGTCTATGCCTGCCAACTTTGCTTCTCTTATAAGTATTCTTTTTAGTGTCTGTTTAGTTCTTTCACTTTTTCTGTATCCTGATGTTTCCTATAGAAGAGCCTGTTTTGGAATTTTCTTGTTGTCTCTTCTCAGCACATGTCCAACATAAGCCCACCTTCTTTCCTTAGTTGTAGATAAGATCCTTGGTTGCATGGCCTTTTCTCTTATTTCAATATTAGTCTTGAATTCATTCCATGTACACCATGCTCAATTGCTTTATTAAGTTGTTTAGTTGGCCATGTGCACTAGCATTTGTTTTCTTATGGCAAGATGCTGTGTCAAGGAGTACGGGTTTAAGGAATAATAGAACAAAGAAGTATGTGTTAGCACTCGGAAAAATTGACAGACAAACAACAATAGAAAAAAACGAAGAACAATACATAGTCCGAAGTGGGATCGAACCCGTACTCAGTGGCACCGCGCCTTGCCACGAGAAGCCGAACGCTTGGCACACTACCACGCAGCCAACTAAAAAATTGGCTATTGCAGTAGTGTCTTACACGATGACGTTCTCAATGACTATAGCATAGGGTAACGATCACAGACCGGAAATAAATTGTATATTTGTACCTTCCTATTAATGCAAGTATCTCCCAGTAGGGCTGAATACTTATGTTGTCTATCTATCTATTGACCTTTCGAGCCGTAACCGGCCCATAGGGCGTAGACCAAGATACACCTTCTCCTATATGAATTTTTGTTCTAGCAGTTTTCTTTTAAAGATATTTTATTAAATCTCGCCATCTGTCTCTGTTCTGTGCAAGCAGTTCTATCTCTTATGTTGTAGACAAACATTTATTGGACGAAACAGCACGAATAGTAGTTCCCAGTGTTTATATACTGACCCTGCTTCGGCTGTCAATGGTCTTTGTTTTTTTCTGTTGTTATTTGTAAATTTTTTTCAAAGTGTTGTACATATTTACCTCTTCCCCTGAAATGATTTGCTAAATTTAATATGGACTGTAAAGTTATCTTTGCTTTTCTACATTATGAATAGCTGATAAGTTCTTGAATAATGTAAGTAATTGATTTTGGCCAAAGTACTTCTTTAATTGCAGTTAAGCTTAAGTTTTAATAGAATTTCGACAGATAATATTGAGTTATTTGCGGGTCATCATCATTGCACTCCCGAACATGTCCATAGGTGCTCAGATCCCCTCCTCAGCAATTCCCTCAGTGTCCAGCGACAGACGACTCCAGTTCTCTGTTGGTTGATAAATCTTCTTACACGGCCACTAAGTGTCTCATTTCTGGCTGTGCCAAACTTAACTCCCATTTCCATCATCCGAAGAATAGACGTGGATCTGTGTTTGTCGAAGTCCTGTGCTCTTCCCACATCTCGGAGGGCATTGATGATGTCTGCCCGATTCATTGGTTGCCCGTCCTCAACGACATCGCAGCTAGCCAACCTGTCCACCCTTTCATTTCCCCATCCTCCCGCATGTCCAGGGACATAGACAAAGGTGACCTTACGTATTTTGGATTTCTGCAACGACTCTACCCATTGCCTGCCTCCACTTTTTTTTCATGCTCATCGAATCACTCAGTATACATGCGTGGGTGTGGTCTTGTGACTCTAACCATTTGAATGCCTTGGTCACTGCCTTCGCTCCATTGTCATGCTACTCGTGGTCATTACGTATGCACCACTGTCTTCCTTGACTATTCTGCCTGCTGAGACAGATAATATGTCCTTTTGAAGACAAATGAATGCCTATAGGAGCATACAGGGCCTTGTTACCGATCTTTTAGTTGTGTCTCTTCTTTTAGCGCATTTAAGGCAGTGCACAGATGGTAAAAAAAACAATGACATCGTTATACACTTGGTAAAATATAGTTCCTGAATGTTTACTAAATTACATCTGTAAACACTTCAAAAGAATTTAGCTGTATTAATTTGACAGTTTTATCTTATTCTCTTAATCATCATCATTGAGTGCCGTCTCCGCAACGAAGGTTGGCTACCATGGAGCGTTATTCTGCTCTGTCTCTTGCTTTGATGGTGCAGGTTGTCATAGGCTGATTTGTCCATCTTTTGATGTTACTCGTCCATGTTAGTCTTGGTCTGCCTCTTTTACCTAGTGTTTTCCCCTCCAGGATTACTTTTAGTAGGCTGTTGTGTCTTTTAACATGGCTCATTCTCTTAATAGCATAAAAATAAATAAGGAATTGTTTATAATGGCATTTTTAAAGAGCAGCTTATCTGTAATCTTCATGCATGAGCATAGTTAACCTGACCTAGAGATCTAGTATTTCTACTGTATTATTGGGGAAAGAAATTTAATGCTTTAAAAAAATAACAACGGCATACAGACATCAATTAAAATGTAAATGACTTGTCATGTACATCTTATTACAGTTTTTATTTTTCAATCTCTGTGCTGCATAGTTTTCTCATCTCTTCTTCTACCTTTTTAGCTCCCAGTGGAGCATAGGTCTTCAACAAACACTTTCCAAGTCGTTCTGTTTTTTGCCATTCTTTTAAGATCATTCCATGTCTTCCCCATTATCTTCATCTCTGCTTCAATCTGTCTTCTCCAAGAATTCCTTGGTCTTCCTCTTTGTCTTTTCCCCTGGGGATTCCAAAAAAGGGCCTGTTGTGTAATACTCTCAGTTGGCTTCCGTAGTGTGTGCTATCCAGCGCCATCGTCTTCGATGTATCTCTTTATCCACTGGTATTTGACTGGTCTATTTCCATAATTCTATGTTAGTGATTTTGTTCTGCCATTTCCATCCTTTATTCTGTGTAAGCATCCATTAATGAAAGTCTGTACCTTCGTGATTGTCAACTTTGTTGTTCTCTATGCTTCACAGCAATATAATAGGACTGACTTAACATTTGAGTTGAAAATTTTAATTTTGTATTTAACCTAATTTCTTTGGATTTCCATATGTTTCCCAGTGCAATGAAAGCTCCTCTTGCTTTTGATATCCTTATTTTGGTATCATTTTCTGTTCCTCCCTCTCTATCTATATTACTGCCCAGATATATATAGGATTGTATGTCTAGTAGAGGTATTTCTCCTAGTTTTATTTGGTTATTGCCAACTGTATTAATTCTCATAATGTTGGTCTTATCTCTATTAATCTTCAGTCCTAGCTGTTGTGATCTCTCATCAAGTTTGCTCATTTTATCCTGCATCTGTTGATGGCTGTGTGATATAGAGAAACATTTGAGAGATGAACAAGCAGGTTTTAGGAAGTTTTCTCATAATAATGTTTAAATGTGTAGGTTTTGCTGATTTTTTACCGGCAACGGTCGGGATCGATAGTGACTAGTTTAAAAACTTTTTTCTTAACCTAAATGAAAAATTAATTAAGGAAAAAAGATGGACATATGTCAAACATGAGATGAGAAGAGACAAGAGAATTCCACAACAGGCTCTTCTATGGAAAACATCAGGATACAAAAAAAGTGAAAGACCTAAAGAGACTCTAAAAAGAACACTTATAAGAGAAGCAAAGTTGGTAGGCATAGACTTATTAGATAAGATCAAGCATCTCGCCCAGAATAGAGAGGGGTGGCAAAAAAACACTACAAGTCCTGGGAGACATCTAACGGTGTGGGAAGGATCAAGAATCAAGAAATGAACATTGTCTGTGGTAAAACTTCACAGAACAATGAACAGTATGTTAAATTATTAGCCCACATAGTTTTTTTCTTGTTAGCGAAGGTAAAGATAGATAGTTTCTTGTTAGTGAAGGTAAAGATAGATAGTTTCTTGTTAGTGAAGATAAAGATAGATAGTTTCTTGTTAGTGAAGGTAAAGATAGATAGTTTCTTGTTAGTGAAGGTAAAGATAGATAGTTTCTTGTTAGTGAAGGTAAAGATAGATAGTTTCTTGTTAGTGAAGATAAAGATAGATAGTTTCTTGTTAGTGAAGGTAAAGATAGATAGTTTCTTGTTAGTGAAGGTAAAGATAGATAGTTTCTTGTTAGTGAAGGTAAAGATAGATAGTTTCTTGTTAGTGAAGGTAAAGATAGATAGTTTCTTGTTAGCGAAGAAAAAAATCTAATAGTAACAGATAATTTTTATGTAGTTTTTTTAATGACATTTTGGGTTAGCCTCTGTCGCGTAATAATTTGTGTTACAAAGTGCTCACAGAGTTATCCTCAAAGACAGAGCTAAAGTAGCCATCATTATATAGAAAACAAGGCACCCTGAGCAATATTGAAGAATGTAATATTTTCCTATTTCTAGAGTAAAATGCTGTCAGTAGCAAATGAGTGGAAATATTAAATTACTGTACAGCACATGGCTTGCTTGAGGTCTTTAGGTTTACTTCTGTTGAGCTGTTTCCTTTATCTGTTATATACTTTTAAGCAGAAAACAAAAATATTTTTCAGACGAACTAGTCAATTATCTCTGTCTACTCTTGTGGAGTTGGTGAAAGGTCAAGAAGGGGAACTCACTGTTGGCAGAGAAATTATCAACCCAGGTTTGTTAGCTGTCAGAGTTGTCATAGTTAACTACACATTAATATTAGTTAGATTTTTGTCAGAGAGGACTGTGACATAGCTCATCTTTATAACTGGAGCGGAAGTTATGGTGATCAATGATTGCAATGACAGGAATGTTTCTAATTTGTTTGCTAGGTTTTTTTTTAAACTCTGGCCACTGAGCCAGCAAAACTGCATTTCTTGAAAAGGTATTTGAAAAATAGACAATTGAGTATACAAGTAGACGTTGAGGTACTTGCAGTGAATGAGTCCAAGATTGTCAGTGACAAGTTGTGTTCATAACCCTATGCTATAGGAAAGCCTTCACAAGTGGTACCATCTTTTTAGGCTGCTTAGCTGGCAGTATACCATAGTGCATAATCTCTCGTAGCAAGGCACTGTGTCAAGGTGTACGGTTTCGATCTTACTTCGGACTGTCTATTTTTCTTTGTTTTTGTTGTTAATTTTTCAGAGTGCTGTAAACACACCTCTTTCCTTGAAATGATTCTCTGATCTGTCGCCTCGGAAAATTTTTGTCCATAAAAATATTCATTTATTATTGCAATAACTCAGTAGTTAGTGAACTGGACTACAAAGGACAGGTAGGGTTCGATCCCAACCTACGGCTTCCGGGTTCACCCAGCCTTTAATGGGTACCATATTTTTTTCTGGGAAAGTAAAGCGGCACGGGCATAATACTGACCACATTCCCCAAAAAATCATGTGCCGAAGGTCTGTAAAATTTATGGTCACTAACACCATATTCCCTGTACGCCACTTGGCGTGATGGGAGCACTTTACTTTTTTAAAAATTATTGTTATTATTATTTCTTTTCCATCTATCATGGACAAGGGCATTATATATCAGAATTGATCAAGATAACAGCTCTACTTCCCTCTGGTGGCCCCAGAAGACTAGCCAGATTGGCCAATTGAGTAAAGTAAAGTAAAAGTTCTCTCCACACCTTTATAGCCGTGTGGGGAATATGATGTTAGTGACCATATTTTTCCATGATCACGGCACATTGTTAGGTGACGTGGTCAGTATCACGTCAGGCCAGTAAAATCTCTGATACCCATTTTAGAGGCTGGGTGAACCCTGGAAACTTATTGTCAAAAGAAAAAATAATCCTCCCATTCTTCAAATTGAGCCTGAACCCTTCTGATCAGGAAGCTAGCACACTAACCACTCAGCCACTGAAGCTTTCCAATTGAATAGGGATTTTTTTTAAAATGCTAAAATTGGTACTCAGAAAGTGCCATGCTGAAGTTAGATGTGTCACAACACATCCTATTTCACACTGCTTTCATGGCGGTCAAAGCAAAATATTAATTGCCAGGACATGCAGCAGGAATGAGGGGAAAAAAGAAGCACATGCTAAACTAGCTACCGTTAGAAACCCATTTGCTTAATCATAATTATTTCTTTTACCATATTAACATGATTGCTAACAATATTCATGCTCATTGTTCCGATCCTCTTAGCATGTATATAATATATTTATTTGAAAGTTGTGTCTTTCATGTCTGTGCTTCGTGGTCTGATAACCAGAAGACCTGGATAGAACTATATCTGGCTGATTAATCAGCCCACCAAGACAATCCCAGTGTCTGTACTGATGTTATGTTCAGAATAACAACCATCAAAATCTTATTTGCCAACCACCAACATATTTGAGCTACATTTAGTAGTTTTGTATGTTCTATTTTTGGTTTTTCATTTTTCATTCACTAACACTATATCACTGAGTGCAACTTTCCACAAGGTGTATACATAGTTTCTGATGTTATATTGTTCACATATTTTCATGCTAAGATAATCTAAAGTAGATAGGCATGCGAGACTGAAATATTGGAGACTTCAAGGGTGGATTATTTACACACTGATTTAGCCATAGGTCCCTTGAGCAATTGACTATTTAAATACATGAATTGCAATGATGGAATCTGGTGTGAAAGGTTATTTCGTTTAAAGTTTTTAATGTTTTACAATTGAAGATTAATTAATCACTTCAGGGACATTATTTCTTTTCAGGTCAGCCTAGAGATATAAACTTAGATTAAGAAAATTGCCATTGTTTTGTTTTAAACCTTTATTTTGTTAAAACAATTTTGTCCTGACAGGTAATGAAGGCATTGATGGCCTAAACTATGTCTTAAAATGTGTAACAGAAGACTATGACATTGAGACAGTTCCCTGGCAATGGTTGCTGGGAAGGTTGTATGTCATTGACAGATTGCTGGAAGAGTTTCCTACCGACTTTTTGCCTCGACCAGAGGAAGAGAGTTTGGATGCTGCAGGAGCTGCTGATGCTGGTAAGTAGAGAAAACTGAATCATCTGAGGCTGTTGTAGTTTTAGGTTTCATCATATTTACACAAAAGTAAAAATCTAGTAGATAAAAGAAATGTGGTGAAAAAATGCACAGTAAAACAAAATAACTCTATGTTTTATTTTATCTTAGTTATTTTATTAACACTTTTCTTCATTCAGATTAACCATTGATCTAGAATTTAACTTGCAATATGTAATATATATTATTAAAATACTAAGTTTATTTAAAATCTGAAATCTTTCACATTCCTTGTAATTAAATTATAAAAATTCCATGCGGGTTGACCTATTTTCAGATGGTGAAATGGAGAGGTGTGGAGCAGCAGCAGGTCCTCGAAGGTCAAGAAGACAGGAAGAGTCTAGTGAAGCTGGTGCTTCTAATTATGATAGGTTGATGTCTGTGGCCCATTTTTCTGTAAAGGCAGTCTGTAGTACTCACATGAGGATAGCCAGGATGTCTCGGCGAGTGTTTCTTTTGTCAGCCAAGCTAGGGGCTCATGTACAAACAGTAATATCACAGCTGAAAGATCTCCTTGCCCAAATTGATTCTACCTCAGTTGCATCGCTACGTAGGAAACTTGACCGAATTGTTGAAGATTTCAGCTTTCAGAGCGAATAGTCCATGAACTTATGCATGGATCGGGCAGGAGAGGTAAGTTTGATTCTCCATATCACACACCGATGGATTCCCCATCATCAACTCCCAGGTGCAACTCACCTGTGAATGTCCATTTAAATGACCCACAGAGTGAGGTTGGAACCTGTTCGACATCAGAAAAGGCAACTCCAATGGCACCACCAAATACACCTCTTCAGGCTAAGAGAAAGCTAAGAAGAGCTATACCTCGTAGAAGCTACCGTGAAAGCAACAATCCATCAGAAAATTCTACAGAGAGATCACACCAGGATTATATTAAAGAGAATGTCCCTTACGAGACAAATCACACTACAGGTGGAGAAGCTTCTAGCTTTGTCTGTATGCGGCTGAACAGCTCAAGTCCTCCCAACAGAAGAAAATCAAACTTACCATTACGACGGAAGACTATTGAAGGGGATTCAGCTACCAAAAGAGGAGGATCCTCAAGTCCAACAGTTCGCAGAAGGACACATGATGGTTGTGTCATTTCCTCTAATGGACTATCCCAATCAACACCTCCTCCTTTGTCAAGAACCCCAACTCAAACTCCAGCCACGTCCACTCCAACACAAACATTAACCCCCGTGGTGCCCCTGATCTCCATCACAGATACGTCAGCTCCTGAGACAGGTGCTTTCAACCCCGTCACTTATTCAGACTTCAATGAAAATTGTCGAGGAGCAAATGAGGAAATTGATCATGAATTCGGCCTTTATGAAATACTGAATGCTTCACCATCAACTCATCCTGTTGATCATATTCAATTTCGAGAGAATGTTGCTTACATCCAGTCATCACCAACTATCATCAAATCTCCAAACCCACCTTCATGTTGTTGTCAGTGCCACTGTCATGACTCAAATGACACAGAAGAAACAGTCTCATCACCTGTATCAGGTGTAGCAGGTGTCCCGAACACACCTGAGAGTGTTAGTAACTGTCATTACCACACAGCTGAACATGAGTCTATGAGCAGTGACGATTTCCTGGACTTTTCGCAAGAGGCGGCTCCATCTACTAATGAGAAACCCGTGTCTTTCAAGTCAGAGGTTGCAGAAACGCCAAAATCATCTCCTAGTCACTCTGTACACAGCGGTGAGTCATTGATGCCAGCTATTTATTTTCATTAAAAGTTACGAATTTTAAACAAATGCTTTATTGCTGTTTACTATTATGAGCAGTGTTAATAGTAGTTGACTTTTTTAAGTAACTCTACAAAAATGTGATTGAGAGAATATTGATATAGTAAAATATAATTCATTAGAAGCAATGAGATGTTTCATTGATTTAAGCTTTATTGTTATGAAACATTGAGTAACTATTTAGTATTGATACCTGCATGTCTGTCTGTTGGCCTTTCAAATCGAAGACAGTATATAGGGCAGAAAATCCTGACTCTCTGTGTAGTGATCTTTGCATCTTACTTCACACAGGACACACTTTGCGTCTTGGCACACATATTGTTATCTCAACCCCAACAAGGGAGCTGGTGCCAGCTATTGTTGCCTCTCACCACAATGTTTTTCTTAGTATTTATTTAGATCAGCCTGTTTTTCTTTTCTCCTCTGCTTTCTATTTGAGGCTTGCTTTGCTATTCTTTGTATCAGACATCACACAGGACACACTTTGTGTGTCAGCACATGGCCAACATATGACTCTTCTTGATTATGAATTGTATTGTTGGATGAATAACCATTTCTTTTACTTCTGGATTAGTTTAGAATTCATTCCATGTTGTACAAAGTACTTTCCTGAGGTATTTGTTTTCAAATATATTGTGTTGATATCAAGGAAAATAATTTCTTTGAGGTATTAACAACTGTACTGATGTGAAGGAATATTATTGTGATGAAAGTAAAGCTGCATTATTGAGGTAGAAGACTACACAAATGTTTTAACACTGATTTTAAAAAGTTCTCTATCTATAGTAACTAATACAAGACTTCCAGAAAGAAGATAAGCAGTAGAAACTACAAATTAAACACCATGAAGAACATATGGCACAATACAAGCAGGGCAGTAAAATTAAAATTACTGGGGGCATGAATGGACAATCTTGCAAACCGCAAGGAAGTAATTGATTCATTCGAAACAAAATGCTACAGAAAAATCCTTAAGATACTTTGGATAATGAAAAATAACAATGCAGACATTAAAAGATTTAAACATTAAAAAGAACTGACTTATAACACCATTCTACAGAGGAAATTAAAATACTGTGGTCACAGCGGGCTTGAAAGAACAATAATGGAAGGCATGGTTCCTGGACAATGTATGAGGGGCTGACCCAAAAGAATGTGATTTCAAGACATCAAGAGAACATTGAACAGGAAACAGAAGTGGAAGATATGGCTAGAGACAGAGATGCTTTCAGATAGTGGTTAAATGTAATGTTCTCCAAAGTACATGTGACCAGATGATGCTGATATAATTCTTATGAAAGTTAAGCAGATCATTATTTGAAGTATTGATTTATTAACATATAATATTGATTTATTAACATATAATGTTGATTTATTAACATATAATGTTGATTTATTAACATATAATGTTGATTTATTAACATATAATGAAATATTGATTGTCATTGTCAGATCAAAGTAGCTTCAGAGATTAACTCTTTCCATACGTTTCACCGCACAGTGCGTCACTCTCAATTTAATTATTGTGAACCGTCATCAAACCATATTCTTTTTACATTTCTTGTATCATCTTGGTATTGATGAAATCTACAACCTTGTTCAATTATCTAAAAATTCATATATAATATGTTATATGTTAGATAAATATAAATATGTAGATTGATTCTTAAAATCGTGAAAAATTTTGTCTCTGTTGCATCGATAAAAAGCTTCTGTACGGAAAGAGTTAATGTGACTTGATCATTTTGTTTTACTTAATTGTTTAGATCAAATGATTGTTTCATTGACCTTGAACTTTATTTCAAATATTGTGTGCTGAATCTAGGAGCAAGTTCAAAGAGTGAAGAGTGTGGTAATTGTAAAGAGGAAGTAGAGAAGGAGGAGGCTGAGGCATTGGCCAAAGCTCTGGAAGTTTCTGACCGACAGGACCCTATTCCTGTTGTCCCTGGCCTCACCCCAACTGCCAGGGAAGAAGTTATAACAATAAGAATACAACCAGATGAGGTAAGTGTGTCAACTCAATTTGTGTTAAAGTTCAGGCTTTGTGACATTTAAGTTTATCTTTCCATTTTAGAATGACATGAAGGATCGTAAATGAAGAGCCTTTTGGTCTCACACAAAATTTCTCTTGACATAACTGTAGAATTTGATACCTTCATAAAAATGATGCTCTCAAAATACAAATTCTTGGAATTCTGCAGTTTGCAGCGTATAAAAATTGTTTGCCCTCCTTCTACCTTCCTAATTATTCCTTCTGATGACCCCTGACAAGTCATTACTGGTGAATCTTTTTTTTTTCATACATCATGCACGTGTGTAAAAAATACTAATGTATTTTTAGTTAGTATTTTTCTAACTAAATAGAAAAATATTCTATTTCAACTTGAATAAAAGTGCTGCTTTTTAAAAATAAATTTGGCCTAAGTGCACTAAGTTTTTTCTTACTCTTGTCTGTGAAATTCTCATCAACTGTCAGCGAGACATCAAACTAACATTTGTAACCACAGGATAGGCAAGAAACAACAGCAAAGATACAAGTGAGCTTACTTACTGGAATGATGACTGATCTTTCAATAAACACAGCATTGTCCAATAGCTATAGCTCTGTGCGTTTGAATTCTGGGCCATAAATTTGTTCCTAAGCAGACAACTGATTCCCACAGCTCAATGTAGGTAAATGCAACGATTTATAGCAAATGTTCAATGAATGAATCCTTACCAATCACCATCAAGGGTGTTCTTCTCAAGAATGCATGGAAAAAGACCAAGAGGAGGACCCAGAAGAACATGGATAGATGCAGTGACAGACACATGTAACAACAAAGGAAAATCACTAATTCAGACAGTTCAAGCAGCGCAAGAACGA
This sequence comes from Megaustenia siamemsis, assembly GCA_032433765.1. Classification (NCBI taxonomy): domain Eukaryota; kingdom Metazoa; phylum Mollusca; class Gastropoda; order Stylommatophora; family Ariophantidae; genus Megaustenia; species Megaustenia siamemsis. Next base: position 17,267,377 of record JAVIAB010000139.1, on the reverse strand, counting down.
CAAATGATATAACCATGACACCTTTTCGGTACCAGTGAGAAAAAGAAAAGAAAAGTTAAATGGAAATATTATTTCTCCAAATTACAAAGTGTGTTGGCAAGTTTTACGAACGTCTTGTAAAAACATGTCTCACAGATAGGTATCATTCTTCTTCTTCTACCTTTTTAGCTCCCAGTGGAGCATAGGTCTTCAACAAACACTTTCCAAGTCATTCTGTTTTTTGCCATTCTTTTAAGATCATTCCGTGTCTTCCCCATCATCATCATCATCTCTGCTTCTATCTGTCTTCTCCAAGAATTCCTTGGTCTTCCTCTTTGTCTTTTCCCCTGGGGATTCCAAAAAAGGGCCTGTTGTGTAATACTCTCAGTTGGCTTCTGTAGTGTGTGTCCTATCCAGCGCCATCGTCTTCGCTGTATCTCTTTATCCACTGGTATTTGACTGGTACATTTCCATAATTCTATGTTAGTGGTTTTGTCCTGCCATTTCCATCCTTTTATTCTGCGTAAGCATCCATTAATGAAAGTCTGTATCTTCGTGATTGTCAATTTTGTTCTTTATGTTTCACAGCTATATAACAGGGCCAACTTAACATTTGAGTTGAAAATTTTTATATTTGTATTTAACCTAATTTCTTTGGATTTCCATATGTTTCCCAGTGTAATGAAAGCTCCTCTTGCTTTTGATATCCTTATTTTGGTATCATTTTCTGTTCCTCCCTCTTTATCTATATTACTGCCCAGATATATGTAAGATTATACGTCTAGTAGAGGTATTTCTCCTAGTTTTATTTGGTTATTGCCAACTGTATTAATTCCCATAATGTTGGTCTTATCTCTATTAATCTTCATTCCTAGCTGTTGTGATCTCTCATCAAGTATGCTCATTTTATCCTGCATCTTTTGATGGCTGTGTGATAGGAGAGCTATGTCATCAGCAAAGTCTAAATCATCAAGTTGTTTGGTCAGTGACCACTGGATCCTATTTCTGTTGCTTTGAGTTATTTTCATAATCCAATCTATGGCCAGTAGAAAGAGAAATGGAGACAGAAGGCATCCCTGCCTTACTCCTGTTCTTATTTCAAATGCTTCTGTAATATGTCCTTCATGCATCACACTACATTTCGTTCCTTCATACATTGTTTTTATCAGGTTAATAAACTTTATGGGGATTCCGTAATGACTCAGCAACTTCCAAAGCATTCTTCTGTCTAAACTATCAAATGCCTTTTCGTAATCTATGAATTCAATATAAAGTGGGGATTTTAGTTCTAAACTTTGTTCAACTATTATACATAGAGTAATTATTTGATCAGCACATGATCTGTTCTTTCTAAAATCTGCTTGTTCATCTCTCAAATGTTTCTCTATGGCCTCTTTAGTCTCTCCAGAATGATTCTGCTTAATATTTTTCCTGGCACTGATAGTAGCATAATTCCCCTATACTTTGTGCACTCCTGTAAACTTCCTTTCTTTGGTAGTTTGATCATATAATCTTCTTTCCAGTCTTTAGGTATTTCTTCCGTCTCCCAAATTTTATCTAATAGATTATGTAGCATCTTGGTAGAGGTGTTAATATCTCCTTTGATGGCTTTCAAAGGAATTTCATCTGGTCCTGTGGCTTTACCATTTTTTAATAGTTTGATGACTTTCATTATTTCTTCTTTGCTTGATTTTCCACAGTTAACGTGTAACTCTTCTTCTGCTGGTAGTATATCTGGAGGATTATTTGAGCCGGGTCTGTTCAAAAGTTCTTCAAAGTGCTCTTTCCATCTCTCCATTTGTTCCCTTATATTACTAAGCAGATTTCCTTTCTTATCTTTAATAAAGGCATTGATCTGTTTGTATTTTCCACTTAATTTCTTTGTGCTGTTGTACAGTTCTTTCATATTCCCTTTATTAGATTTATATATTTTTAGATAGGTATCATAATCTAAGGTTAATTCCTTTCAGATGTGAGATAGTCATAGGCCGGGAGCCGCGATAGCTCAGTGGTTAGTGAACTGGACTACAAAGGACAAGGGGTAGGGTTCGATCCCAACCGACGGATTCCTGGTTCACCCAGCCTTAAATGTGTACCGGATATTTTTCTGGGGAAGTAAAGCAGCACGGGCGTAATACTGACCACATTACCCCAAAACTCATAGGTCTGTAAAATATAGGGTCACTAACACCATATTTCCCTATACGCCACTTGGCGTGATGGGGGCACTTTACTTTTTTACTTATAGTCATAGGCGGTTATTATTATATTGAAATTGATATAATCTGAGAACATTTAATTCTGTGTTAACACATATAATTCTTCTTTCTTTTGCCCTGTCATGCCACTTGCGTGTAGAGAATATGGTGTTAGTGACCATCATTTTTATAGATCTTCGGCACATGATATTTGGGGCAATGTGGTCGGTATTGCACCCGTGCCACTTTACTTTCCCAGAAAAAATCTGCTACCCATTAAGGTTGTTTAAAAAAAAAAAAAGTAAAGTGCTCCCGTCACGCCAAGTGGCATATAGGAAATATGGTGTTAGTGACTATAAATTTTACAGACCTTCTGCACATGATTTTTTAGGTAATGTGGTCGGTATTATGCCTATGCCGCTTTACTTTCCCAGACCATTATGGTTGGGTGAACCCAAAAGCCATCGATCAGGATCAAACCCGACCTCTTGTCCTTAGTATTCCCAGTTCACTAACCACTGAGCTATCGCAGCTCCAAACACAATTAATTACATGTGAAAAAAGGTAATGTTATACTAACTTACCCACTTTAAAATCACATTTTTACTGTTAATTTCTAAAAGTGAACTCTTGTTTCTTTGTAACAAGTATATTTTATTCTTTAGAAGAAACAAACAAAAATATTTTCAAACATCTTCAGGATTATGGTGAAAGTGAAAATAGCCCTGATGGCTCAAAACAACCAATGATGTATTTGGAAAAATTTCATTGGGTTAAAGGTCCATTGCTTGGCACAGGAGCGTACAGTTCGTGCTACCAGGCTCGTGATGTCAGGACTGGTGTCATTATGGCAGTCAAACAGGTAAGTCCAATGCGAGTGAATTCAATGTTTGATGAAATAGTTGAGATAGAAGCTAGCAGCGGTAAATCTATTAACATACACAAGAAATATCGGAACAGTACATGGGAAGTCAAAGAGATTATCAGTAAATGAATGGGCTAGGCTAGAATAGCTTTTGGCCTGTCTAGATTACATTTGAAGATCATCCAACAAACACAAAAGCAAAAACTGAGGATACATGTGGAGACATAGACACCTGACAGAAACAGAGTTGAATTTGTCAGTGACTCATGGGTGATGGCTCTTCGCTAGGATCAATGAACTAGAACTATCCAGGAGTCATCAGATCAATGAACCAGAAATATCCAGGAGTCATCGGATCAATGAACCAGAACTATCCAGGAGTCATCGGATCAATGAACCAGAACTATCCAGGAGTCATCGGATCAATGAACCAGAACTATCCAGGAGTCATCGGATCAATGAACCAGAACTATCCAGGAGTCATCGGATCAATGAACTAGAACTATCCAGGAGTCATCGGATCAATGAACCAGAACTATCCAGGAGTCATCGGATCAATGAACCAGAACTATCCAGGAGTCATCGGATCAATGAACCAGAACTATCCAGGAGTCATCGGATCAATGAACCAGAACTATCCAGGAGTCATCGGATCAATGAACCAGAACTATCCAGGAGTCATCGGATCAATGAACCAGAACTATCCAGGAGTCATCGGATCAATGAACCAGAACTATCCAGGAGTCATCGGATCAATGAACCAGAACTATCCAGGAGTCATCGGATCAATGAACCAGAACTATCCAGGAGTCATCGGATCAATGAACCAGAACTATCCAGGAGTCATCAGATCAATGAACCAGAACTATCCAGGAGTATTCAGGTGAACACGAGCAGTGAGGATTAAGGAGACATAAAGAAGAGAATTTAGAGATAAATTTTAAAGTTGTACCTCCTTATATTATTTTCTCTCCTTTAAGTTGTTTGCTGATTATCACTTTCCCAGTGTCTACCCCTTCATTTGGCCTTTTAGATTTCATTTTGTTTTAAATATTAATTTTGTTTTATATATTAATTTTTACAACTTCTGCTGTATTCTGTTTTTTAGATTTCATTTTGCCGCAACTCGGCACAAGAGCAGGAGAAAGTGATAGAGGCCATTAGTGAAGAAATTAACATGATGGCCAGATTGAGCCATCCAAATATTGTACGTATCCTTGGAGCTACAAAACAAGGATGCCATTTTAACATGTTTGTTGAGTGGATGCCAGGTTAGTCATATGACATCATATTTTCATTTCTAATTACAGTATTTTAACAGACAACCAATGACAATTTTCAGATGTAATGTCTAATAATAAGAATGGAAGTTTGAACATATTTTTTTAGCAATAAATGTGAAGTGCTTGTACTCTCAGCCTGTCCTTTTTTTATGCCATCTGCTGGCAGTTAAGAACACTACTAGATATTGCAACAGCTGCCTGTCTGGAACCAACCTTTCTAGCCCAACCTATGTGAAGCTATTTTCCATTACTTCCCTATTAGCCATTCTTTGCCTTGTCATTTTAGTTTATCCTCTTGTCTCTCACTGTCCGCAAGGTACTACTTGATATAGCAGTCTGAGACATTCTGAGAATATCTTTTTTTAAAATCAAGAATTGAAGTCACGATTTTTAGACAAAATGGTAAGGGGAATAAACATATTGCAAGGAACTATTACTGTGGGGAATATAAATGGCACTTACAAAAAAATATTGTTCATAAAATATAAGATCACTCAACTTATGTGTACTTAACTTCCATTAAATTAAATTTCAAAATAAGTAGATGGTATTATAGATTTGCAGAGTATTTCCTGCTTGATTCATATTTCAAACATTTCAGTATCCAATTTTGAAAATATCCTTACTTTTAGCTGCTTAGGCTGAGATGGATTCATTCTTGTGATTTAATATTAGAGTCCAGATATCTATTTCATTACATTGGGTGTTTTATAATGGATAGATACTTTAGACAGCCTAGTTGACTGTGTGCACTAGCGTTTGGTTTCTCATGGCAAGGCGCTGTGCTGTGGGGTAAGGGTTCGATCCTGCTTTGGACGATCTATTCTTTTTTTTTCTGTTGTTGATTGATTTTTTTTCTGAGTGCTGTAAACATACCTCTTCCCCTGAAATGATTTGTGTTTTATAATGGTAGCTTTTTGGAGCAGAACTGTAAAATTATCATATAACCAAGAATTTGTGCCAAGTCATATAACGAGATATTTGTAATGCACTGATTGTGCACTCAGAGTGCACAAAAATAATTCTCACTCGTGCCATTCTGCAGATGCTGGGTAGTAAAATAAAACAAAGAGAAACTAGGTAGAACATCTAACAGAAAGAGCTCAACTATAAGCTTAAGAGCAAAATTTGACCTCACAGTGAATTATGAGACATGGAGAGAGATGATTTCTGCCCTTGTGCTGTCTACTGCCTAAGGAGACTGATGTCATCAGCACTTGTGAATAAAAACATGAACAAAAATATTGTCTCACACAACAATCTGAGGAGAAACTAACTAAAGTGTTATTGAAATATTTATATTTTGCCTTTATTACTCCTTTTGTTTTATGTATAATTATTATTACCTCCTTGATTTCCTTGATTCTCACTGCAAAGTGAAACTGATTCCATGCTGAAATATCACAAGGGTGAAATATCACAAACTTGTGCTGTCGTTGACACATGTGAGTAAAATTAATAACAGAAATGTTGTATTAACAGTAATAAGTAATATGAAGCTGTTTATACAGAGCTTCGTAACAGGAGGTAATCTGATCATCAGAAGTGGTCCCTGTCAAGCAAGTGTTTCTGCCCTTTAGCTTCTTGGCACTCCAGGGGAGGTGAATGACTTGCAGATGTCTACCTCCTGCTGCATTGAACCTGAAGGCTCACACTATAATTGGCATATACTAATTAAACTTATTCTTCGCAACTCTTTGGATCAAATCTACAGTCCATACCCAGTCACACTGTCATAGCTTTAATATAGAAAATTGATGTCTTCGTGCTGGTGGCTGACTCAAAAATAGTTTGTACTCTGCGTGACTGTCTTATATATTTGTAGGGAGAATTCTCCCCTGAAACTAATCCTCGTATCATGGTGTAACTGCACCTGTGGAGTGGGTAAATGTAACAGGTGATAACAATATGTCGGGAACTCCACCCCTCTGAACTCTTGGTGCTACAAACGTGAAGTTTGGAAACAATTTCTAATCGTCACATACTGTGTAAACTGATCATCACCATCTCCATAGATAACCAGCTACAGGAAATGAAATTATGAAGGTGTTACCGCCTTATTTCTAATCAGGACATGAAAGACACGACACCACTTTTTTTTTGGTGAACAACAATTTTAATTTCTACATTTTCAGGTGGCTCAGTAGCATTTTTGCTGGGAGAGTATGGGGCTTTCATAGAGAGTGTTCTAGTCAACTACACAAGACAAGTCCTTCGTGGCTTGGCATATCTTCATGACAATCACATTCTGCACAGAGATTTAAAAGGTTGGACAGTTGTTCTGTTTTTAACTTAACTTTTTCCCATACATTTCGCCGCACTGTAGCCGATTTTGGCAGCATAGTGCATCACTCTCAATTTGATTAGTGTGAACCGTCACCAAATCATATTCTTTTTACATGTCTTGTATCATCTTGGTACAGTGTTGCTCTGCCGGGGATCGGGCAACCTGTCTTTCCTATGAAGTTGAGGATGCGTTTCAGGAAAGGAGGCTGGTGATGGCAGTGTGGATACACCTAGAGGGCGTTTGGTAAGGTGTGGAGGGAAGGGCTTTTGGGGAGACTGGGAAATTGTGGAGTAAATGGCAGGATGTACAAATGGGTCAAAGCATACCTGCATAACAGGAGAGCCAGAGTGCAACTGGATGGTCTTAAGAGTATGAAGGTCTTACTGCGCCTGGGCGTCCCACCGGGAGGGGTACTATCTCCAACACTTTTTCTAATCTGCATCGGTGACCTAGTTGCTGAACTACCACATGGTGTCAGAGTGGCAATGTATGCAGATGACTTGGTAATGTGGTGCACAGAGAAGTATGCAACAGTGGCTTCCAAATTGTTGCAAAGAGCTATGAATGCACTGAATTCATGGACAGATAGATGGTGTATCAGCATCAATACAGACAGATGCAGTGCTGCACTTTTCGCTCTCTTCCCGGGACAGGGGCAGGAGCCATCTGCATGGACAGTGAGCCTGTGAGGGAGGACATTTGGGCTATGTATTTCGGGACGTATATCATTTGATGACAAACTATCTTGGAGACGACAGATAGATGGGGCAACCCAGGGGGCAAGGAGGAGGTTGGCTATTCTAGGAAAGCTGTGTGGAACCACATGGGGTGCAAGTGGGGAAATGCTCAGTGAAGTTTACCAACAGAGTATATGCCCACATTTAGAATATGGATTATCTGCATGGTGCTCAGCATCAAACACCACACTGCAAGAGCTGGATAAAGTACAAAACCAGGCACTTAGGATCATCACAGGAGCAATGAAGTCAACACCAATATTAGAGGTGGAGAAATTGTGGAGGATACCAGCACTGAGAGAACGGAGGGACACAAAGGTGCTGATACAGGCAGAAAAATTTGCTTGCATGCTGTGACATCCAATTAAGGACTGATTCCTAAATCTTGCATTGGGGCGACTTAAGAGAAGCAGTTTTATCTACCAGGCAAAGCGTATTTGGGGACAAACACCAGACATGCCAAGAGTTGTTAACCCCCTACTGCCCATACCAGAACGGACTCCCTGGATGAAGGAGTCAGGATTGGCAATACAAGTGCGGACAAAGGTGAAGGGAGTGGTTGATATGGGGGAACAGAATGGTCTACAGTGTAAAACAATCACTCTCAGTTTCCTGGATGAAGAATACCCACAGGACCTATGGATTCGTGTGTACACAGATGGATCAGCACAGAGTGCAGTGGAGAATGGGGGAGCTGGTGCATATATAGAGTACCCAGATAATACTAGGGATATGAATAAAATAGCAACAGGGAAATATTGTCACAATTATGATGCAGAAATTCAGGCAAACGAAAGATAGATAGATAGATTCCCCATCATCGTCATCTCTGCTTCCATCTGTCTTCTCCAGGAATATTTTTGTCTTTTTCCATGGGGATTCTAAAAAAAGAGCCAGTTGTGTAATACTCTCAGTTGACTTTCAATGTGCATTTTGTGCATGTTAAAGAACCCTTGGCAGATGGCTAAAAATGTGGGCTTCCTGAAGGAAAATTGATAGGAGAAATGCTACCCCAAAATGTCAAAAACTCTCGATGATAAAAAATGAGAGTGCCTCTGAAGTCAGAGAATATCAGCCTGTATGGTGAGGGACACCTGAGCACACGTCTGTTGGTATGAAAAATAGGAAAGAGTGATATTCACACAAAATTAGTTCCTTGGGAATTTGCTAGAGATATAAAACTGGCGTATAAAGTTTATTTTTGTAAATTAAAATAGCCATATTGATTAATTGATTATAATTTATTGATTATACATATACAACAAATAAGCACTGCATTAATACATTTGTTTTGTCACAATAAATTATGCGTAAATGAATAGTTAACAAATAATTTTTCATTATAAATTGTTTATATGTATGTGTGTGTGTATATATATATATATATACGAGGGCTGATCAAAAAGTATCGGAACTTTTGCAATAAAAAAAAACTACACAACTTACAGTTTTGAAATTTAATCTCCTTCGAAATAGTCCCCTTCTGAGGCCACACATTTAATCCAACGTTGTTTCCATTGTCGGAAGCATTCCTGGAACTCATCTTCTGAGATGGTGTGAAGCTGCCTCGTCGCATTTTCTTTTATCTCCTCCACATCTTGAAATCTTCTTCCTTTCAAGTGGGATTTGAGTTTGGGAAATAGGAAAAAGTAACAGGGAGCTAGATCTGGAGAATAAGGTGGCTGTCTGACCTGGGGAATGTTGTGTTTGGCCAAAAACTGCTGTACAAGCTGCGCTGAATGGGCGGGTGCGTTGTCGTGGTGGAGCTGCCATTGACCGGACGCATGCAAATCTGGTCTTCTTCGACGAATAGCATCTCTCAAACGCCTCAGAACTTCAATGTAATACTCCTTGTTTACTGTCTGACCAGAAGGGGCATACTCGTGATGAACAATGCCCTTGTAATCGAAGAAAACGATCAAAAGGGTCTTCACCTTGCTGCGACTCATCCTAGCTTTTTTCGGTCTCGGGGAGTTTGCGGTCTTCCACTGCGAAGACTGAACCTTTGTTTCTGGATCATAACCATAGACCCACGATTCATCACCTGTTATGACTGTTTTCAAAAAGTTTTCATTGTTTTCGACAAAGTCAATGAGATCTGCGGCAGCAGAAACCCGGTTGTCTTTCTGGTCAGCTGAAAGCAGTTTTGGAACGAACTTGGCAGACACGCGTCTCATACCCAAATCTTCAGTAAGAATGGCCTGAACTGAGCCGAAACTAATGCTGCGCTCTTCTGATAACTCTCGAATGGTGATTCGACGATTTTCGCGCACAGTGGAACACACATCGGCAATGTGTTTCTCACTTCTGCTGGTGACAGGTCGTCCTGACCGGTGGTCACTCTCAACATTTTCTCTGCCGTCTTGGAATCGCTTAAACCATTCAAAAACTCGTGTGCGGCTCATACACTCTTCCCCATATACTTTGTATAACTTTTCATAAGTTTCTGTGAAAGTATCACCAAGCTTTTGGCAAAAATTAATGCAAATTCTCTGCGCAATTTTTTCCGTCATTTTCCGCCATTGAAAATCCGACGACCACGTGGTACATGGCTAACGTCACGGCGCTGCCGTGATTAATCCACACGTGCTACAACGACACAACTTGCACAGAGTGTTACACATATATCAAGGTCAATATGTGTACAGTTTGAATACAATCTGTTCGCTGGTTCCGAACCTATTAAGAAAGTACCGATACTTTTTGATCAGCCCTCGTATATATATATATATATATATATATATATATATATATATATATATATATATATATATATATATATATATATATATATATAATTAAAATAATATTAAGTAATAGTTGAATGATATATGATGAAGGTATCAATATTAATGCTTTGCAGGAGCCAATCTTCTTGTTGATAGCACTGGTCAAACCCTTCGTATTGGAGATTTTGGAGCTTCTGCCCGTCTTGCATCACAAGCAACAGGTGCTGGAGAATTTCAGGGTCAGCTGCTAGGGACCATTGCCTTCATGGCACCTGAGGTGAGAAAACTGATGGGTTTGAAGATGTTTTTGTTTTTAGTAAATCATCCATCCTTGCTCTGAGCACAATTAAAATAAAATTCATTAGTCACAGTGCTTTCTCTGGGCATGTAGTGCTCTAAGATTATTGTATAGTGATCACTGCTTTCTCTGGACATGTAGTGCTCTAAGATTATTATATAGTGATCACTGCTTTCTCTGGACATGTAGTGCTCTAAGATTATTATATAGTGATCACTGCTTTCTCTGGACATGTAGTGCTCTAAGATTATTATATAGTGATCACTGCTTTCTCTGGACATGTAAAAAAAAAAAAAAAGATTATTATATAGTGATCACTGCTTCCTCTGGACATTTAGTGCTCTAAGATTATTGTATAGTGATTACAGCTTCCTCTGGACATTTAGTGCTCTAAGATTATTGTATAGTGATCACTGCTTCCTCTGGGCATTTAGTGCTCTAAGATTATTGTATAGTGATCACTGCTTCCTTTAAACATTTAGTGCTCTAAGATTATTGTATAGTGATCACTGCTTCCTCTGGGCATGTAGTGCTCTAAGATTATTGTATAGTGATCACTGCTTCCTCTGGACATTTAGTGCTCTAAGATTATTATATAGTGATCACTGCTTCCTCTGGGCATGTAGTGCTCTAAGATCATTGTATAGTGATCACTGCTTCCTCTGGGCATGTAGTGCTCTAAGATTATTGTATAGTGATCACTGCTTCCTCTGGACATTTAGTGCTCTAAGATTATTATATAGTGATCACTGCTTCCTCTGAGCATATAGTGCTCTAAGATCATTGTATAGTGATCACTGCTTCCTCTGGACATTTAGTGCTCTAAGATTATTATATAGTGATCACTGCTTCCTCTGGGCATGTAGTGCTCTAAGATCATTGTATAGTGATCACTGCTTCCTCTGGGCATTTAGTGCTTTAAGATCATTGTATAGTGATCACTGCTTCCTCTGAGCATTCAGTGCTCTAAGATCATTGTATAGTGATCACTGCTTCCTCTGGGCATGTAGTGCTCTAAAATCATTGTATAGTGATCACTGCTTCCTCTGGGCATTTAGTGCTCTAAGATCGCCCCCTTGTGATCACAAAAAAATGCAATATGACTTTTGCCAGCAGATTGCTGCATCCACAATTTCTTTGGTTTTTGGGACAATGTGTTGTTCCGCTCCATGCTTTTTCATCTTTGCTTGGCTCTTTGGAAGTGTACCATGCTCTCATCCACCTATGTTGATATTCTACAGAAATGCCTTTCCTGTCTTATACCAATGCAGAAGATTCTGACAAACATCAACCGATCACTTTTTCATTTCAGGTGTCATTTGCTTGGGTACCCATATTGTGTACATTATTCGGGACTTCATCTCATAATGAATGATATGATGGGCTAATCCAACACTGAAGCCTAGTAGTGATATCACCTCATTGACTGTTATATGCCAGTTTTTCATTTCACATTCTCCATGGCTGCAAAATTGTCTTCATTGACTATTGGATGTGGGCTTGGAGAGTCTTCAAATTTAGTGATACTGTTCTTGAACTTCTTAGCTTATTCAAACACTTGTGTATGTTCTTGAATTTCTTAGCTTATTCAAACGCTTGTGTATGTTCTTGAATTTCTTAGCTTATTCAAACGCTTGTGTATGTTCTTGAATTTCTTAGCTTATTCAAACGCTTGTGTATGTTCTTGAATTTCTTAGCTTATTCAAACGCTTGTGTATGTTCTTGAATTTCTTAGCTTATTCAAACGCTTGTGTATGTTCTTGAATTTCTTAGCTTATTCAAACGCTTGTGTATGTTCTTCAATTTCTTAGCTTATTCAAACACCTGTATATGACTCATAAATGTCACCATACTGAGCATCCAATGATGCATCTCTATAAGGTTTCACACCTTTACTAAAAAGAATTTCTGAAAACTTTCATGCTTTTGCTGGGTGCATTGTTGTAATTGTCATCTAGAGACAGTTCAGAACTACAACTACCTGGGACATACTGTAACCAATGATGGAAAATGTACAACTGAAATAAATAAAAGAATAGGTATGGCAAAAAGTAATTTCAATACCATGAAAATATACTAACATCAAAACAAATAACACCAGGGCTAAAACTAAGAATAGCAAAATGTTACATCTTCTCAATATTCCTGTATGGTGCAGAAACATGGACATTAGACCAGAAAACAGAACAGAAAATTGAAGCCTTTGAAATGTGGATTTATAGAAGAATAGGTAGAATTGAATGGAAAGAAAAGAAAACAAATGAGGAAGTTTTAAAACAACTAAAAATGAAAAGAGAACTACTAAACACAATTAGAGCAAGACAAATGAAATTTTTGGGTCATGTTAAAAGACACAACAGCCTAATAAAAGTAATATTGGAAGCGAAAATGCAAGGTAAAAGAGGCAGAGGCAGACCAAGACTAACATGGACGAGTAACATCAAAAGATGGACAAGTCAGCCTATGACAATCTGCACCAACAAAGCAAGAGACAGAGTGGAATGGCGCTCCATGGTAGCCAACCTTCGATGCGGAGATGGCACTCAATGATGATTGTTGTAAAGGTGCCATCATCTTGTTCAACTGTTTCCTAAGTTCTTGTACATACAGAGGTTGTGTTAACGCCATCTATTGATAGCTCAAGGTCACTGCTTCTACATACAAAACTTGGTGATATTGGTCATACACATGATTTGTAATGCAACATCCAGTTTCCCATTGAACTCCCCTTAATCACGCCAAATCACTCTAATCACTATGTTTTGATTAATTAGGTTCTGAGAGGAGAAAGCTATGGCCGAGCATGTGATGTTTGGAGTGTGGGCTGTGTGATGATTGAAATGTCCACCACCAAACCTCCTTGGAATGCTACAGATGTCTCAAATCATCTGGCACTCATATTCAAGGTAAAAATAGCTGAAATTCTGGAAATACGTGTGTTTTTGTTTAACCCAAAATTACAGTACCTATTGGTGAGTCATATTTTTAGATGCCATTGTCAAAATTACTACCACTTAATTGTTACATTTGGAGCTAGAAAAATAAGATTTTCTTTGAACTTTTGCTACACAGCCGTGTGTTTACCCAGAGACATGGAAATCAGATGCTTTAATCATTTCTTGGCTTAGGTTAGATTTATAGCCTGAAATTCGGCCCAACATCGTTAACACTTTGAGAACACAAATATAGCTCACAGAAAAAGCCCTATATGACTAGTTATAGGAAACCGGTGATGATCTCAAAAGTTCTGTCTTGTTTGTGACCCAGGCTGGTCTAAATACGTAGCAATGACTGGTCGCTGAAGAAGAAATTTTAGATGTCTTGTTCTATTGCTTATAACCAAAATATAATATATAGATAATAGTCTTATTATATGGCTGTGAAACATGGAGAACAACAAAAATGGCAATCATGAAAATTCAGACCTTCATTAAAGGATGGGTACGCAGAATAAAAGGATGGAAATGGCAGGGCAAATTCACTAACATAGAATTATGGAAATGTACCAGTCAAATACCTGTGGATAAAGAGATACAACGATGGCGATGGATAGGACATACACTACGGAAGCCAACTGAGAGTATTACACAACAGGTCCTTTATTTGGAATCCCCAAAGAAAAAAGTCAAAGAGGAAGACCAAAATATTCTCTGAGAAGACAGATGGAAGTAGAGATGAAGATGATAACATGGAATGATCTTAAAAGAATGGCAAGAAACAGAACAGCTTGAAAAGTGTTTGTTGAAGACCTATGCTCCACAGGGAGCTGAAAGGTAGAAGAAGAATATATAGAGTTTTGATTATGGTACAGCCATGTAGAGTAGAAGAAATTACAGTTTTAAAAAAAATAATTGTGGTTTAGAAATTATGTTTTTTTTAAATAGGTAGTAATTTTACTATTGTATTTCACTGTTGTATTTTACTGTTGTATTTCACTGTGTGCATTTCAATTAGATGTATTCTAGAACAAGTGCCCCAGGATAATGCTTTGTAAACAAGGAAATGAATTCAAGACTTTTGGAGAGGTAAGAGAAATGGTGGTGCTTCTAACAGTATCTTCTATAATCAAGGAAAGAGGGTGGACATATATTGACTTTATGATGAGAAGAGACAGCAAAATAATGGCAAAGCAAGGCCTCAAATGGGAAACAGAGCAAAAGGAAAAATACGTTCTTTTTTCAGTGAAGCACCATAAAGAACACTGAGGTTAGAGCTGAGCATCAGCTTCCTTGCTGAGATCGAGAGATTCGTCCAGAACAGAGACATATGGCAAGATCAATGTGGGTCCTATGTAAAGTCTTACACTTAATAGCTAAGATCATCAGACATGGAGTGTCTAGAATTCTTGCATTATGTACTGTCTTCAGCTCGAAAGAGTAATAGATGAATGAGTGGATCTCTCTGCATGGAATGACTATTTTTTGTTAGTGGAGGTCTTTCTTTATGAAATTGGACTTATAAAATGAATAACTTATGAAAGACTGCAGAATTTTAAAGCAAGTGAAAATATTTATTTTACAGATTGCCTCATCTGTTGATTCACCTCCGATTCCGGAGAATCTGTCACCTCCGGTAAGGGATGTAATGCTGAGATGTCTGGAGCAAAACTCTGATGACAGGCCGCCTGCCAAAGACTTATTGTTGCACCCTCTCTTTACCCGTTGCTTCACAAGTAGCTCTCACAGTACAGCAGTGTAAGAATGTTTCTGGTTATGTGTATGAATGGAGATCACCATTACATATTTTAATCTCAAAATAACATTTTAATTAAAATCATAAAAATGTTGCTACATGTGTGAGTGGAGATGTCCTGAGGAAACTACTTTCCATTCATTCTTTAGATTGAAATTTGTTGGTGTGGGTCAAAAATGAAGCACTGAACAAAAATAAGAATATTCTAGAATAGTTCATAATTATGTTACTGATATTCTGATCCCATAACATTTATGAGAACAAAATTTCACAAAAGTATTACCCTTTCTGGGGTAAAATAAAATAATTTTTTAACCACAAATGTAGAAATGTAAGTTATAGAAATTATCCTAAAGACCTACAACAATTGCTTAATGTGATAAACATAACAAGCAAAAAATATGGACTAGATATGAATATCAAAAAGACTAAAACTATGATTATAAACAAAGAAAATTCTCAAGACCTACAATTAAATATCACAATTGAAGGAATACATCTGGAGACAGTCCACAGCTACAACTACCTTGGACATACTATAACCAATGATGGAAAATGTAAAATTGAAATAAACAAAAGAATAGGTATGGCAAAAAGTAATTTTAGTGCCATGAAAAATAATATACCAACAACAAAACAAATAACACCAGGGCTGAAACTAAGAATAGCAAAATGTTACATCTTCTCAATATTCCTGTATGGTGCAGAAACATGGACATTAGACAAGAAAACAAAACAGAAAATTGAAGCCTTTGAAATGTGGATTTACAGAAGAATAGGTAGAATTGGATGGAAAGAAAAGAAAACAAACGATGACATTTTAAAACAGCTAAAAATAAAAAGAGAACTACTAAATACAATTAAGACAAGACAAATGAAATTTTTGGGACACGTTAAAAGACACAACAGCCTACTAAAAGTAATCCTGGAGGGGAAAATACAAGGTAAAAGAGGCAGACCAAGACTAATATGGACGAGTAACATCACAAGATGGACCATCAAAGCAAGAAACAGAGTGGAATGGCGATCCATGGTAGCCAACCTTCGTTGTGGAGAAGGCACTCAATGATGATGATGATGAAGTTATAGAGTTTCTTATTATCCTTTTAATGTTTTATAGCAGAATTATACCCAAGTCATGCCAGAACTCAGAAAATTTACCAAGACTATTAAAATATCATCAACAAACAGTTATGAAATTTATTGAAAGTGATATTCAGAGAAAGTCTTGTAGTGCCATACATAGAAACTTATAAACAAAACTGTTTTATGGATGTGAATCATAGACATCTTACAGTTTGTCACCTGCAATGTTAGTTTCTGAGATTCATGAAAGTTAATTATAGTTTTAATAAGACAGTTATAATAATGAAGGATAGTTAGATAAACATTACAAGAAAAGATATCAAGAAGACAATAACTAAAATAAGGAAAAAATTGGTAACATTCTTTGAACAGGAAACCTTCCTTTAAAATTAATATTCTGGTATTTGCTTATGATTGACATCACCATTTTGCTGGATTGACCCCTATCCTTCTGCCCAATGCCATATTTTCATTTTCTATTTGTGAGTTGCTTCATTCCACATCATGCAGCATTTAGCAAACCAAAGAGGAAAAGGCACTTTCCTAATATTATTAAGTGCTAGCCATTCAACATGTTTATGCTCAAGAATTTAACACAGATTTATACACAGCTTGCACACTGAATTGTGTTTTGATTGTATTCTGCTCTAGTCACCGTTCAACAGTATATTTAGAGTTAAATGGGCTGAAGGGCATTAGCTCACAGCCCGCTGGATTATGTTGAGTGAAATCAGTTAAGAAAAACTCATTAGGTTCAGTCAGTTAGCATAGACTATGGACAAGGTTCATCCTTTCTTGTATCTGAACATTTCTCTATTTTCTTATAGTTGAGACCATGGACAAAGTCTCTCCATCCTTTCTTGTATCTGAACATTTCTCTATTTTCTTATAGTTGAGACCATGGACAAGGTCTCTCCATCCATTCTGATATCTGAACATTTCTTTATTTCCTTGTAGTTGATGTCAATGCCTTTGTGGGGTTTCAGTTTCTCTTCTCTGTGTATTCTTAGCCTACACAGGGATTCCTATTCTTATGTGGGTTTTGTAACAATACCTGTCTTGCTATACTGTCAACATGTTTTATTACTGCATGATCATTCCATCTCCAATTTCTATTTATAATCTAGATGTTGGGTGCAGAGTTGTTGGACTTGACGCTCAAAATAACTGATTGTCTCATATGTGTCAGCAATTAAAGCCCTCATTAAATGTGAATATGTATGTCCTTCCAGGTAATGAAAACAACACACACAGAAGCAGCACATCATTTCTAAAGCAATAACAGTATGTGACCCCTGAAGGATCTCAGCACATACTGGAAGCAAGCAAGCTACGGATATATTTACATATTGATAATCAACAATAGTATCTGTGGTAGCTGGTAGCTTTAACTACTTTTTTCCATAACAATATTTCAGGAAAAAAAAATTGATGAAACTGAAATTGAAACTTCATTTCTGTCTCATATATATATATGTTAGGTAAAATAATAATACCAATTGTTGAAATGGCTTTAGAGAAATGGCAGCATTGCTGTAAGCAGATAGTTTTCTGTTAGACAGTTAACATTGTTCAGTGTGTAAATTTGTAAAGATGTAGCTATTTAAACAGGTCATTTGTCTTGGTACAGCATACAAGTCTCTCACTTTATTAGGGCTAAAGTTTGGTTGAGATGGAGGCAGGGTTTGTTCAAATGAAACCCATTACACCCTAAAAATATAAACATTTAATGTGACTGAATGATGCAGAAAAATATACATTGTTTTTTTCACAATTCACATTCTGTGAAAGAAATATAATGTTAATGCTACTTAAAATAAAGATGGAACACTTTTTTGAGCAGAAATATTGGAAGTAAGAAATATATCTTTCAATTTATTTTGAGTAGAATATTGCAAATGATATCAAACAAAACTAAAAAAACAAATCACATTTCTGGTAATAAAGATGTTAGATATTGTGCTCTGATTCTCTTTAAGAATATATTGTTTGGGTTTGTAAACAAAATTATTTTTTGACTCTTTTGATAATCTCTAGGATTTTGCATCAAATGGTAAAAGTCCTGTGCATAAATGAACATTATTGTGAATGGATACACAGTATATGACTGTCATCAATACCATGTTGACCGCTGTGTCTGGGTCAGTCATATAATGACTTGGTGTCTGAGAAAGTCAGTGACACATAGTTGACTGTTGATGTCAAGGTCAGAAGACCAATTATGACTAAGATTATCCCACCTCCACATGATGGTCCCACAAACAGACCAATTATGACTAAGATTATCCCACCTCCACATGATGGTCCCACAAACAGACCAATTATGACTAAGATTATCCCACCTCCACATGATGGTCCCACAAACAGACTAATTAACTAGCCAATGATTAGGGACTGAAGAGGAAAGGCAAACCCGGCCGAAAAAATCAGTCTTTGTCTGACTGAAAGGTTCAAATACTGAAGCTCAATAAATGCAGCAAATCAACACAATTCCCCTTCTCAGGATGAATGATGAAGAAAAGATGATTGAATATCCAAAGAAGTATCCATTTTAAATGTGGAGCAGTTTTTCTGCAAACCAAATGAAAATGACAAACATAATAAGCCTGATAATAAAGGCTTGTCGTAGTAGGTTGTTTCATTAGGGTGTAATGGGCAAAAATGTATACTAATGGAAGATGTTGGTTTACAAACATGCAATAATTTTAAAAATATAAATTGTTTTTCTTTACAGAAGTATATTATAATGCTAGTGTCATGTGCCTTCTGAGATACGGACATACATTTTTACAAATGCATTGATTATGCACAAAGTCTTCCTTTCGACAAATGTTTTTTTTTTTTTTGTACTGTTTATATTTTGAAGTCATATTCACATTCATATCATAAAGTCAGATTCTGACTTAATAAATGGTGCCATTTCATATCACAGTCTTGACTTACATACTTGACTTGGTGATTAAAATTTTCACTTTAAAATTACATTTTGGTATGACGTAGTACCACTGTCGCGTTTGAGAACCTAAAACATAGTTCTATACTTACCCATCTGCAGTACTTACTCTAGCAGAGACGCGTGGATGCATACGACATAGTCATTCATTATGTCACATAATTTTAATCCATAGTTTAAAATATACGCAGCTCAGAACCAAAGTTGTAATAGAATAACTAAAACTATGGCATCAAAAGTAGAGCAATGAAAAGAAAACATCTGATAGCATAGTATTTTTAGTCAAAATTAAAAAGTGGAAGTTAATGCTAATACTAGGTAGGTAGTCCATCAAAAATGATTTGAAAATAAATTTGCTTCATCATTTTCAAAACTACACTTTTTGCAAAAGTGTATCCATCATTAAAACTTGAATTATGTCTGAACCACAAAATTCTTTTGAGTTTTAATTCTAGAGTCGTTATCTGGTCCTTAATTACAATATTTTGATGGTTGCTTCTTCTGATATAATTCATGAGCAAATCAGTACTATATGTTGATTGAGTCAGGCTCATTTTCAACTCATGGAGATTAGTTGTGATTTAGTTCTGTTATGTCAGTGTGTCCACATTCCATGGTCTGCACTCAAGCATTGTCCTGGTGTTATGTAACTGTCACTTATTCTTCATGACCCTCATTCTGATGAGTATGTAACTTACACTTTGGGCCTGTGATATTATGGGATGCGTTTTCTTTTACATTGTGTTGTGTATGGCGAAGGGTTATGTCGTGGCTTCTGGAAATGTTTACATAGCATGTATCTATACCAGAAGTCGGGGACCATTTGAGCGAAAGTGTCACCTTTATATTTCAAGGGTACTTGATCATAATAAAACTGACTCTTTCCCCACAAACACTCTGATGATTTTTGTATCTTCAGGTAGCTTTACCTCAGCAGTGCCTGAGGATTTTCAAAATATCACACCAGTGTCATTGTTTGTCAAGATTGACATTTTAAATATTTTGTGTGTAACTGTAAATTGGTAATTTAATAAAACAATAAAAGTTTGATACAATTCAAGGTGAAATTTTAATTTAAATTTTAACTTCGAAATATAAAAAGTAGACTGCAGTCGAATTAACCTTTAGTGACGTTGGATGTTTTGCGAACCAATGAAGTACAAAAACACGATAAGTGAATTGCTGCTAATTACAAGTTGTGATTTATATTATAAATTATAATGTAATATTAAAGTACAATTTACGTCAGATTCTTTATTAATTCATCGAACTTCAGTATTTTAAAAATAAGAAGTAAATACTAAAAAGAAGTTCAGTTTTTCTTGTGTGTTATATAATTAGAATGAGTTGAACAATAATTAAACCCTGATCCAAGAGACACACACATATCAGTGTGTTTCTACAGTTTACCAGTTTGTTTATTTCAAGAAATAAAACATTAGGTTGTGAATTTCTGTAATTCTTCCAACTCATAACATAGGATTTTTATTTAAAGCAAATAATCATGTACATATTTATATATTTAATAAAGGAAATTTCCATGTTCATTTGTTGAACATACATACATTTATACATCAGCATTATAGAAGCAAGTGTGTACTTTTTCCTTCCTTCTCCTGGATCTCAGACATCGAATGAATTCAGTCATCCTGTTTCCATATTCTCAAAAAATGAATCCATGCTATGTTAAATCATAACAAAATAGATACCCTGCAGTGAATAATTAAATTATAATGATACTTCTTGTTATTTGAGGGTTGTAGTGACACAAACATTGATGCAAAAATGATTCATTTAAGTTTTCTGTGGGAAGACTGATTTAATATTAACTTAATTGAGTTAGAAGTGCCTTTCTTATAAGCTTTAATACATCAGTATTGAATAACTAATGACATCCAGATGGTTTTATGTCAATTATTTATTTGAAAATAAGAACTGTTTAATATTTTTTGACATGTTTATGGTTCAATTGAAAACAGTATATTATATCTGTTCAGATTGGTTTCAGCCAGAATGTTTGTCAGAATTGCCATCCGTCCATCTGGTCTATGCATTTGTTTGCCATCTTTTTTTTTTTTTTAAAATCATGTCTTGATTATAAGGCATTGTAGAAGTTTGTTGGGAAAGGTTGTTTAACAGACCAGTGTTCAGAAAGTCTTCTCTTTACACCCAAGAGTTTGTGTTCACTTATAATTGTTGACTTGAAATGAAATAAATAAATGCAACCGAATCATGTCTATGCAAACAATTATTGATGTTTGGATACATATTTTTTGTCCACCCCTCAGTCATTTGTTGTACAATTTAACACTCAAATTAACTCTTTCCGTACGAAAGCTTTTTCTCGATACAACGGAAGAGATTTCAGACACAAAATTTTTCATATTTTAAGAATCAATCTATATGTTTATATCTATCTAACACATACCATATTATATATGAATTATTAGATAATTGAACAAGGAATATGATTTCACCAATACCAAGATGATAAAAGACAAGTAAAAAGAATGTGCTTTGATGACATTTCACAATGTCAAATTGAAAGTGGTACACTATGCGGTGAAACGTACGGAAAGAGTTAATAAGAAGAAAAAATTAGGAAGTTCCAGAAAATTGATGTATGATGCCGAAGTTCTTCAGGGCTTGATACTTTCTGGTGTAAGATATGGTTTCTTTATTATTCACTGCTGGCATAAACTCTTTCTACCTACCTCATGTTTCTTCTTTCAATCTCCTCATCTCTGATTCATCTTTCAATGTCTTCCTAGTCACAATTGTCTTTCCATGCAAAACAGAAGAGTGTACATACTATTGCCACACATTCCAGGGGTCTTGTGTACACAGACTTGGCCCTAGAGGTGTTGTAACCATGAGATACACTTTTGTGAGTGAATTTTCCAGGACTCTGGCGGGGTCCTGCTTTCAGAGCAGTGTGCCTTACTACGAGTCTGAACAGTGTATGCCCCCACTCCCCCCAGTATTTGACAATTTTGTTTGATACCAGAACTCAAAGATTACATTCATCCATGTTGATATGGGTGGACCTGTTGATTCCAGAATCCTTTTATTAACTATTGACCACTTTTTTTTGGTACCAAGCATTTTCAGAGTTTTCCTTGCAAAGTTTGAAGGGAACATGAAGAAGCATCAAAGTGGAAGACATTTTAATATCCAGTTGGAAATATTTCATTTCCAATAAAACACACAAGACAATGAATTTATATTATTTTCTAAGTTTGTCCATTTCTTGACAAACAAACTAGTTAATAATACAACATTTCGAACCATCATTTTATGATTTATGCTTCAGGTTAGAAGTTCATGCGGGTTTCCTGTAAAAGGGGACCTGAAAGTTTCGCTTTTTATTATTTTTGGAAATAAGCGTAATATTATGCTCATCACTGCAAAAAATTTGGGTCAAAGAAATACTAGTAAAAACGTGTAAAATTTAGTTTTAAAGATAAATATGAGTACACAATAAACACATCTATTGTTTCAATAAGGAGTTTATTTCCCTTTAAAACTAAAATTATACATGTTTAGTTCTGTTTTTGTTTTTATTTTTGAAAATCTGGTGCAGTTGATAACGATCAGTGAAATAAATGGATTGAACTAAAGTTGCTTGCTTAAACTGCAATGAAATTAACATTCTTGTAACGAGCATAAAAGAAACCTTCATTTAAATGTAAAAAGCAAACCAATCGAAGCTAAATCCAGACTGAAACCCTTGAAAACATAACACCCTTGTATGTTATAGAGAAACTTCATTTTCTAAATAATTATTGAAATGGCTAATTAGATCAGCCTACCACTGCGACTTGGGACAGAGCATGTTACATCTGGTAATTAATAAAGTGCTTATGGATTCATGCCAGATAAGAAATCCCATGTGTTGCAAAGATGAATTATTGAAGACTGCCATCTTAATAAATTTTGGTTGTCAGTTTTAATGCCGGAACAGTTCCTGGTCAAGGGATTTATAACATGCAATAAATTTGTATGTACAATTTCATGTCAATTGTGTGCTAATTTGAATTTTGAAAGTTTCCACCTTCCCTAGACTAAAATATTTTAGTATTCCCTGTAGTTTTGTATTTGTTTGATTTCACTCTTAGTTTCACATGACAACAGGTTATTTGTAAACTGTGGGATTTTTCTTTCATTGATTGTGAAAATGTTTTTATTTGACTGTGCTATTGTATGTATTTTTGTTTTTGTATGGTCATGTGTTTTAGGGCTGAATGATTTATCAAAATGAATGGTGACTATGCTTCATGTCAAACATTTAAATTGACCGGGATTTTTACAAATGCAATCACATCAATCACAATAAACATATCAGACATGACATTCTTGTCACATTTCTGTATGCTAGAGTCAGTCAGACCATACATTCATGTATTCTTAGCATACAATCATGTTTTTTTTTATATTGTCATATTTGGTTTTTTTTTTTTTTTAAGTTGTAGCCAAATAAAATTATTTTTGATTTGATACTAAGAAGTGTTTTTGTTGTTATTTTATATACAGAAATGAGTTTTCCTGTTTTATCATGTTCTGTTCTTCTTTATTTAGACGGGTTAGAACATTTGGAATCTGAGATCCTGAAGAAAGTGATTGGATCTACTGTCTTGGTTACATAGATGTCTTTGGTAATGAGGGAGCAGGTAAGCTTCAAGGTCATCCACGGTGGGGGGACTTTAGAGTTTGCTAAAAAGACTTATTGTTGTCTCTTTATGATTGTCATTGGACTAGTGAGGAGATTTATTGTAGTCTCTTTATGATTGTCATTGGACTAGTGAGGAGATTTATTGTAGTCTCTTTATGATTGTCATTGGACTAGTGAGGAGATTTATTGTAGTCTCTTTATGATTGTCATTGGACTAATGAGGAGATTTATTGTAGTCTCTTTATGATTGTCATTGGACTAGTGAGGAGATTTATTGTAGTCTCTTTATGATTGTCATTGGACTAATGAGGAGATTTATTGTAGTCTCTTTATGATTGTCATTGGACTAATGAAGAGATTTATTGTAGTCTCTTTATGATTGTCATTGGACTAGTGAGGAGATTTATTGTAGTCTCTTTATGATTGTCATTGGACTAATGAAGAGATTTAGTGTAGTCTCTTTATGATTGTCATTGGACTAGTGAGGAGATTTATTGTAGTCTCTTTATGATTGTCATTGGACTAGTGAGGAGATTTATTGTAGTCTCTTTATGATTGTCATTGGACTAGTGAGGAGATTTATTGTAGTCTCTTTATGATTGTCATTGGACTAATGAAGAGATTTAGTGTAGTCTCTTTATGATTGTCATTGGACTAGTGAGGAGATTTATTGTAGTCTCTTTATGATTGTCATTGGACTAGTGAGGAGATTTATTGTAGTCTCTTTATGATTGTCATTGACTAGTGAGGAGATTTATTGTAGTCTCTTTATGATTGTCATTGGACTAATGAGGAGATTTATTGTAGTCTCTTTATGATTGTCATTGGACTAATGAGGAGATTTATTGTAGTCTCTTTATGATTGTCATTGGACTAGTGAGGAGATTTATTGTAGTCTCTTTATGATTGTCATTGGACTAATGAAGAGATTTAGTGTAGTCTCTTTATGATTGTCATTGGACTAGTGAGGAGATTTATTGTAGTCTCTTTATGATTGTCATTGGACTAGTGAGGAGATTTATTGTAGTCTCTTTATGATTGTCATTGGACTAGTGAGGAGATTTATTGTAGTCTCTTTATGATTGTCATTGGACTAATGAGGAGATTTATTGTAGTCTCTTTATGATTGTCATTGGACTAATGAGGAGATTTATTGTAGTCTCTTTATGATTGTCATTGGACTAGTGAGGAGATTTATTGTAGTCTCTTTATGATTGTCATTGGACTAATGAAGAGATTTAGTGTAGTCTCTTTATGATTGTCATTGGACTAGTGAGGAGATTTATTGTAGTCTCTTTATGATTGTCATTGGACTAGTGAGGAGATTTATTGTAGTCTCTTTATGATTGTCATTGGACTAGTGAGGAGATTTATTGTAGTCTCTTTATGATTGTCATTGGACTAATGAGGAGATTTATTGTAGTCTCTTTATGATTGTCATTGGACTAATGAGGAGATTTATTGTAGTCTCTTTATG
The DNA here is from genome assembly GCA_032433765.1 of Megaustenia siamemsis. Lineage (NCBI taxonomy): Eukaryota > Metazoa > Mollusca > Gastropoda > Stylommatophora > Ariophantidae > Megaustenia > Megaustenia siamemsis. The sequence continues at coordinate 17,242,121 of JAVIAB010000139.1, read as the reverse complement.
ATTGTCATTGGACTAATGAGGAGATTTATTGTTGTCTAACACTAAACCTAACCCTACCCCAAACCCTAAGCCTAACCCAAAAATCTGCAAATTTTTTTAAAGATTTGTTTTGGGCCCTATACCTAGCCCTAACAATAACCCTAACCCTATCCCTTCAACTACCCCTAAACCTAACCCTACAACTAACTCTTAACCTTAACCCTAAACAACTTAGAGTAAGTGACAAAAATGTCCTGAGAAATCCAACCGAGTGGCGCAGGCGGTCTTTGCTTGGTATCTCTATATCACATACTCTGGCTAAGTGAGGATAGAAAATGGAGGGCAAACCCATTAACTAAAAATACATTGCAGAATTCAGATTTGCTGGGCTTAGGTCGTAGTTGGAGATTCTTGCTATAAAACACTACACAATGTGTTTATGTCAATTCTTTGTGTCTATAGTGGCGGATAATGAAATGGAGTAGTTATATATATGCCCTATGACGTTTTAAACGGCATCGGAGGCGCCCTAACTTCATCCCCGGGGAGATGCGACACGTTAGTCTAAAAATGTCAACGGCATCGGAGGCGCCCTAACTTCATCCCCGGGGAGATGCGACACGTTAGTCTAAAAATGTCAACGGCATCTTGGTCAACTCCGATTATAAACCCTCGCTGTCTAGCGGGTCTACCCGTTCACGAAATAAACTTCGGGAGTAAACCCTGAGAAATAATCCGGAGATGGGAGTACTCAAGGTAGTTCAGTGTTGATTTCAACATTGCTCTGACAACTCCTGGGACGCCAAATCTGGTACCTGTTGGCACCAAACTGTTCTTGTTCCGCTAGACCTTCGGAGCGCCCGACTGCATGGAGAGAATGGGCAAGAATTTATCTCTTTCTTTTTTTTTTTTTCTGTCAAAGCTCGCGCCCTGGAGGGACATTTCTAGGGGTGTTGGAAAATCCACAGCCAATTATGATACGGAGACTACTACTATATCAGAAGATTTGCATCGCCTTCAAGGACCCCCCTCGTTCTCAAAATAAGGCAGCGTTGCTGCTGTCAGTGTATCGTGTTTGGAGGCGTAACCACTGGCACAAGTTCAACAAGGCTCCCATACAGATCATTCCGGTCAACGAAGCCCAATGATTACGTCGGATGCCATACTTGGAAGACCCTTGGTTTCTGGGGCGTGCAGGTCTGAAGATGAGCCGGTTGTCTCAGCTGGCTCCAGATATCAACGGAACGCTGCACTAGAACTGGAAAAGCGGTTTCAGGTTTCTCACTCACCGCCGGGTGCCGAGCGAAGGCCTTCTCATTTATCAAGATGTGGCTTGCAGAAGGGCTGTACTCGAACCCAAAAATCTGCAACTTTTCTAAAGTTTTAGTTTTTCAACTGAAAATACTTTATAGCCTCAAAAAAAAAAAATGTGGAAAATAATTAAAATGTTCTATTACCTGAACACACACACACACACACACACACACACACACACACGCACGCACGCACACCACACCACACACACACACACAAAGGGTAGAGAAAAACCTTACTTTTCCTTGTTGCCATTGTTTTCTTACTGTTCTTTATAACCCTAACCCCAACTCCAACCCGAACCCAAACACCAACACCAACCCTAACCTCAAAATGGTGCTGGGGGGGACTAGTTGGTCTCGAGGCAAGACACCGGCCTCGAGACAGAGAGGTTGTGGGTTAAAATTCCGGCTGCACCCGTTGGGATTTTTATTTATGATTTCTTTCTTCTGCAACCACCCTTGGTCTCAGCTTGACGCCTGGCTTGAAACGTCAATTACTCATGGAAGGAAAAAAATATTAGTACCTCCGGAGACAGTTATCTGCCTGTACGGCGAGGGACCCCTGTGTACACGGCTGACAGGGAAAAACGGATTAACACGCAACATTCAGTTCCTAGTCCCTAGTGATTCTTAAGGTCATACGTAGAAGCTGGCGAACGCAAAAACTGGCGATATACCCCTTCCTCATTAGATGGATCGCTGCTGCACTGTTTCAGAGGAAGGTGATACTCAGATGTGGAAGTTGGTCTTCCGAGTCAACATCCATTTGCCCAGGGCTGCCACAAGGCTCACCATTGTCGCCGGTTCTATTTGACGTGTATACAATAACGATCACGGAACAACAGCTGGTTGGGAGGGGAAGAACTATGACTTTTGCTGATGATATTCTGGTATATCGACTGGGAAGAGATAGACGGGAAATCGCCTCCAATATTGCAAAACGAACTGTATCACATATATTCCTGGTGTGGAGTTTCATGTGCATTGGTTAATCATAATAAAGCATCAGTTGCATGGTTCTCACTTAACAATCATATCGCTTACACGGAAACACTGATGGTACAAATGGCAGCTGATGAAGTGACCAGGGACAGGTTGATGACGTACCTCGGAGATAAAAATTCATCGCAGTCTGTGTTTTTGGGACCACGTAGACCATGTGATAACAAATTCCCGCAAAAGATTAGCCGCCTTGAGGGTTATGGCAGCTGTCAACATCGAGCAAGAGGCTACTTACCCTTCTGTTGCCGGGACTAGTTATCGTACCAATCGAGTACGCTCTAGCAATTCTTACTGTCAGTACGATGCAAATTGACAGGCTACAAAAAATACAGAATGAAGCCATGCGCATCATCTTGGGGTGTACGAGGGACACTCCCTGTGTAGCAGTGAGGCATTTTCTTGACTTTCCAACCATGGATGACAGGATCAAAATCAGGAGGGTACAAGCATACTTGAAGATAAGTGCAGATAAAAAGCACGAGCTGAACACAGGGAAGGGTGTCAGGCTAAAAAGAGGCAGATCATGGGTGGGCCGAGCAGAAGATCTCATCAAACAGGTCTGTGGGTTTACCAATATAAATGTCGGCGATTAGTGGATACCAGGGCCTACGTCATTCAGGAGGACATTCTCGTGTATTGTCACCAATTGAAAGAGAAGAAATATAGGGAACAGAACTCAGTCGTGGTCATTGCGGAGGTCAACCGTCTCATCTCTGATAACACCGACGAGAAAGTTGCAGTCAATCTATACATATGGATTTGTAATACGCCACAAAAGGAGTGCATTGGGAATTTACAGCACGCTCGGCAGGCAGAATAGTCAAAGAAGACAGTGGTGCATACGTTATGACCACGAGTAGCATGACGATGGAGGTGATGGCAGTGACCAGGTGATTCATCTGGTTAGAGTCACGAGACTACACCCACACCTGCATACTAAATAATTCGATGAGCATGATAAGAAAAGTGGAGGCGGGCTCTGTACGTATGCAATGGTTAGAGTCATTGCAAAAGTAAAAAATACGTAGGGTCACCTTTATCTGCGTCCCTGGACATATGGGAGTACGGGGAAATTAAAGAGCGCACAGGTTGGCTAGCTGTGCTGTCGTTGAATACGGTCAACCAATGGATCGGGCGGACATCATCAATGCCCCGAGCCCTTCCCGCATCACGGAGGTCTAGAACCCGTTTCCACGTTCTAAACTCCGTTGTTAGTTAATTCAGATCCCTGATATTCATCATGTGTTACATTCTTCATTACCTGGAGAGGAACGTGGATTTCAACATGGCGATAGGGAAAGGGGGGGGGGGGGGTTACAATGCAAGAAACCGCCACAAATGACTAAAGATGAGGGTAAGCCAGGCGGGTAAGAGCCGCCTTCAAAGCACTACCCATGGGTAAAACAATACAGATATGTCTAGCACTACTCATGTAAAACAATGCAGATATGTCTAGCACTACCCATGGGTAAAACAAAGCAGATATGTCTAGCACTACCCATGGGTAAAACAAATCATATATGTCTAGCACTACCCATGGGTAAAACAAATCAGATATGTCTAGCACTACCCATGGGTAAAACAAATCAGATATGTCTACCGGTTACCATAAAAAAGGAGAGGCTACAGGACAAAATCCACAGGCCAGGTGTGCTTAACAGACTTAGTTGGCACTCAACCTTCGATAAGGAAAGTTGCTATATCGAATCAAGATCCAGTCAGTGAGAAATGGAGGTGGCTGTTATGTGCAGGCTTAGTGGAAATATTGAGGCACACATTGGAGATAGGCACCGATATAGAATAATTAATATATGAAATATTTTGTGGGGATGCGAGTACAGATGTAGAAAACATGGACATAACATAAAATAGAAGCAGAGACGATACAGACAACGTTTCGACACCAGCCTTTATTAGGTAAAAGACAACAACGGCCAATAGACAAACTAAATAGGCACATACTAAACCTCTACTCCGATCCCACCACTCGCCTTCTCTTATCCAACAACCCCCCCCCCCCCCCCCCATTTAGTGGTATTTAAGTAAGACAGGAACTTTTTTGTTAGAAGCTGCACGGCCCGCTGTGACAGGTCATGCCGTACTCCCAAATGGACCCTTTGATATAGAAGTCTTCACGTGCATTTCCCGCAACCTTATAAAAGTTGGATATAGTCCAACAGGTCGACGTTTGGGTGATAGGATCCGTTTACATTGTACGCGATTCTCTCTATCCGTAAGGGCTCAAACTCTTTTCACTCTTTCCTCACTGCCCTCTCCTTTTTTATTGTCTCTCCTACTCTTCTCCCCCCTTGCCATCCCTGTTTTCTCTTATCCTTTCTATTTCTTGTTATCATTTTTGGTTTCTTTTTATCCCTCGAGATCCTTCCTGCTACATTTAACAATTGATCGTGTGACTAACAGGCAAGTGGGTTCTGGTCAGTTTTACGTTCATTCTGACCCCACGAGTCCATCGCTTCACTTTGCCATGCTGAGATAAGCTCTCGTGTTGGTTTTTGTTGTCTTGTATCTGACGAAGACCGCGGTAGAATCGTAGTATTCGGTCTGATCTCTCTACAGGTCTATTTTCTTTGTATAGAAGCATTGACTGTGCTACTGGTTTATGTCACGCTGTCTCCCTCACAACAGATAAAATTGTGTGATCACGAGTATTATTGAATCAGAAGTTCAGACACCATTCTGTAGTTATGCTCTGGCTTGATGCCTCAAAGTCACTTTGAATTTAAAATAGCTTCCCACAAAATATGAACAATTGCACTCAGTGGTTGGGAACAATTAGTTGGTCGGCATCCAGCAAATCGACGTGCTTTCAGCTTGACATCTTGGGAGCAACGCTTTCCCATACATTATGCTGGACACTGGTTTCAGCAGGATCCACGAGACATCGATTAATCTCCCTTGTGTATCTTCTCCATAACATCAGGATGATCAGGAATTCTACCACAGCCTGTTCTATTTTTCTAACAAATTGTTATAGCAGCAGCCACTGTTCCACCATGTCTACGTAAGGCTTGAGTCAATTGGTTCCTACAACTAACCTCAGTTGACTCCCTAAGTCAACCAGCAATTTGTGTCTTTCCTAATTAAGAGAAAATAACCAGAGCTCACTTGCTTCAAACGTTCTCTTGTTTCATAGTAACCAAATGGTTTTCTAAACTGTTACAACAGTACAATTACTGTGGTCTTAGTGTGAACAATTCTAATAATGAATAAACAACGGTTATGATGAATAAACAAAACATATCTTGACAAAGGGAGACTATCAGCTGCAGTTGCTTGAACTTTCACAGACAGAAATGCCGACATAGAACTGTAAAAATGACATGTCGCTGGCGACTTGCAGGCGTTCCAAGACCACACAGAGAGAAACGTAATTAATTAGTAATACTTCTGGCCACGGCTGACGGGCAGCGGAGAGATCCTACAACAGACCTTTCGAGGAAATTGGAGACTGTTGTCGTGGAGACCGGACGGAGTTCTCAAGGACCCAAACTTCTCTGATGTTCAGCGGCAGTAGACGCAACAATTTATCACAAGGCCAGCGGGAGTGAACGAAATCACAGGATTTCTAAAAGAGAATCTGGGTAGTCAGGAAAGATCAAAAGTAGCTTTAATTGATAGGAGTGATTGACAGGTGTTGGTCAACTCTTCATTAATGATAGGAGAGATTGACAGGTGTTGGTCAACTCTTCATTAATGATAGGAGTGATTGACAGGTGTTGGTCAACTCTTCATTAATGATAGGAGAGATTGACAGGTGTTGGTCAAGACTCTTCATTAATGATAGGAGTGATTGACAGGTGTTGGTCAAGACTCTTCATTAATGATAGAAGTGATTGAAAGATGTTGGTCAAGACTCTTCATTAATGATAGAAGTGATTGAAAGATGTTGGTCAAGACTCTTCATTAATGATAGAAGTGATTGACAGGTGTTGGTCAAGACTCTTCATTAATGATAGGAGTGATTGACAGGTGTTGGTCAAGACTCTTCATTAATGATAGGAGTGATTGACAGGTGTTGGTCAACTCTTCATTAATGATAGAAGTGATTGTCAATACAGGTGTTGGTCAAGACTCTTCATTAATGATATAAGTGATTGACAGGTGTTGGTCAAGACTCTTCATTAATGATATAAGTGATTGACAGGTGTTGGTCAACTCTTCATTAATGATAGAAGTGATTGACAGGTGTTGGTCAACTCTTCATTAATGATAGGAGTGATTGACAGGTGTTGGTCAACTCTTCATTAATGATAGGAGTGATTGACAGGTGTTGGTCAACTCTTCATTAATGATAGAAGTGATTGAAAGGTGTTGGTCAACTCTTCATTAATGATAGAAGTGATTGACAGGTGTTGGTCAACTCTTCATTAATGATAGAAGTGATTGAAAGATGTTGGTCAAGACTCTTCATTAATGATAGGAGATTGACAAGCAATCAGTAGGCGAGACGATAGTCCTAGGATTGTAAGGCGGAGTTTCCAAAACTGACCACGCCAAACACTCAAGAAATAGGAGCCTAACAGGCAACAAGGACACCAAGCAGAGACTTTCTCGAGACACAGGAGTTACCCCTTCGAAATGTGTAGGCGATACCACGAAGATGTAAAGTGGGACTGTTGGTTTAAAAACCTGCCTCCAGGCAGAGGAGTGCTAGTAGATAGAGAATTAGGAAATATTGTAAGTTATCAGATTTGTAGAACCATTATAATAGTTATAAAGTCAGAGGGAGATATAGAAACTAACAGTGATTTCCAGAACCATGGAACCATTATCAACCAGAGAAGAGTTGCCTACAGAATTCCTAAGGATATTGATAATTGAGTTACAGAGGATTATACAGTAAGTATCAAGTTAGATATAAAACATTCAGATAAAGAAGTTAGGCATGATGAGATGATCACGGCGTGGCCTCATCAACATCGTCAATTGACTAAGCGGACAAACATAATTCTAATGTACTAATAGCAGAGATATGATTCCATTGTTGTGTAATTTGTTACCTGCAGACATGAGAATAAAGACTGATGTTGATCTTGTACCAAACATTGTGAGTTATCACTTCCATTGAATGTGCTCATCGTAATGTGATGTGTTATAAGAGTAATCTTCTCACGTGATAGAGCTCACTGTCCAAGTCCAACCAGCTAAGTCTGCAACCAGGAATCATAGTCAAGACAAGACAAAACAAATAACAAGATACCGCTATATTAGTATTACATATAAACATAAATTTATTGACTAAATGTATCTCTAAAGACAAGGAAAACAATAATTTGTTTGATTTATTGTTACAATAATATGCTTGTACACCAAATCATTTTATATGGTACATGAACTAACAATGAAGAAAAAAATGGCAGTAGAAATTATTGCAGCAGAGAGATTCTTATATATGGAATACAATCAGCAATACATGGCTCTCTTCTTCTTCTTCTACCTTTTAGCTCCCAGTGGAGCATAGGTCTTCAACAAACACTTTCCAAGTCGTTCTGTTTTTTGCAATTCTTTTAAGATCATTCCATGTCTTCCCCATCATCTTCATCTCTGCTTCAATCTGTCTTCTCCAAGAATTCCTTGGTCTTCCTCTTTGTCTTTTCCCCTGGGGATTCCAAAAAAGGGCCTGTTGTGTAATACTCTCAGTTGGTTTTCGTAGTGTGTGTCCTATCCATCGCCATCGTCTTCGCTGTATTTCTTTATCCACTGGTATTTGACCGGTACATTTCCATAATTCCACGTTTGTGACTTTGTCCTGCCATTTCCATCCCTTTATTCTGCGCAAGCATCCATTAATGAAAGTCTGTACCTTCGTGATTGTCAATTTTGTTATTCTCCATGTTTCACAGCCATATAATAGAACCGACTTAACATTGGAGTTGAAAATTTGTATTTTTGTATTTAGCCTAATTTCTTTGGATTTCCATATGTTTCCCAGTGCAATGAAAGCTCCTCTTGCTTTTGATATCCTTATTTTGGTATCGTTTTCTGTTCCTCCCTCTTTATCTATATTACTGCCCAGATATATATAAGATTGTACGTCTAGTAGAGGTATTTCTCCTAGTTTTATTTGGTTATTGCCAACTGCATTAATTCAATACATGGCTACAGCAGATATATTCATCAACAGATCACAACTTGACGGATAGCAATGGGACACCAGAGGAAAGACAAGTCATTATGCAGGTAAAAGCATACACACGTTATGACATTCATAAACATTCTAAGTGACTGATAAATACAATGCTACCAAAACCATTAGTAATCATTTAAAATACAGCAGCACTTCCGAGTGTAGCAGAGTTTTAAATACAGCAACACTTCCGAGTGTAGCAGAGTTTTAAATTCAGCAGCACTATTGAATGTAGAAGAGTTTTAGATGGAATGGGATTACTTTTGTTGTTCAATTTTAGAGACAAAGACATCACTTTTGTTATGAGATAAGTGATCCTGTATGTTCCTGCACAATATTCTGTGCCTACAAACATTTACCAACTCTCTTGCGACCCTGCCCCCGTCGAAACAACAGATTCCAGCTTTTCTCCTTTCACTTTACACAAAAATGATGATTTCCTTCTGGTGTTGATAAGTAGCTGCTGAGAGATAAGATCAGAAATGGAGAATGGAAGAAAAAAGCTGGGAATAATTCCTGTCTTAGAATAGATTTAAAAAAAAAACAACAGATAAAATTTATATTGTCACCACTTCTGGTTTCTGCTATTGTCTTTTTTTGCTATTATATTGTATTAATTTCGCTACAGCAATAAATATTTGTTGACATTGTGTCTGTCCACTTTTACTGTCTGGAACCACTCCCAAATTGAATTTATATGCCTTCACATGACATCATTGGAAAACAGAGAAGACGCCTCATAAATGGAAAAAAGGAATCATTGTTAAGATCCCAAAAAAGGGCAATCTTAGAGATTGTAACAACTGGAGAGGCGTGACACTTTTGTCAGTTGCCTCAAAGTTATTCTGTAAAATCATCCTAAATAGAATAAAGGATTCAATAGATACAGTAATGCGTGAAGAACAGGCTGGGTTTAGAAAAGGGAGAAGCTGTCTTGACCACATTTTCACTCTACGACTTATATTGGAGGAACATATTGAAAAGCAAAAACCTTTTGTACTTAACTTCATCGACTTCAAAAAAGCATTTGATAGTATTCATAGAGATTCTTTGTGGAAAATTCTGAAGCAATATGGTTTACCATCAAAAATCATAAATATTATCAAAGACATGTATGATGGTTACACATGTGCAGTTCGAACAGAGGAAGGACTGAGCGAATGTTTCCCAATAGAAACTGGGGTTAAACAAGGATGTATTTTATCGCCCTTGTTATTTGGAATTGTTATGGACTTCATAATGAAGAAATGCTGCACTGGTAATAAAGGCATCGAATGGATACAAGGAGACCATTTGGAGGACCTCGACTTTGCTGATGACATAGTTCTCATCAGCAGTCAGATAAAAACGATGCAGGAAAACACAAATGAACTATCATCAATAGCCAGCAAAATTGGGCTTGAGGTCAATCATGAAAAGACTAAAGTCATGAAAAGTTTAATTCCAACAAGTGACAAAATATACATGGAAAACAAACCAGTAGAAGAGATCGATCACTTTATCTATCTTGGAAGTCACATTGATCGAGAAGGGGATACGAGCAAAGAAATTAGAATCAGACTGGCTAAAGCAGCAATGTCTTTCAGAAGCCTTGAAAAGTTGTGGAAATCAAAACTCATTAGCACAAACACAAAACTTAGGCTATTCAAATCAAATGTACTATCAACCCTTACGTATGCGTGTGAAAGCTGGAAAACAACAAGAGATATAGAAACAAAGTTGAACGCATTCGAAAATAAATGTCTAAGGAAAATACTTGGTATAGAATGGAACGAATTCAAAACAAACGAGGAAATTAGAGAAATCGCCAATCAACCACTAATATCTTCAGTAATAAAGAAAAGACGATGGTCATACGTTGGACATGTGATGAGAAGAGATAATAATCGAATAGCAAAGCAAGCCCTCATATGGGAAACAACAGGTAAAAGAAAAAGAGGAAGACCCAGGGAGACACTGAGAAGAACATTGATGAGAGAGGCAAGAGCAGCAGGAATCGGCTCCCTCAATGAGATAGAACTGCTTGCACAGAACAGAGACAGATGGCGAGATTTAATAAAATATCTTTAAAAGAAAACTGCTAGAACAAAAATTCATATAGGAGAAGGTGTATCTTGGTCTACGCCCTATGGGCCGGTTACGGCTCGAAAGGTCAATAGATAGATAGATAGACATGACATCAATCTGGATGTCTGTTACTAATGGTTATCCTGCTTTCCAGGTATATATGAAGGCATAATGAAAATGATGGATTGATTGAATATTAGAAACACCACAGCAGCAGAGGCCAACAGAAGGGTTAAAGACCACAAATTATATCTCCTCTCGACACTGAAAGTAAAATGAGGAAGGAAAAGAAGAAGTTGATAAATGATTTTTCATTTCTTTTTCTATGTTCTTTAATCAACCAGATTCTATAAAACCATATTTTAGTGGCCTCCACTTATTCTTTTGTCTATTGGACATGTTTCAATTTCACATGTCAAGACTAGGCTATACATAACAATGACAAATTTGTGTATATTATCCATTGCATTGCAAAAAATGGTTTGCAAAATATCTTCTTTCTTCCTTGAAATGCCATCTTTTATCTGAACTATTCTGTTGTACAGAACTAAAATTAATAGTGTTCCCTAGTATTTGAATTCAGTGACCTGTTTTAATCCTTATCCCAATTGTCTATTTCAGACAAGTCTTTTTCTTGCAACCTTCATATGGTGCCCTTTTTGCTATTGAGGTTCCAGCTTATATTTCAGCTTTCCTATAACGTTAATCCTTTTCATTAACTCATTTTCACTCTTAGTAATTAAGAACACTGTCATCAGCATACCTTTGGTGTTACTTATAATATTATGGCCACTGGCTGATATTCTGAGGAGGTATGTTCAACAATGGATATCTCACTAAAACATAAATGTGGATGAGTTGGACAACCTTGCCAAATAACTTGTTTTATTTTCTGAAACACTTCCATTTAATTTCCTGCTCTTGCTGACATTTTGTTGTTGTGTTCGCATATTGTTTATTATTTTCAAATCTTTGCTGTCAACATTTATACTATCTTCAAGTTTGAATACTTCTTGAAATGCTTTCACAACTATGGCTATTTCTAATAATGTTCTTAAGGCGTTTAAGGTGTTGTTCATACCTTTACCTTCTGCAATCAACAATGTTGATCACTATTTTCTGATTCTAGTGAGGTAGACAGTACTATCTTGGTCATGTGACCTTCTGTCTGGTGAGGTAGACAGTACTATCTTGGTCATGTGACCTTCTGTCTGGTGAGGTAGACAGTACTATCTTGGTCATGTGACCTTCTGTCTGGTGAGGTAGACAGTACTATCTTGGTCATGTGACCTTCTGTCTGGTGAGGTAGACAGTACTCTCTTGTTCATGTGACCTTCTGTCTAGTGAGGTAGACAGTACTAATTTGGTCATGTGACCTTCTGTCAGGTGAGGTAGACAGTACTATCTTGGTCATGTGACCTTCTGTCTGGTGAGGTAGACCAGTACTATCTTGGTCATGTGACCTTCTGTCTGGTGAGGTAGACAGTACTATCTGCAGCCTACTTCAGTAGCGTTAAAGACTAAGCAATGTACCCGGGCAAGAACAATCCCTGACTTATGGGAGAGACTTTACACTCAGAGACCAGCATACAATCAGTAAATATATACCTTCCATATGGTACAGTCTTACGTTAATTGTTTAGATTGTTTTGTTCAAATATCCAGTATGAACAATTCATCTGGCAAAAGACCATTTTTGTGAAACACCTCTACTAGTAAAAACATTGCATTTTTCACAAATAAAATTGATGCAGAAGTGCACAAAACAGAATTGCAAAAGCTGCTTATATGTGAGCTGGCCAAATAAATCATACCAAAGTACAATGGAGCTGGCATTATAAATTTGCCGTGGACTATTCGCTGGCTGTGCGGCGACCAAAAGGTTGCCTGTACATGGGCACCAGCCCACAGGAGTTTTTTCACATAAATTTTTGGATGATAATTGCTGTCTAATATAACCTAGAACCTACATCATTCAGGGGCACATTCTTGTGTGTTGTCACACTTTATAGAAAATGTAGGGAGCAGAACTCAGTCATTGTTCAATGCGGAGGTCGACGGTCTCATCTGGAATAACACAGATGAGAAAGATGCAGTCATCCATACAGGCAGATCCATAATACGACACCAAAGGAGTGCATGGGCATTTACCGTATGCTCGGGAGCCATAATAGTCAAAGACGACAGTGGTGGATACATTATGACCATGAGTAGCATAATGATGGAGGTGATGGCAGTGACCAGGGTCTTTATCTATGTCCCTGGACATAGAGAGTAAATGAAAGAGCGGTCAGGTCGGCTAGCTGTGCTGTCATTGATGACTAATGGATCAGGCGGTCATCAATGCCCTCTGAGATGTGGGAAGGGCAGAGGACTTTGATAACCAAGTGTCCACATCACTCCTTTGGATGAAAGAGATGGGAGTTAAGATGGGCACAGCCAGAAATGAGAAACAGTGGGCATATAAGAATTATCAACCTACAAAGAATTGGAGTTGTCAGTTGCTGGACACTGCAGAACTTGCTGAGGACAGGAATTGAGTACCTATGGACATGTTCTGAGGGCAATGATGATGACCTGCAAATTATTCAATAACCTAGAGGACAGAGTCTGGGGTTGAACAAAACGTGCCTCACCAAGAAGTAGGCAAAACCCAAGACAAGACATGGACCAGACGATGAGTTCGACTATTCAATCACATTATTGTGTTGCATCACTTCTAGCACAATAGTGAAACTCCAAATCAAGACATATCGACCACACTACATTTCATTGTTCAATTATAGTGAGAGATCTCAGTTTACAATATGAATATTATTTGTGGGTAAGTATTCTAATGGAGAATAAAAATAAGAAATGGCACTGCAATATTTGAGGAAGCGTTGATATCAAATTCATAAGACAAAAGGTGCAGGAGAAAGGAGACAAGGCCAGGCACAACAAACACATCTTGTTCATTCTGCGGATGGATCTGTCTATCCAATATTGGCAGATTCAGGTACAAGGGAAGTTGTTCAGTAAAACAGCATCTAGCATAAGATACTAATATTTTATCAAACCAGTGATCTATCATGAATGTTTGCTGCCAACCATCTATCAAGAATATATAAGTATTTCTATTAACTTGTGTTAATCTGTTTGTTTTTTTTTTTGCTAAACAAATTTAGTGCTATAATCAATTTTAAAATTAACTTCTGCCTATTAACAACTACCAATTAATAATTTTCATGAAATGACAATTCAATGAATTCATGAATTGTAAACTTAACACAAGTAAGCTTTAACTGAACTAAATATCTAGCTCTGCTCATTTTAAACTCAGATCTTGCTCAGCTGAAGACACTTTAATATAGGAGTTTCCACAAAAGATGATACCATGTGGCCATTTACTATTATACATTGAATGAATGTCCAGACTTATTTTCTGGAATGTATTGAGTTTTTTTTTAAATTATCTAATCACATTTAGATGCAGTAGATGTGCTTAACAATATTTAAATAATTAATTTGCTGGATATTTTTTTAGTGCATTTAGCGGACTAATTTAAACATAACTGACAAATTTGATGATGTCATGTCCAATCAAAATTTGTGCAGAATCTATAATAATAAATTAACACTAAAAATTATATGTGCTTATTTCTCCCTCTATATGTATGGCTTTTTTTTGTCTAGTATGCAGAGGACCTCTAAAAAAATGGAAGGTATTCAAATACAGCAATAGAAGGCAAGGGGGATACCACTGTTGTATAGAACGTATGTGTCATCACAGCTTAGGACAAACAAAAATAGTACTTTGACAGTAGACTTAAATATAAGCTCTACTCTAGTAAAGTTGTTGATGAGAGATTGCGATCTGATCCACTAACTATGAAATAAGGCCAGATACACCCAGAATACAAAGAGAGATGAGAGACCCCTCCCAAGTAGTTAATGATGATCTACACCAATATTTACACATTTCCAATTTTATTAAAAATGTTTTTTTTTACATAAATGTTTATATCTCTCATTATTTGCAGTGTTGAGACTTCATATATAGCATAATTTGCTATGCTAATTTGAAATGTAAATGTCAAGACAACATTGACAAATCTTATTTTGTGACCAATCATAATATACAAATGTAAACGCATGGCTAATATCTGCAGGCAGCGACACAGTTACTGCAACCTTTATCTACATTTGATCAATCAGCAGTAGCTTTGGAGATGAAAGCAGCCAGGTTGGATGTCTCTGAGGGCAGTTGGGTTAGCTGAACCTCCTCTTCTCGACTGTTGCTATCAGTGTCATCTGTCAACAAATAAAAGCACAAATCAAGCTCAAGAAAGATGACAAATGCAGATACTCCGTCCCAACACACTCAGGTCATAACTTAGTAGTTACGTCATTAAGCATGGACTGAAATGTAAAGTCACTTGTAAAAAAACTCAATGATCATTGATAGATCATACAAGGGGTCACTGCAGGAAGGATAGCAATAAAAAAACTACCTACAGGAGAGATGGCAACAGTCTAAAGCAGGAAAGATATCAACAGTCTACTGCAGGAAAGTTATCAACAGTCTACTGCAGGAAAGATAACAACAGTCTACTGCAGGAAAGATATCAACAGTCTACTGCAGGAAAGATAACAACAGTCTACTGCAGGAAAGATATCAACAGTCTACTGCAGGAAAGATAACAACAGTCTACTGCAGGAAAGATATCAACAGTCTACTGCAGGAAAGATAACAACAGTCTACTGCAGGAAAGATAACAACAGTCTAAAGCAGGAAAGATAACAACAGTCTAGTGCAGGAAAGATAACAACAGTCTACTGCAGGAAAGACAAAAACAGTCTACTGCAGGAAAGATAACAACAGTCTACTGCAGGAAAGATAACAACAGTCTACTGCAGGAAAGACAACAACAGTCTACTGCAGGAAAGATAACAACAGTCTACTGCAGGAAAGATATCAACAGTCTACTGCAGGAAAGATAACAACAGTCTAAAGCAGGAAAGATAACAACAGTCTAAAGCAGGAAAGATAACAACAGTCTAGTGCAGGAAAGATAACAACAGTCTAAAGCAGGAAAGACAACAACAGTCTAGTGCAAGAAAGATAACAACAGTCTAGTGCAGGAAAGATATCAGCAGTCTACTGCAGGAAAGATAACAACAGTCTACTGCAGGAAAGATAACAACAGTCTACTGCAGGAAAGATAACAACAGTCTACTGCAGGAAAGATATCAACAGCCTACTGCAGGAAAGATAACAACAGTCTACTGCAGGAAAGATAACAACAGTCTACTGCAGGAAAGACAACAACAGTCTACTGCAGGAAAGATAACAACAGTCTACTGCAGGAAAGATATCAACAGTCTACTGCAGGAAAGATAACAACAGTCTAAAGCAGGAAAGATAACAACAGTCTAAAGCAGGAAAGATAACAACAGTCTAGTGCAGGAAAGATAACAACAGTCTAAAGCAGGAAAGATAACAACAGTCTAGTGCAGGAAAGATAACAACAGTCTAGTGCAGGAAAGATATCAACAGTCTACTGCAGGAAAGATAACAACAGTCTACTGCAGGAAAGATAACAACAGTCTACTGCAGGAAAGATAACAACAGTCTACTGCAGGAAAGATAACAACAGTCTACTGCAGGAAAGATAACAACAGTCTACTGCAGGAAAGACAACAACAGTCTACTGCAGGAAAGATAACAACAGTCTAAAGCAGGAAAGATATCAACAGCCTACTGCAGGAAAGATAACAACAGTCTAGTGCAGGAAAGATATCAACAGTCTACTGCAGGAAAGATAACAACAGTCTAGTGCAGGAAAGATATCAACAGTCTACTGCAGGAAAGATAACAACAGTCTAGTGCAGGAAAGATATCAACAGCCTACTGCAGGAAAGATAACAACAGTCTAGTGCAGGAAAGATATCAACAGTCTACTGCAGGAAAGATAACAACAGTCTACTGCAGGAAAGATAACAACAGTCTACTGCAGGAAAGATAACAACAGTCTACTGCAGGAAAGATAACAACAGTCTACTGCAGGAAAGACAACAACAGTCTACTGCAGGAAAGATAACAACAGTCTAAAGCAGGAAAGATATCAACAGCCTACTGCAGGAAAGATAACAACAGTCTACTGCAGGAAAGACAACAACAGTCTACTGCAGGAAAGATATCAACAGCCTACTGCAGGAAAGATAACAACAGTCTACTGCAGGAAAGATAACAACAGTCTACTGCAGGAAAGACAACAACAGTCTAGTGCAGGAAAGATAACAACAGTCTACTGCAGGAAAGATATCAACAGTCTACTGCAGGAAAGATAACAACAGTCTAAAGCAGGAAAGATAACAACAGTCTAAAGTAGGAAAGATAACAACAGTCTAGTGCAGGAAAGATAACAACAGTCTAAAGCAGGAAAGATAACAACAGTCTAGTGCAGGAAAGATAACAACAGTCTAGTGCAGGAAAGATATCAGCAGTCTACTGCAGGAAAGATAACAACGGTCTACTGCAGGAAAGATAACAACAGTCTACTGCAGGAAAGATAACAACAGTCTACTGCAGGAAAGATATCAACAGCCTACTGCAGGAAAGATAACAACAGTCTACTGCAGGAAAGATAACAACAGTCTACTGCAGGAAAGATAACAACAGTCTACTGCAGGAAAGACAACAACAGTCTAGTGCAGGAAAGATAACAACAGTCTAAAGCAGGAAAGATAACAAGTCTAGTGCAGGAAAGATAACAACAGTCTACTGCAGGAAAGACAACAACAGTCTACTGCAGGAAAGATAACAACAGTCTACTGCAGGAAAGACAAAAACAGTCTACTGCAGGAAAGATAACAACAGTCTACTGCAGGAAAGACAAAAACAGTCTACTGCAGGAAAGATAACAACAGTCTACTGCAGGAAAGATAACAACAGTCTACTGAAGGAAAGACAACAACAGTATACTGCAGGAAAGATAACAACAGTCTAAAGCAGGAAAGATATCAACAGCCTACTGCAGGAAAGATAACAACAGTCTACTGCAGGAAAGACAACAACAGTCTACTGCAGGAAAGATAACAACAGCCTACTGCAGGAAAGATATCAACAGCCTACTGCAGGAAAGATAACAACAGTCTACTGCAGGAAAGATAACAACAGTCTACTGCAGGAAAGATATCAACAGTCTACTGCAGGAAAGATAACAACAGTCTACTGCAGGAAAGATAACAACAGTCTACTGCAGGAAAGATATCAACAGTCTACTGCAGGAAAGATAACAACAGTCTAAAGCAGGAAAGATAACAACAGTCTAAAGCAGGAAAGATAACAACAGTCTAGTGCAGGAAAGATAACAACAGTCTAAAGCAGGAAAGATAACAACAGTCTAGTGCAGGAAAGATAACAACAGTCTAGTGCAGGAAAGATATCAACAGTCTACTGCAGGAAAGATAACAACAGTCTACTGCAGGAAAGATAACAACAGTCTACTGCAGGAAAGATAACAACAGTCTACTGCAGGAAAGATAACAACAGTCTACTGCAGGAAAGATAACAACAGTCTACTGCAGGAAAGACAACAACAGTCTACTGCAGGAAAGATAACAACAGTCTAAAGCAGGAAAGATATCAACAGCCTACTGCAGGAAAGATAACAACAGTCTAGTGCAGGAAAGATATCAACAGTCTACTGCAGGAAAGATAACAACAGTCTAGTGCAGGAAAGATATCAACAGTCTACTGCAGGAAAGATAACAACAGTCTAGTGCAGGAAAGATATCAACAGCCTACTGCAGGAAAGATAACAACAGTCTAGTGCAGGAAAGATATCAACAGTCTACTGCAGGAAAGATAACAACAGTCTACTGCAGGAAAGATAACAACAGTCTACTGCAGGAAAGATAACAACAGTCTACTGCAGGAAAGATAACAACAGTCTACTGCAGGAAAGACAACAACAGTCTACTGCAGGAAAGATAACAACAGTCTAAAGCAGGAAAGATATCAACAGCCTACTGCAGGAAAGATAACAACAGTCTACTGCAGGAAAGACAACAACAGTCTACTGCAGGAAAGATATCAACAGCCTACTGCAGGAAAGATAACAACAGTCTACTGCAGGAAAGATAACAACAGTCTACTGCAGGAAAGACAACAACAGTCTAGTGCAGGAAAGATAACAACAGTCTACTGCAGGAAAGATATCAACAGTCTACTGCAGGAAAGATAACAACAGTCTAAAGCAGGAAAGATAACAACAGTCTAAAGTAGGAAAGATAACAACAGTCTAGTGCAGGAAAGATAACAACAGTCTAAAGCAGGAAAGATAACAACAGTCTAGTGCAGGAAAGATAACAACAGTCTAGTGCAGGAAAGATATCAGCAGTCTACTGCAGGAAAGATAACAACGGTCTACTGCAGGAAAGATAACAACAGTCTACTGCAGGAAAGATAACAACAGTCTACTGCAGGAAAGATATCAACAGCCTACTGCAGGAAAGATAACAACAGTCTACTGCAGTAAAGATAACAACAGTCTACTGCAGGAAAGATAACAACAGTCTACTGCAGGAAAGACAACAACAGTCTACTGCAGGAAAGATAACAACAGTCTACTGCAGGAAAGATATCAACAGTCTACTGCAGGAAAGATAACAACAGTCTAAAGCAGGAAAGATAACAACAGTCTAAAGCAGGAAAGATAACAACAGTCTAGTGCAGGAAAGATAACAACAGTCTAAAGCAGGAAAGATAACAAGTCTAGTGCAGGAAAGATAACAACAGTCTACTGCAGGAAAGACAAAAACAGTCTACTGCAGGAAAGATAACAACAGTCTACTGCAGGAAAGACAAAAACAGTCTACTGCAGGAAAGATAACAACAGTCTACTGCAGGAAAGACAAAAACAGTCTACTGCAGGAAAGATAACAACAGTCTACTGCAGGAAAGATAACAACAGTCTACTGAAGGAAAGACAACAACAGT
The DNA here is from genome assembly GCA_032433765.1 of Megaustenia siamemsis. Classification (NCBI taxonomy): domain Eukaryota; kingdom Metazoa; phylum Mollusca; class Gastropoda; order Stylommatophora; family Ariophantidae; genus Megaustenia; species Megaustenia siamemsis. The sequence continues at coordinate 17,222,623 of JAVIAB010000139.1, read as the reverse complement.
ATACTGCAGGAAAGATAACAACAGTCTAAAGCAGGAAAGATATCAACAGTCTACTGCAGGAAAGATAACAACAGTCTACTGCAGGAAAGACAACAACAGTCTACTGCAGGAAAGATAACAACAGCCTACTGCAGGAAAGATATCAACAGCCTACTGCAGGAAAGATAACAACAGTCTACTGCAGGAAAGATAACAACAGTCTACTGCAGGAAAGATATCAACAGTCTACTGCAGGAAAGATAACAACAGTCTACTGCAGGAAAGATAACAACAGTCTACTGCAGGAAAGATAACAACAGTCTACTGCAGGAAAGATATCAACAGCCTACTGCAGGAAAGATAACAACAGTCTACTGCAGGAAAGATATCAACAGTCTACTGCAGGAAAGATAACAACAGTCTACTGCAGGAAAGATATCAACAGTCTACTGCAGGAAAGATAACAACAGTCTAAAGCAGGAAAGATAACAACAGTCTAAAGCAGGAAAGATAACAACAGTCTAGTGCAGGAAAGATAACAACAGTCTAAAGCAGGAAAGATAACAAGTCTAGTGCAGGAAAGATAACAACAGCCTACTGCAGGAAAGACAAAAACAGTCTACTGCAGGAAAGATAACAACAGTCTACTGCAGGAAAGATAACAACAGTCTACTGAAGGAAAGACAACAACAGTCTACTGCAGGAAAGATAACAACAGTCTAAAGCAGGAAAGATATCAACAGCCTACTGCAGGAAAGATAACAACAGTCTACTGCAGGAAAGACAACAACAGTCTACTGCAGGAAAGATAACAACAGCCTACTGCAGGAAAGATATCAACAGCCTACTGCAGGAAAGATAACAACAGTCTACTGCAGGAAAGATAACAACAGTCTACTGCAGGAAAGATATCAACAGTCTACTGCAGGAAAGATAACAACAGTCTACTGCAGGAAAGATAACAACAGTCTACTGCAGGAAAGATAACAACAGTCTACTGCAGGAAAGATATCAACAGCCTACTGCAGGAAAGATAACAACAGTCTACTGCAGGAAAGATATCAACAGTCTACTGCAGGAAAGATAACAACAGTCTACTGCAGGAAAGATATCAACAGTCTACTGCAGGAAAGATATCAACAGTCTAGTGCAGGAAAGATATCAACAGTCTACTGCAGGAAAGATATCAACAGTCTACTGCAGGAAAGATAACAACAGTCTAGTGCAGGAAAGATAACAACAGTCTAGTGCAGGAAAGATAACAACAGTCTACTGCAGGAAAGATAACAACAGTCTGCTGCAGGAAAAAAAAAAAGCAACAGTCTGATATACAGGATAGATCAACATCAATACCATGCCTAGTTTATGGTTATTTTTCCACAAATTCATTGTTGGTCTCTTTAACTCTGAGCTTCTTATGGAGTTGTCCATTGTGTAGTGAGGATCTTCTGATGACCAACTAACTTTCTATCTATATGTTTAGCATCCATCTGTGTCTCATTTTCTTTGAACATTATCCATCATTCATAATTTCTGCACCCATCCATCTGCATTTCATTCTTTAATATTATCCACATGTTCTGCATCCACCTGTGCATCATATTCTTTGATATTATCCATACATTTTGCATAAATCATTGAAATGCCAAAGGTGATTTTTGAAAGCCATCCACATTGAGAAGCTAAGACTTGTAGTTACACTAACAAGCTACATGACCCACAAACATAATTACATCTATCACCCACATTGAGAAGCTAAGACTTGTAGTTACACTAACAAGCTACATGACCCACAAACATAATTACATCTATCATCCACATTGAGAAGCTAAGACTTGTAGTTACACTAACAAGCTACATGACCCACAAACATAATTACATCTATCATCCACATTGAGAAGCTAAGACTTGTAGTTACACTAACAAGGTACATGACCCACAAACATAATTACATCTATCACCCACATTGAGAAGCTAAGACTTGTAGTTACACTAACAAGGTACATGACCCACAAACATAATTACATCTATCATCCACATTGAGAAGCTAAGACTTGTAGTTACACTAACAAGGTACATGACCCACAAACATAATTACATCTATCACCCACATTGAGAAGCTAAGACTTGTAGTTACACTAACAAGCTACATGACCCACAAACATAATTACATCTATCATCCACATTGAGAAGCTAAGACTTGTAGTTACACTAACAAGCTACATGACCCACAAACATAATTACATCTATCACCCACATTGAGAAGCTAAGACTTGTAGTTACACTAACAAGCTACATGACCCACAAACATAATTACATCTATCACCCACATTTTTGTATAGGGTTAACAGTTTGTATAGAAATAAAGTCAAGGTTACTTCAATGCCTTACTAGGCGTATGAGAAGTACAGTGTTAGCGATCATATTTTTCTATGACCACAGCACATTTTTGATATAGCCGATATCATGCCAGGCCACCTTTACAAACAGAAAAAACATCTCTTGTACCCATTTTTAGATGCTGGATGAACCCTAGAGATTTGTTGGTCTGAAAAAAATCAGCACTTTCTGATCAGAAATTGACCACACTAACCTTTCAGCCACAGAGGCTTCAAAAGTTTGTATGTGGCCGAAAAAAACATGACCATGTGCAATATTTCTATCTATTGATCTTTTGAGCCATGGCCGGCCCATAGGGCATATACCCAGATACTCTTTCTCTTTTTCTAAATTTCTTTTTTTCTAGCAGTCTTAATTCTTGCAAAAACATTTATCAAATCTTGCCATTTGTCTCTGTTCTGTGCAAGCATCTCGATCTCATTGAGGGAGCTGATTCCTGCTGTCTCTCTGGTTTCAATCCAAGATGGAGGTTTGTTTTTCTCTCCGCTTGGTACAGAGCCATTGATCAGAAGTATAACAAGCCACTATGGTAAAAACGCCTTTGTTAATGAAGCGTAGACCTGATACAGAATGTGTAAATTAGCAATATTCATGTATGGAAAATTAAAGGTCTAACAATATATATTATAAACATCCAGACCTACTAAAATCTCTATAATTACAGAGTAATCTAACTTCCAATTTCACTGCAGCCCACAGTATTAATGATAAATCTTTGCAAAAATACATATTCAAAGTTGTTTTCATCAAGTCATTTTATTCACACTCCCTGTTGACATGAATCCAATGGAACTGAAAACACTTAATCATCTGATAGCCTGTTGCTTGATCTTATTCTTGACATCAGAAGATACAAGTACACAGCCTATTGTTGACACATTTATGACTTAGCCATGAATTACAAATAACGTTCACAGGTCTTGGACTACAAGCAACAGGCTATTGTTGACACATTTATGACTTAGCCATGAAATACAAATAACATTCACAGGTCTTGGACTACAAGCAACAGGCTATTGTTGACACATTTATGACTTAGCCATGAAGTACAAATAACATTCACAGGTCTTGGACTACAAGCAACAGGCTATTGTTGACACATTTATGACTTAGCCATGAAGTACAAATAACATTCACAGGTCTTGGACTACAAGCAACAGGCTATTGTTGACACATTTATGACTTAGCCATGAAGTACAAATAACATTCACAGGTCTTGGACTACAAGCAACAGGCTATTGTTGACACATTTATGACTTAGCCATGAAGTACAAATAACATTCACAGGTCTTGGACTACAAGCAACAGGCTATTGTTGACACATTTATGACTTAGCCATGAAGTACAAATAACATTCACAGGTCTTGGACTACAAGCAACAGGCTATCAGATGATTAAGCGTTTCAGTTCCATTGGATTTATGTCAACAGGGAGTGTGAATAAAATGACAAGAAGAAAATAACTTGAAGAACTTACCAATATCTGAGGCAAACTTTTTATGTGATGGAGCATACAGACTCAGCAGAGCTATCACATACACATTCCACATGCCATATACACCTGCAAATAAAGTGTTTGATACCACAATATAATATGTTAGATTGAGATCTAGTACAACTAAATGCTGACAACTTTACAATAGCCACCATATTATGTCATATTTAACAATACAGATCCAATTCTAAAATGAAATCATCAAGTATTTTTTTACTTCTTATTCATCAGAAATATTGATTAGACTTAAGTGTCAAACATGCACCAATAATATGACCTTGTCTGAATATGTGTTGTGTGTGCATCTGTGTATGGAGAGGTTGTATGACAAGACTGAATCAAGCAATGATTGGATCATACACAATGAAACTAGATTAGCTTTTATCAATGGAATATGTGGAGCCGCGATAGCTCAGTGGTCAGTGAACTGGACTACAAAGGACAAGGGGTAGGGTTTGATCCCAACTGACGGCTTTCGGGTTCACCCAGCCTTAAATGGGTACCAGATTTTTTTCTGGAAAAGTGAAACGGCACGGGTGTAATACCGACCACATGACCCCAAAAATCACGTGCAGAAGGTCTGTAAAATTTATGGTCACTAACACCATATTCCCTATACGCCACTTGGCGTGACGGGGGTACTTTACTTTTTTTTTTTTTTAATCAATGGAATGAATATATACAATGAAAGCATATCAGCTTTCATCAATGGAACATAAACAATGAAAGCATATCAGCTTTCATCAATGGAACATAAACAATGAAAGCATATCAGCTTTCATCAATGGAACATAAACAATGAAAGCATATCAGCTTTCATCAATGGAACATATACAATGAAAGCATATCAGCTTTCATCAATGGAACATATACAATGAAAGCATATCAGCTTTCATCAATGGAACATGTACAATGAAAGCATATCAGCTTTCATCAATGGAACATATACAATGAAAGCATATCAGCTTTCATCAATGGAACATATACAATGAAAGCATATCAGCTTTCATCAATGGAACATATAAAGCCCATTCACTGTCACAAATGGAACATATACAATGAAAGCCCATTCACTGTCACAAATGGAACATATACAATGAAAGCCCATTCACTGTCACAAATAGAGTCATGAGCATCATCATCATGTGATTGAATGATGATAACAACTGGAGAGGCGTGACACTTTTGTCAGTTGCCTCAAAGTTATTCTGCATAATCATCCTAAATAGAATAAAGGATTCAATAGATACAGTAATGCGTGAAGAACAGGCAGGGTTTAGAAAAGGGAGCCACATTTTCACAACATTTTCACTCTATGACTTATATTGGAGGAACACATTGAAAAGCGAAAACCTTTTGTACTTAACTTTATCGACTTCAAAAAAGCATTTGACAGTATTCATAGAGGTTCTGAAGAAATGCTGCACTGGTAATAAAGGCATCGAATGGATACAAGGAGACCATTTGGAGGACCTTGACTTTGCTAATGACGTAGTTCTCATCAGCAGCCAGATAAAAACGATGCGGGAAAACACACATGAACTATCATCAATAGCCAGCAAAATTGGGCTTGAGATCAATCATGAAAAGACTAAAGTCATGAAAAATTTAATTCCAACAGATTACAAAATATACATGGAAAACAAACCAGTAGAAGAGATCAATCACTTTATCTGTCTTGGAAGTCACATTGATCGAGAAGGGGATACAAGCAAAGAAATTAGAATCAGAATAGCTAAAGCAGCAATGTCTTTCAGAAGCCTTGAAAAATTGTGGAAATCAAAACTCATCAGCACAAACACAAAACTTAGACTATTCAAATCAAAGGTACTATCAACCCTTACGTATGCGTGTGAAAGCTGGAAAACAACAAGAGATATAGAAACAAAGTTGAACGCATTCAAAAATAAATGTCTAAGGAAAATACTTGGTATAGCATAGTGTGGAATGAATTCAAAACAAACGAGGAAATTAGAGAAATCGCCAATCAACCACTAATATCTTCAGTAATAAAGAAAAGACGATGGTCATATGTTGGACATGTGATGAGAAGAGATAATAAATGAATAGCAAAGCAAGCCCTTATATGGGAAACAATAGGTAAGAGAAAAAGAGGAAGACCCAGAGAGACACTGAGAAGAACATTGATGAGAGAGGCAAGAACAGCATGATTCGGCTCTCTCAATGAGATAGAGTTGCTTGCACAGAACAGAGACAAATGGCGAGATTTGATAAAATATCTTTAAAAGAATTGAAAACTGCTAGAACAAAAATTCAGATAAGAGAAGGAGTATCTTGGTCTACGCCCTCTGGGCTGGCTACGGATCGAAAGGTCAATAGATAGATAGATTGATGAAGAGGTGAATACCATGATTTCTAGAGCTAGTAGCGTATGAAACATCTACATTTGGCAGCATGCTTGCTTCAACTTGCAAAGGTTTTTAGAGTTGGTAAGCTGCCAGTTTTACAAAATCACTTCCATACAAGCTGCCTTAGGAAGATGATGAACATCAAATAGCAGGACAAGATTCCAGATGTTATTAATTTGGGAAGAGATGATATTCCCAGTACTGACACTGTTCTGATGTACATACAACCCCACTAGATGGGCCAGATAGTCCACATGCTTATATGACAATCTGTAGAATGGTAAAGGTGAACAAAATCAGTGTTTTCCATACTCATTCTTTTCTTCTTAATTTGCCTTTCAGCATCATAGGGAGATATAATTTGTAGTCTTTTGCTGGCCTCTGCTACTGTTATGTAATATTCCATCAATCCATCTATATCAATAAAATAAGTTACAGCCACAAGAATGTAGTAACTGAAAGACTTGTATAAGATATGAGTATCAATAAAATAAGTTATAGCCACAAGAATGTAGTAACAGAAAGACTTGTATAAGATTTGAGTGTCAATAAAATAAGTTATAGCCACGAGAATGTAGTAACAGAAAGACTTGTATAAGATTTGAGTATCAATAAAATAAGTTATAGCCACAAGAATGTAGTAACAGAAAGACTTGTATAAGATATCTTCTTATTTCCTTCCTCATCTGCCTTTCGGCTTTGAGGGGAGATATAATTTGCGGTCTTTTGCTCTTCTGTTCGCCTCTGCTGCTGTTATGTTTCCTAGTGCTAATATTCCATCAATCCATATTTTTCGTGGTCGACCCTTGGTATAAGATATGAGTATCAATAAAATAAGTTGCAGCCACAAGAGCATGGTAACTGAAAGACTTGTAAGATATAAGTATCAATAAAATAAGTTGCAGCCACAAGAGCATGGTAACTGAAAGACTTGTAAGATATAAGTATCAATAAAATAAGTTGCAGCCACAAGAATTAGTAAATGCCAATCCTCACCTGTGAGAAATGCACTTGTATACTCCAAACCAACATCATCATCTCCCCACTTCCAGTGGCCCTCACTGACTTGACCAATGATGAAGGAGATTACAGTCAAGGCAGCACATAGCAGCGTGGCGACCATCAAGAACTTGAATCGAAAAATGAGCCCCTGCATAGACAGCAATAACTTTGTGTCAACCAATAAAATACAATGGATGTTTCTCACATATACCTACATTAATCCTTCAATAAATGTTTCTCAAATATACCTACATTAATCCTTCAATAAATGTTTCTCAAATATACCTACATTAATCCTACAATAAATGTTTCTCAAATATACCTACATTAATCCTTCAATAAATGTTTCTCAAATATACCTACATTAATCCTTCAATAAATGTTTCTCAAATATACCTACATTAATCCTTCAATAAATGTTTATCAAATATACCTACATTAATCCTACAATGAATGTTTCTCAAATCTATCTATCTATCGATCTTTCGAGCCGTAGCCAGTCCATAGGGCATAGACCCAGATACTCTTTCACTTATCTAAATTTTTATTCTAGCAGTTTTTAATCCTTGTATAAATATTTTAACAAATCTCGCCATTTGTTTCTGCTCTGTGCAAGCAACTCTATCTTATTGAGAGAGTCGATTCCAGCTGCTCTTGCCTCTCTGATCAATGTTCTTTTCAGTGTCTCTCTAGGTCAGCCTTTTTTCCTCTTACCTGTTGTTTCTCACATGAGGGCTTGCTTGGTTATTATCTCTCATCACATGTCCAACATATGACCATCGTCTTTTCTTGATTACTGAAGATATTAGTGGTTGATTGGGGATTTCTCTAATTTCCTAATTTGTTCCACGATATAACCAAGTAATTTCATTAGACATTTATTTTCGAATGCATTCAATTTTGTTTCTATGTCTCTTGTTGTTTTCCAGTTTTCGCATGCATACGTAAGGGTTGATAATACGTTTGATTTGAATAGTCTAAGTTTTGTATTTGTGCTGATGAGTTTTGATTTCCACAACTTTTTAAGGCTTCTGAAAGACATTGCTGCTTTAGCTATTCTGATTCTAATTTCTTTACTTGTATCCCCTTCCCGATCAATGTGACTTCCAAGATAGATGAAGTGATCGATCTCTTCCAGTGATCGAACCGCAGGAGCTCAGATCTCATTACAGCAGTATGTCTCTCAGCATAAAACCCAAGTTTTGTGTTGATTTACCATTCTTATTTGGCTCATGGCATAGTGCTATTGTCCCTTCAGATTTGGTTCACTTTCAGTCTATTCAAGGTTGTAGCTTCACATTCATTGCCTGAATCAATCACTCATCTTGCCTCCTTGGTCCATTACTTGACATTCTCCACAACAGCCAAGTTACCAAGCTTGTCTGCTCATTAATTTTATTATACATTTGAATATCCTGGTGCAAAAACAAAGCTCATGTTTGTCAACCGTGACCTCTTCAGTTTCCAACCACTGCCATTGAGTCCAGACCATTTTGATCACTCCGAGTCATTGACTCACTGAGAAAACATGCTTGGGTAAAAGTATGGACTTCTAGCCAAGCTATTGCTTTAATTACTGTAGTGACCCACATTATCAAACCATCTACAGTCAAAGTAAACCTGTTGTTGTCTTCCTTGGCAATTCTTCCTCAGACCTGAGCTGTGAAGGCTCATGAGCACCATCATGCTGAACAACAGATGCATCTGTGTAGATGAGTACTTCCCCTTCAGATGAATTCTCAAAATCAAAGCCTGTACTTATGCTTCCATGACCACTGGATTTTGTTTTCTGGAGCCCCTTTTCATTTTGATGTATACTACTGGCACCTGCACACATCTGGTTGTATGTCCTCGAGTGAACAAAGTCCAGAACCTGACCTATCCTAGATTTCACTCTCTTTAACCTGCTACTTTTCTCACTTGTTATTTCACTATGCAGTGGATGTTGTGTATCAGCCTGATCCAAGTTAGGCATAATTATAGGATTCCCACATTACTACAACAGTCAATACTACCTGGTGGTCTGGATGACTGCTTGAACCAATTTCTCTTGAAACTAATTAACACATTACAGATGACACTTTCTAGCTATGATGCTAATGTGGACTCACAACTCCTCTTATGGACTCAATATGCTGCTCTGCTAACTTTGACCAAACATTAGTGTTCTTCTAACATCTTATCTATCTACACTGGTTAACAGTGTATCACAGAGAAAAATGGCAATCTCTCTATTTACATTATAATGACCACTCCTTGCCACCCACGTGCTGTTAAATATATTAATTTTCTCTACACCCACATATTCTAGTGGATACTCCTTGCTGACCTTGTCTATCTGCCTACGTTGTCTGGTCTTATGCCCTTGGCCTATTTTGCTGTGAACTATTCTTTGTCATTGAGTGCCGTTGTGGCAGTATCTTGTTTGGTTATCTTCTGTGGCTTTTTTTTTCTATCTTGCTACTTTCATTTCATCTATATAGACACACATATAACTCGTCATCATAGTTTTTGAACAAATATAACACAGTTTTTATTACTGACATCCACATCTGGTTTGACAACATGTCTCTGGTACAATCAACAAGTTCTAATATTTTGTTATAAATCTTGACGTTACTTTCGCGTTACTTGGTAGAGCCTGTCGGCGGTATTTATCACAAGTAACTTTCGTAACCGTAATCAAGTTATTTTTCAATCTGTGTATATATATATATATATATATATATATATATATATATATATATATATATATATATATATATATATATATATATATATATATATATATATAGTTATAGCTTGAGATATTAAAGTTCTAAATCCAAAACGTATATCACAAAAATCTCTAAACGAACTGTTTTAATCTAACTCCTAATTCCTACACTCTGTCTAGAGACAGGTTCTCTGCTCTTGTCTACTATTTCTGACTAGTGTGTTCCCTTGAGCTTCGTGGGCGAAAAAGTTCTAACTCCTAATACTATCTTCTGCCTTGAGACAGATATCTAGTCTCTTCTACTACATCCTCTCTGATGTGTCCTCTCCGCTTTGTGCGTGCAAAGTGTTCTCTCTAATCAGTCTCCATGGGGTCTTTTTGTGTCTATCTTAGCCACTCCCACCTGGCTAAGGATGATGGGAATCCAATCTATAATCTCCTTATCATTCGTCTGTGTCCAATCACAATTTCATTAACTCTGCCTTCTAATTATGTCCATAGTCTCATTACTTGAGGAGTCCTGCCGACACCTATCCATCCTCCTAAACTTTGTTTCCCTAACAACTAAAGCTTTCATTGGCCCTTGACCAATGGAATGCGGCGATTTCTCTGTCTGAATTCTTTGATCTGCAAGTCAGAGAGAACTCAAAGCATTTCTCACCGATGAACATCACAAGATGTCCCGGCGTCTGTGAGTCTCTTGATTACGTCCCCTGTCTGCGGCTCATGGTCCGTCAGTTGTTAAAAGCGCAGGGTAACTAACGACTGCAAGTAGTTTTCAGTGGGGCTGATTAGTCTCGTGTCTGTCTCCTCATCGCTTCGCAGAATTGAAGGGCACAGAATGTTTCAGGGCTGGACTAGCGATAGCAATCTCATGTCAACAGGTGTTGAACACCTGTTCATACGGAGTCCATTGTTATTCTCCGTTGTGTTACGTAACTTCAGATTGAACATCTGTTCATACCTTCTACACAATCAGATAGCTGTTACGCCTCGGCGTCTGAGTTTGGTAGACTAACTTACGCTTGCTAATTCTTCTTAAGTTTCCTTTGTCATCCGACCTCAACTTGTCTTCCTCTCATGTTCATCATATTCTTCTTCTATTGCCTGGATCAGTCACACAATCACCACATCCAAGGTTGGCTACCATGGAGCCCCATTTCACCCTGTCTCTTGCTTTGATGGTGCAGGTTGTCATAGGCGGACTTGTCCATCTTTTGATGTTACTTATCCATGTTAGTCGTGGTCTGCCTCTTTTACCTTGTATTTTCCCCTCCAGGATTACTTTTAGTAGGCTGTTGTGTCTTTTAACATGCCCCAAAAATCTTATTTGTCTTGTTTAAATTGTGTTTAGTAGTTCTCATTTCATTTTTAGTTGTTTTAAGACTTCATCGTTTGTTTTCTTTTCTTTCCAACCAATTCTACCTATTCTTCTATAAAGCAATTCATCAAAACCACTAAATGATAACGAAGCCAAAAAATAGACAGATAAAAAGATAAAAATAATAAATCAAATCAAATAGTTAAGTCATCACTATAAGAACAGCCATAGGCAAAAAAAACAACCTATTTCGATATAACATTTTATTATTCCTTAGTTTTAGTCTGTTATTTGTTTTGATGTTAATATATTTTTCATGGCATTAAAATTACTTTTTGCCATTCCTATTCTTTTGTTTATTTCATTTTTAGATTTTCCATTACTGGTTATAATATGTCCAAGGTAGTTGTAGCTCTGAACTGTCTCCAGTTCTATTCATTCAATTTTGACATCCACTTGTAGGTTTTGAATATTATCTTTGTTGATGACCATATTTTTAATATTTTTCATATCCATATCTAATCCATATTTTTTGCTTGTCATGTTTATTTCATTAAGTAATTGTTATAGATCTTTAGGATTTTCTGCTAGTAGAACAGTATCATCAGCATATCTTAAGTTATTGATTATCTTTCCATTAATGTTTAGGTCTGGCATCTCTATGATGTTTTTAAAGATTTGCTCAGTGTATAGATTGAACAAGTTTGGTGATAGGATGCATCCCTGTCTTACTCCTCTTTTTATATCAATAGGTGTAGAGTTCTCTTTGTTATATTTTATTATTGCTGTTTGCTCCCAGTATAAATTACATATTAGTCATATGCCCGTGTCATCTAGATGTATATCTTAAGGCAGTCTATAAGTTGATTATGGTGTATTCTATTAAAAGCTTTGGTGTAGTCTATGAAACAGGCATATATTAGTTTGTTTACTTCTATGTACTTTTCAATTAATATCCTCATGCAGAATATGGCTTCTTTTGTCCCACTGTTTTTCCTAAATCCAAATTGCTGTTCTTCTAATTTAATACTGCTTTTATTCTGAATCCTTCCTTGTATAACTTTTAGCAACAATTTTTGTTACATGGCTTATTAGGCTTACTGTTCTAAAGTCATTGCATTCAACTGCACCATTCTTTTTATTTAATGTAATGAAAGTTCATGTTTTTGAACTATTCTTTAACAACTTTCATGTTCTTATGCTCTGCTATACTTGGTCATAAGTAAAAATATAGACTGGAAAGGGAACAGAAGATGTTAATGCACATCACTGTTACCTCCTCTTTTGTTTGTGTGTGTGAGAGAGAGAGAGAGAGAGAGAGAGAGAGAGAGAGAGAGAGAGAGAGAGAGAGAGAGAGAGAGAGAGAGTGGGAGGGAGAGAGAGAAACGTGCAAAGAAAAAATCCAATCCCAGGAACCAATTTAAGGCTGCCCTATAACATCCATGGGAGACGCGATAGCTAAGTGATTAGTGAACTGGACTACAAAGGACAAGAGGTAGGGTTAGATCCCAACCGACGGCTTCCAGTTCACCCAGCCTTTAATGGGTACCAAATTTTTTTCTGGGAAAGTAAAGTGGCACAGGCGTAATACCGACCACATAACTCCAAAAAATCATGTGCCGAAGGTCTGTAAAATTTATGGTCACTAACACCATATTCCCTATATGCCACTTGGCGTGACGGGGGTACTTTATTTTTTTTTTTACTTATAACACCCATAGCAGTGATCTCCGCAATATGTGCCATTTTGGCACGCAAGGTTTCTGTTTTTGAGATTGTGGTTCTGCCCTCGGCTCGAAAGGACAATAGATAGATAGATATAACATCCACAACCTTCAAAATTGTTGCTGTACCAAAGATTCCAAGACAGAACAAAAAACATCTCCAAAAACATGCAACCCGAGACAGAAATGAGAGCCCTATCACTTATCTTTCTCCTGGAAAAATACAGCAGAAACGTAGACACTGGTTTTCACCGATGGATCCGCATCTGAAGCATCAAAACCTACCAGAGTGGAAAGACAAAAACATACTCTCTTCCAGCTGGAGAAAGGTGCACAAATTTCAGAATGAAGACAGTAGAACTCCACACAGCCATACAAACTCTCAACACACATGAGGTCCCAGGTACAAAAATTGTCATCCCCTGTTATCCCCAGCAATACGAGTTCCGTCATACAATCTATGTCAAGCCCAAAACTGATCAGACTCATTAAAGAAATAAAGAACAACATATGTACGCTGTCAGAAGAAACAAAACTAGTCCTGCAGTGGGTCCCAGGACACACTGTGGCATCTCTGGAGATGAGGAAGCAGATGAACTCACAAAAGGGAGCCTTCGACGGTCTAACCAACCCCAGAACTTCTAAGAAAGAAAGACAATTCCTGAAAAATGCTAGGAAAACAGAATGGAGGGAGTTACATGGAGAATATGAGCCCAAGCATGACAGATTAAACAAGCTAGGAAAACAGAATGGAGGGAGTTACATGGAAATTTGAGTGAGAACATGACAGATTAAACAAGCTAGGAAAACAGAATGGAGGGAGTTACATGGAAAATATGAGCCAGAGCCTGACAGATTAAACAAGCTAGGAAAACAGAATGGAGGGAGTTACATGGAAATTTGAGTGAGAACATGACAGATTAAACAAACGTCCAGGAGCACAAACATGGCCCACAGAAACAACCCTACATGACAAATTGTGGGGAACCAGTAATGATCTCAAATGTACCATCTTGTTCGTGACCCAAGCTGGTCTAAATGACTAAATACAAAGCAATAGCTGATCACTGAAGACGTTGTTGTGAAAATGAGAGCTTAAAGATAAGACAGAAGAAAGGTAACTTACCATGTAATACTGACGTCTCAGGGTTGACATATGCAGCAGTGAGGTGCGCTTGGAGCGAATGTTTCTCAATACTCTGAATACCATATAGCACAGAAATACAAAGTATAGGCAGGCAGCAATGGCTGCTACGATGATGAACCCAAACTAAGCTGTGTCAAGGATCAAGTTAACAGTTTCCATCAGGCACTGATTCATTTTCAACAAAACTTATATTCTGCATTCACAATGACTGCTCCTGTTCAAGGACATTAAATGGGCACAGATGCATTGTGTTGTTATAGACAAGAAGCTACAATACTTGACACCAACATGTTTCACTTCAGCAATGGCTTTTTTGGGTAATAGGATGCCTTTCCTTGTCAACCCCTTGTCACTTGGTCAGACTGATTAGTCTGTTTTCCAGTTGCGCTCTGTGTAGGGGTGGAGCAGTGTCTTGATCTGCTGAGCCCACTGATCCTGATGTAAGCAGTCAGCACTGACTATATCCAGCCAGTTGGGTATTCTTGCAACCCCACTCCCCCCCCCCCCTTTTTCTGTCCCTTTTTTTTTTTTTAACATTTATTCACCCATAGTGTCTAGTCATTGCAGAAAATACAGTCACTGAAACCATTTGGGTGCATCTTTTTATTTGTATTTTTTTTTTCTCAAAGGAACCTAATTAAAGAAGTGACGATGGAAATACTCTCTTTTTGATGAAAGTTATTTAGAACCATTGCCTGTGTAGCCAAATAAAGTATGCATGGACCAATGGCACACTTTGGGAGATGCCGTGATATGACATGGAGTGGATATGGGAACAATGTCTCAAATGCAATGCCACCAACTCCATTGATAGGACGAGATCTACTATTAGCTGATAAGTAATCTTCTTTCCTTCCTCATTTGTCTTTCATCTTCAAGAGAATAAATAGCTTTGGCCTCTTCTGCCACATTTCTAAGTATTTCTAGCATTCTGTATACACAACTTCTTCTATGATGTCTTATCTAATAAAACTATTCTTTTCATAGCATTTGTTGATAGCTATGTGGATTGTATTTTTTGTCTTGATATACAGCAAATCAATGTACTTGTTTCTTTATAATTTTAACTTTGAGGGTGATTCTTGTGTTCCTAACCACTTCTAATGTTGTCTCTCTAGCTGACTCCCATCACATGTCTGATACACTTCACTATGAAATTGTTCCAGAACCTAGTGTCACTGACCTCTATCATGTCTGATACGCTTCACTATGAAATTGTTCCAGAACCTAGTGTCACTGACCTCCATCATGTCTGATACACTTCACTATGAAATTGTTCCAGAACCTAGTGTCACTGACCTCCATCATGTCTGATACACTTCACTATGAAATTGTTCCAGAACCTAGTGTCACTGACCTCCATCATGTCTGATACACTTCACTATGAAATTGTTTCAGAACCTAGTGTCACTGACCTCCATCATGTCTGATACACTTCACTATGAAATTGTTCCAGAACCTGGTATCACTGACCTCCATCATGTCTGATAACACTTCACTATGAAATTGTTCCAGAACCTGGTATCACTGACCTCCATCATGTCTGATACACTTCACTGTGAAACTGTTCCAGAACCTAGTGTCACTGACCACCATCATGTCTGATACACTTCACTATGAAATTGTTCCAGAACCTGGTATCACTGACCTCCATCATGTCTGATACACTTCACTATGAAATTGTTCCAGAACCTGGTATCACTGACCTCCATCATGTCTGATACACTTCACTATGAAATTGTTCCAGAACCTGGTATCACTGACCTCCATCATGTCTGATACACTTCACTATGAAATTGTTCCAGAACCTAGTGTCACTGACCTCCATCATGTCTGATACACTTCACTATGAAATTGTTCCAGAACCTGGTATCACTGACCTCCATCATGTCTGATACACTTCACTATGAAATTGTTCCAGAACCTGGTATCACTGACCTCCATCATGTCTGATTCACTTCACTATGAAATTGTTCCAGAACCTGGTATCACTGACCTCCATCATGTCTGATACACTTCACTATGAAATTGTTCCAGAACCTGGTATCACTGACCTCCATCATGTCTGATACACTTCACTATGAAATTGTTCCAGAACCTAGTGTCACTGACCTCCATCATGTCTGATACACTTCACTATGAAATTGTTCCAGAACCTGGTATCACTGACCTCCATCATGTCTGATACACTTCACTATGAAATTGTTCCAGAACCTAGTGTCACTGACCTCCATCATGTCTGATACACTTCACTATGAAATTGTTCCAGAACCTGGTATCACTGACCTCCATCATGTCTGATACACTTCACTATGAAATTGTTCCAGAACCTAGTGTCACTGACCTCCATCATGTCTGATACACTTCACTATGAAATTGTTCCAGAACCTAGTGTCACTGACCTCCACCATGTCTGATACACTTCACTATGAAATTGTTCCAGAACCTAGTGTCACTGACCTCCATCATGTCTGATACACTTCACTATGAAATTGTTCCAGAACCTAGTGTCACTGACCTCTATCATGTCTGATACACTTCACTATGAAATTGTTCCAGAACCTAGTATCACTGACCTCTATCATGTCTGATACACTTCACTATGAAATTGTTCCAGAACCTAGTGTCACTGACCTCTATCATGTCTGATACACTTCACTATGAAATTGTTCAAGAACCTAGTGTCACTGACCTCTATCATGTCTGATACACTTCACTATGAAATTGTTCCAGAACCTAGTGTCACTGACCTCTATCATGTCTGATACACTTCACTATGAAATTGTTCCAGAACCTAGTGTCACTGACCTCTATCATGTCTGATACACTTCACTATGAAATTGTTCCAGAACCTGGTGTCACTGACCTCCATCATGTCTGATACACTTCACTATGAAATTGTTCCAGAACCTAGTGTCACTGACCTCCATCATGTCTGATACACTTCACTATGAAATTGTTTCAGAACCTAGTGTCACTGACCACCATCATGTCTGATACACTTCACTATGAAATTGTACCACTAAGATTTCCACTAAGTAATCTATCTTCCCTAGGTTTCAGATTGATTATTTCCACTAAGTAATCTATCTTCCCTAGGTTTCAGATTGATTATTTCCACTAAGTAATCTATCTTCCCTAGGTTTCAGATTGATTATTTCCACTAAGTAATCTATCTTCCCTAGGTTTCAGATTGATTATTTCCACTAAGTAATCTATCTTCCCTAGGTTTCAGATTGATTATTTCCACTAAGTAATCTATCTTCCCTAGGTTTCAGATTGATTATTTTTGCTGCTATCAAACAAACCGATTGTTAGTGGTTGAGTGATCATCTAATAAGTAGATAAATATCTCATTTACGTTACAGCTCAAATCTAGAGCTACATTCTTGTTGCTGTTTGATTAAAATTCTGGAAAATTTGCTCAAATAACAAGCCTAACCAAGACAATACATTTTAAAGTCAGTTCAGTCAGAATACTATTACTGCTGGCCACGGTTGTTCGTGTAGTACACGACCTTCCACAATACTTCTCAGACACTGTCATTGAACAAGCTGTCTCTACATCGCCATTAATGTCTATTTTGCAAATTTAAAATAAGTTAATTTCCTATTCTTGATGCTCCAGCACTTCTAGACGTCACATGGGGCTCGTTCTTTGTCATTCATCTTTATTCTGGGCAAGATTCAGAGAGTGAAGCTATTTGGAACCGCTGCCCCTAAACTTTGGTTTTATTATCTTACCTATAGCCTAGATGTTATGCTCTGAGAGACTAGCCATTATACAAGGAGCTGTGTTCAATCTCACATGACTTATTAGGATTCATTTGGGTTTCTATAACTGGTTAGATACTGTTTGGTAATGATACTTACCAAACTTGACATCTTCATCAACATCTTGTAGACTATTGGTTTTTCTCTGACAACAATATTTCAGCTAAAATATCTAGCAGTGGTTTTCCTAAGACAATATCTAGCAGTGGTTTTCCTATGACAATATCTAGCTGTGGTTTTCCTATGACAATATCTAGCAGTGGTTTTCCTATGACAATATCTAGCTGTGGTTTTCCTATGACAATATCTAGCTGTGGTTTTCCTATGACAATATCTACTAAAGGCTAACATTTCAATGCACAAGGATACAGCAGTAGCAGCTCCAACTGGTGATGACCATATGCTATAGAATGGATTGACAAGCTGCCTGCCTCTGGGAAAGAAAATTCACAATTTTAATAGAATAGTATTTGAATGTGTGCTGTGTGTAGCGACAGAGAAATCTGTTACTACAGAAACAAAACAGAGAAGACAGCTATGATATTTCTGAGTGTGAATGCTGAGGAAAACCTAAACATTCACTTGTGTTGTAATGGTGGCATTCTCATGTTTTAGAAAATCACTTCTGAATTCAATCTTTTCTTTATCATTTCATTCTATGTTATCTTGCAGTAGTTGCAGGCAGTTCCAAAGAACTATAAACAGTGGGAGATTCTTACTCACTTTACAGTCATCTCAAGCTACACAGAATCTGGTTTAGTGGCCAGATAACTGGATCTGAAGAGATGAGCACAGAATGCAATAGTCACCATTGAGTAGTAAGTGCACCAGTTAGTACTAACCCATCCTCACTTTTTGGGTTAATGGAACCCCCATGAAAGTCAAAGAGTTTTAGTTCAGTGAACATTTCACCTCTGATTTCTTGTGAAGGGTTCCTTTGTGGTGAAGAATACCTCATCTACCATAAAAGCAGATAATAGTTGAGGTTTGTCTAACAGGGGAAAGATGAGGAAAAACTGACTTACATGAGAATACTTCCAAATAAACAGTAAAACAATAATCATTAGATAACCAACACAACTGCTTTAGGGAAATTGATGTTTATTTGTTTGCAATTGCCAGCTTTATGTCTCTAGCTAAGTGAAGTCCTAAGGGAACTGAATTTTGAGTATCACTTTCTTCTATTTTCCACAAAGGCAGCTGCGTGCTCATCCCTCTCAGCATGCAAACAGATATGCTCCAACTTCAGAGGTACTCTCATTTTATTGTTGAGAGTTACAATGTTTTGGGTACAATTTTTCTTACTAATTTTGCCTGGGTGGCGGCCATTTTTGACCAACTGTTTCCAATTTTCAACTGCCAAGTGTTCTTTAATGTTAATAGAAAGCACAGGCACCTCTCGTTTCTTTTTTTGCCATTATCCAAGAGGGCCTACCATTGGATCTCACTCATTGGATACAGAGTCTCAAGTTATGAAGACACGACAACATAGATTTCAGGAGAAACATTTCAACATGTAGTGAGATTTGAACCCAGAGACTTATTGGCTGACATCTTACCTCTAACACCCAACCCTCCCTAGGCAGGATTAACTCAGAATTGGTGTTACATCTACTTTTATTTTAATATTTTGTTGCATTCAACATTCTCTGGGCTCATTCTTTCCTCCACTGCCCAGTCTTAGATTTTCAAGCAATGTACAAAATATTTAATGTACGGTACATCTCAAAGATCACATCTTGCTACTTGTTAAGAGCTGCCCTTGTAAGGATTTTTCTTAAAAAGAAAAAAAATGACTTTTAATTCTGACAAGGCAATTACTAAGGAAAAAAGACCATTAGGGTGATTTTCTAGCCACGATAGCTCAGTGGTTAGTGAACTAGACTACAAAGGACAAGAGGTTGGGTTCGATCCTGATCGACAGCTTCTAGGTTCACCCAGCCTTTAATGGGTACTGGATTTTTTTTGGGAAAGTAAAGCGGCATGGGCATAATGCTGGCCACATTACCCAAAAAAAATAATGTGCCGATGGTCTGTACAAATTATGGTCACTAACACCATATTCTCTATATGCCACTTGGCGTGACGGGGTACTTTACTTACTTTTTTTTTGTAGTGTGATTTCCTGTAACTTTGTTATGGAAACAAAAGTTCAATTTCATTAAAAAAAAATGAATGAAGAATTAAACAATTGCTTTGCTTGTATACGCAATAGCCTTGAAGGAAGAACAACACAGTATTCTCCCTTTCAAACAAACCTTGACACCTCAAACTAAAACTAAACGGTAAAAATCTACATCTGGACCAAAGCCCAAATTTTTCTAGGTACAACGTTTGACATGGAAAACTCAGACGGAAGGAACTTAGCAAAGGATGACGGCATGAACAAATTATTTGGCACAACTTAGGGAGCAGATGGGAGTGTGCTAAATAAGCTTTACTTGGGAGGAGTAAGACCAGTTCTAGAGTATGGTAGTGTAGCATGGGCAACAGATGGGAGTGTGCTAAAGAAGCTTTACTTGGGAGGAGTAAGACCAGTTCTAGAGTATGGTATTGTAACATGGGCAACAGATGGGAGTGTGCTAAAGAAGTTTTACATAGGACAAGACCAGTTCGATAGTATGGTAGTGCAACATGGACAAGAGCAAAAAAGTCACATTTTGAGAAGACCTAGAGACTCCAAAGCAAGCAATGAGAACTATAACTGGTGGTATGAGATCAACACACATTTAGAATTTGATAAAATCACACATTTGTAATCAATGGCAGAGGATTCTGTTGATCCAGGATGATGTTGAGGCCAGGACTCAACAACAAGATGAACAATTCAGAAGTCTGACTAATCATCCCAAGCAGCTGAGAATAAATGGCTTTGGAAAAGGTAGACTACAGTGGGTAAATTTAGTTAAATCAAAAGTTATGTAGAAAGCTGATTCAATAAACTCTATGACAACAGCTAAACCATTCAACAACACAAACACCCACTGTGGAGACAACAGCAACTTCCTGAACATTATATAGATAGAGCCAGAATGGAGAAAAGAGAAGAATAATAATGCTAAGATACATAGAGAAACACTAGTCAAACTCCTCCTTGACACATGCCTACACAGAAGGATCAGCAACCAATGCAATAGAAAATGAAGGAGCAGGAATTGTCATATGCATTAAAAATGGAACATAGAAAATGGCATTGACCACACTCAGACAGCCAGAAACAAAGAGAAGAACACATAAACAAACAAAGCAAAAAGAACAGACAATAAAAATAAAACAATTAAAAGATCAAGAATCAAGAATAACTCTTGAAGAAAACTAAAAGAGGAATTCAAGAAACTTCCTAATGAAATAAAGACAGTAGAAGAAAAGTGGAAACAGTTTGAGAAAACAACACCCATCATCACAACAACAGTATGTGGAACAAAGTTAAGGAAGAAAGAATGGAAAATGAGCACCCCCATGATGGAATAACATAATCAGAGAAGCAGTTAAAGAAAAGAAGAAAGCATTTAAAGATTGGAGGAAGATGAAAAGAACTAGGATGAATATATAAAGATATACCTTAGACCTGAAAAAAAGTTAAATTTTTTTCTGACAGAATTTGATCAAAAGATGAGTAGGGACTTCAAGACAGTCACAAGAGACTTCTACAAAGCTGAAAAAGCAACAAGAGCAAGGAAAGAAAATGACAAACCCACTGAAAAGATAAATGACAAAGAAGGACAGCCAGCATCAAACAAACAAGAGATGTAACAGTGAAGGAAAGAACATTTTGAAGACCAAATGAACGTGGCAACAACTACCAATAACACAGCAAAAACCATGCAAGCTTATAGAAACACTGAACTCAACAACATAAAAGAAGAAATCGAAGAAGTAATAAATATGCACCAAGAAATAAAGCACCAGGGATAGACGACATAGCAATATAAATCATAGCAGCAGCAGCAGGAGACACAGGAGTTACATGGCTGCACAGAATATTCAATGCAGCTTGGTAACAACAGAGAGGGCCCCAGAAAACTGGAAACAGGCAATCATCGTACTTATGTGGGAAAAGAAAGGTAGCAAAAGAGACTGCAACCAATAGAGAGTTATCTCGTTTCTCAGACATGTGGGTAATTAATAGACCAAAATTATGGAAAAAAAAGGTCTAAAACCAATTATAGAACTAAAGATCTGTGACTCCCAAATGGAGTTCTGGACAAATAGAGGATGTACTGATGCATTATTCACAATAATACAGCTAGCAGAAAAGACGACAGAATACAATCACAGTATATAGCTTTCATTGACCAAAAAAAAAGCCAAGTAAAGAGAACTACCATGGGAGATACTAACAACATACAGAGTAAGCCAACATCTAATCAATCTATGTAAAAGTCTCTACATCAACAGCAGCTACACAGTCAGAACAGAAGCAGGCTACAGACCACTTAAAAGATAGAACAGAAGTAAGACAGGGATGTGTATTATCTCCCCTATTGTTTATTATCTACAAATGTAAGTTAACCAATCCATTGAAGAAATATGAGATTAACAAGCTTCTATCTGTTGATGATTAAGTATTAATGCACTGAAAGATATAAGACCAACAAGAACACTTAAAAAGACTTAAAAACCTCAGGTACTCAATACAACATGAACATCAATACCAATAAATTAGAAGTCATGAATACTGAAAGGGGAAAAACAGAACATCAGCATAATGATAGTGAGCAGACTACTAAAACAAATAGTAACATTTTAATATATAGGAAATATAGTAAAGTAAAAATTCCCTCCACAACTTGCTAGGTGTCAAGGGAATATGGTATTAAAGGTCATATTTTTCTAGGACCATGGCACATTTTGGAATGATGTGGCCAGTATCACACCAGGCTGCCTTTATTTCCCAAATAAATATCTGGTACCTATTTTTAGAGACTGGATGAACCTTGGAGCCTTGTTGGTCCAAAAAAAATCTGTCATTTCTGGGGATCAAACCTGGACCTTTATGATAAGGAAGTGAGTACACTACCATTCGGTCATCGAGGCTCCTATGAAGTATAGTGGCAAACAACAATTCACAAAGAGCTGATTTCGACTCAAGATGCAACAAAGCTTGTCAAATCACTAGACAACTATCACCGCTGCCGTCCAAAAGGAAATAACTCTGGAGGCAATATGGGCACTCTACAATACAATCTTCATCCCCATGCTGTGCTACCAATTCCAGACCAGAACTCAAGAACAGTAAGAAAAATAACCACTACCATGATTAACTCTTTCAGGACCAGAGCAGGAAACATGTTATTTTAGGTTTTGGACCAGATTAATTTTCCTGTTTAAAAAATTTCACCATATACCTTTTTCATTTGACTACTTCACACAATAATTTAGATAAATGTGGTATGTGTTATACATCACTGGAAAGGAAAATGGATATAGAAAATGAAAATAGCAATATATTTATAATATGTGGTTATTTGTAGGAATAATTATATTTTTTTAAACATAAAATATTCAAGGTAGGTAATTTTTAATTCAAAATATTGTAATTCACTTACCTTTTTCCATGTTTATAAGTGTTGCTATCCATTTGTTTTGAAATATTATACAACATTCCTCCAAAATATAGTTTATTTGATGAAATTATGTACATTTTTGTAAATGATCCCAGAATGAAAAATATTATAACTTTATGTGGCATCAGGACAATATTATTTACAAGTCAAATTTATTATTTATACTATTATATTTATTATTATATATATTTTATTTACACAACTGGACTTATTTTGTGTGATATGTCCCCAAAGTACCAGTTTCATTGTCAGAATCACTACCACTTGATGTGACACTGATAGTGCTGGAATAGAAGGCATCCCTTAGCTAAACCTAAGCCAGATCGTCTTGCCTTTTTAGCATAACTTTTACTATTATTGCGACCCATTATCACAACAACAAAATTATTGTCAGAGTCTAAATACTATGAATATTCTATTTTTGAATCAATAACAAGGTTTCGAACATAGATCTAGCTTGTTCTGCACTATATCATTTTGGTCG
Organism: Megaustenia siamemsis; assembly: GCA_032433765.1. Classification (NCBI taxonomy): domain Eukaryota; kingdom Metazoa; phylum Mollusca; class Gastropoda; order Stylommatophora; family Ariophantidae; genus Megaustenia; species Megaustenia siamemsis. Next base: position 17,198,646 of record JAVIAB010000139.1, on the reverse strand, counting down.
ACTGCAAGAAGTACCAGCAGTGGGTGTGGCCTTTATGTGACAGAAATTTGAGAAAAAAAAAAACAATGAATATAAATTAACAATTTTCTAACGTTCAAACTCTGAAAACACGCGGTTTATCACAACAACAAAATTATTGTCAGAGTCTAAATACTATGAATATTCTATTTTTGAATCAATAACAAGGTTTCGAACATAGATCTAGCTTGTTCTGCACTATATCATTTTGGTCGACTGCAAGAAGTACCAGCAGTGGGTGTGGCCTTTATGTGACAGAAATTTGAGAAAAAAAAAAAAACAATGAATATAAATTAACAATTTTCTAACGTTCAAACTCTGAAAACACGCGGTTTAACAGGAAGTGAGAACTCTCCTACATCTGGAAATCAAGTATTGGGTGAAATTTTCCGAATTTTCGGATAATGGTTAGAAATAAAACTTTTTTATCGAACCGACGTGTCGGATAATAGTCCTGAAAAAGTTAATTAAATGTGTCTTACAAATGACAGGAAATAGCCTGTGAGACAAGATCAGAAATGAAGAATTGAGAAAAAATCTAGGATAATTCCCACTCTAGAATACATAAATAAACAACAGATGGTTTGGTCACGTAATAAAAACACTAGGAAACATAGCAGCAGGGCCAACAGAAGAGTAAAAGAACACACATTATATCTCCCCTCGACGCTGTAGGCAAATGAGGAAGAAAAAAAAAGAAAATTTGCCTGATTATGAAGACAGCTACCAAAAAAAAAAAAAAAAAAAAAAGTACAGGTTTGAAAAAATAGGATGCGTTTGCAATACAAATGCCTCAGGAAAATACTTTGAATACCATGGAATAAATTTAAGACAAGTGTAGAAACAAGAGAAATGACAAAGCATCCATATATATATATATATATATATATATATATATATATATATATATATATATATATATATATATATATATATCAAAAGAAGGTGATCATATGTTGACCATGTGAAGAGAAGAGACAAATAGAGAATCTCAAAGCAGGCCCTCAAATGGAAACCAGAAGGTAAAAAAAAAAGAGGTACACCTAGAGATACACTAAAAAGAACACTGAGGAGATAGGCAATAACAGAAGTATCAACTCCCTTGTAGAACAATGTGCCCAGAACAGAGTCATATGGTGAGATACAATGCGAGTCCAGTGTAAGATAATGGAGATAGTAAAATACAAGAGTCTAAAATCTCTGCCCTGTGCCCGGTCTTCAGGCTTGAAATGATAATAGATAGATAGTACAGGTCTGCCTTTAACAAATTTGGAAAACACAAATAAACATTGAAGCAGGTATTTAGTTCAGTTTTACAAATATAAAGAAACACAACAAAAACCTATATTGCAGTTAAAAGACTTACATCAGGGACAAGATTTTAAAAAAAAGACAGATTATGCAACATATTCATTACTATGCTTTTTCTGAAGACTTACCTTTCACACATATCAAAGATAAACAGAGCCAAGCAGGCCAGAAGAACTCCAGTTAAATGCTTCCAATATGCAGACAAGCGGTTCCTTTCAAGATGATCCTGACACAGAAGACAATAACATTATAATTGGCAATCATGTTTGCAAAATTTGAAACATGCATCAAGCTTCAAGGATAATGATAAGTATTAAGTAAGCCACATCCAACAAACATTGCAAAAAGCATTGAACTTGATATAGGTTATCCTCCCATTCTGTAATTTTCTGATATGTATGCTCTGTAATAAATTGTTCAATCTCTGTAATAACTCTATGACAACAGTTAAACCATTCAGCAATACACACAAACACCCACTGTGGAGAAAACAGCATCTTCCTAAACTGCTAGAGAGCATTCCTGACATTGTATAAAGAGAGCCAGAATGGAGAACAGAGAAGAATAACACTAACATGCATAGAGAAACACCAGTCAAAATCCTCCTGGACATTTGCCTAAACAGATGGATCAGCAACCAATGCAACAGAAAATGGAGGAGCAGGAATTGTCGTTGCCTTAAAAATTTTAACACAGAAAAGATTGTGGCAACAGAAAAATATTCAAGTGACTTCAAAGCAGAAGCTCTGAAAACTGCAGCTGAAACTCTCCTGAAGGAGAAAAATAAATAAGAAAATATTGTATTCATCACAGATGCTCTATCATTAGTTACAGCACTGAGGTGTCATGGAAACAAAGACCTGAATGATCTAAGAGAAATACTCTACAAGCTCTGCCAGGCATGCAAAACTGTGATTCTGTGGATTTAATGCCACTGCAATATTTCTGGAAATGATGAGGCAGACAGGCTAGCAAAGGAAAGTGGTAAATTACACCAGCCAAATACAAGTACAGCTTATGATGAATCAGAGAAGCTTGTCAGGAAGAAATACATGAGCAAATGGAATACAGAGTTCCAGGGCTACCAGAAAAATGATGCCTACCACCAGCTCAACAGAAAAGAGCAAGTAACAATTTTTAGACTCCTAACAGGCCACAGATTTTAGAAGCAGTGATCTCTGCAATATGTGCCATTTTGGCACGCAAGGTTTCTCTTTTTGAGATTGTGGTTCTACCCTATGTGCCGTCTTCGGCTCGAAAGGACAATAGATAGATAGAGAACAGGCCACAACAAATTGAAGTACCACCTTTTCAACACCAAAAGGATAGGAACCTCTGATGAATGTGACTGTGGCCAAGGAAAATGATTGCTGAACATCTGCTACAATCATGCCCAACATGATAAACAGAGAAGGCTCTTGTGGCCATCACTTGTACTATATCAGGACAAGCTATATAATTTTTGTTCTCAATATGACGATCATCATTTTCGGGAGGACGTGAACTTCCGGTATATGGTGGATAGGCGGCAGGAACCATTGAAGGCTATGTCTGAAAAGTGTTCCCTGTTGCAGTTTCCTCATATTCCAAGTCCGGCTTGTTGCAGGAGCTACTGAGTTAAGTGCTTGGTGCACACCGTGAGCTGTGTGTCTCATCCATTTTGATCGTGTTTCGATATTCCAATTGTTTACGATGAATGATGATATCGTGTGATAGGGAACAGTTGGCTGTGTTCACTTTCTGTGCGGTTTTGCTTTATGTCTTTTGGCGTGTGCTGAGATTGCTACGATGGGGACTACAGTTGCCTTTCTTTGTTTGGGAGATGAGTTAGTAATTCGGATGATTCCACTGGCACGGGCGGTTGAGCGATTATGAATTTTAATTTGTTTGCTGTGATACTGGGGCCTTCCATAACCAATAACCAAGTTGTATGGTGATGTGGCCAGCTTTAAGCTGATGAATGCTAACTTTGAACTGTGTGTGCGTGAGAGAAAGAGAGAGAGAGAGAGAGAGAGAGAGAGAGAGAGAGAGAGAGAGAGAGAGAGAGAGAGAGAGAGAGAGAGAGAGAGCTAGCTATAAGGGCAGCCACAGTGAGGTCGTCAGACAAGAGCCCTATGAGCATCTGTTTGATGTATAAAGTTTATGAGTAACACTGTAATGGGAGGATTTCAATGACAAGAGGAGAAGAACAAGTTCAGATACTTGACACCTCTTCAGGTGCATTTAGTGACAGTAAGAGCTGAACAATTTATTTATTGAACAAAGGCAAATTCATAGTCCATCTAATGCTACAGTCACAAGGGGGAAAAAAATTGATAACATTAGACTAGTCATCGGATACAGAGAAATATAAATGTAAAGATGATAGATTTATCTCAAACATCAACATGGATGCCAGTCCATCATATGAATTCATTCAAATTCAACAAGAAAGAAAGTGAGAACACATAGACAGAAATAAAAAAAAAACATGAAAAAAATGGTACAGATAAAGGCACTTTCTGTCAAATGTTATGGTTCCTAAAAAAAATAGCTTCCGACAGCACCAAGTCAATTGGGAATGCACATTATGTCTTTCAACTATAAAAAAAATAGCTTTCGACAGTACCAAGTCAATTGGGAATGCATATTATGTCTTTCAACAATATAAAAAATAGCTTTTGACAGCACCAAGTCAATTGGGAATGCACATTATGTCTTTTAACTATACAAATATAGCTTATGACAGCACCAAGTCAATTGGGAATGCACATTATGTCTTTTAACTATACAAAAATAGCTTATGACAGCACCAAGTCATTTGGGAATGCACATTATGTCTTTCAACTATACAAAAATAGCTTTTGACAGCACCAAGTCAATTGGGAATGCACATTATGTCTTTCAACTATACAAAAATAGCTTATGACAGCACCAAGTCAATTGGGAATGCACATTATGTCTTTAAACTATACAAAAATAGCTTATGACAGCACCAAGTCAATTGGGAATGCACATTATGTCTTTCAACTATACAAAAATAGCTTCCGACAGCACCAAGTCAATTGGGAATGCACATTATGTCTTTCAACTATACAAAAATAGCTTCCGACAGCACCAAGTCAATTGGGAATGCACATTATGTCTTTCAACTATACAAAAATAGCTTCCAACAGCACCAAGTCAATTGGGAATGCACATTATGTCTTTCAACTATACAAAAATAGTTTCTGACAGCACCAAGTCAATTGGGAATGCACATTATGTCTTTCAGCTATACAAAAATAGCCTCCGACAGCACCAAGTCAATTGGGAATGCACATTATGTCTTTCAACTAAACAAAAATAGTTTCCGACAGCACCAAGTCAATTGGGAATGCACATTATGTCTTTTAACTATACAAAAATTGACTTTTCTGGAAAGCATAAAACTTGAGGATATCTTCTGAAAACTTCTAAGTGTGTCTGTAATTAACATTTTCAAAATAGTTTTTACTACAGAGACTAGAAGAGGAACTGGACTCTGCCAGAGAACTAGCTGAAACATCACACAGCACAGAGAGCAACATTGCCTACAAAGCAGCCTCGGCCAAATACAGACGTGAGGTCATGATATCAGCAAGGCAGAGCTGGATAGACAAAACAGAGAGCCTTAATCTAGACAAAAATGGTCATAAACTATGGAAATTTGTGAAAGCTCTGAGTGACGAAAACAGCTGCTGACCTCCAATATCATTAACACACAATCAGAACATCCTCACAGGCAAAAGGGCAGCAAATCTACTGATAGAGACTTACAAAAACATTAGTAGAATAAACATTCCAATAGACAAACAGAAAGCTGCAAGACGGGAAAACCAAGATGCAAAACACATGCCTTTAGCACCAGAAGAGCATCAGACGACCATCTTTACCCCAACAGAATTAGATGTTGCCCTCAAAGGATTGAAGCTCAAAAGTTCCCCTGGTAAAGATGGAATCTCCAACGAAATGCTCCTAAATCGGGGACAGAAAGCCAAGAGCAAGCTTCTAAGGATAATAAATGCTAGCTGGAAGAGAGGTTATGTGCCGGCAATCTGGAAAGAAGCTATTATGGTGCCCATCCTCAAGCATGGAAAAGACCCACTAGACCCAAGTAGCTATAGACTAATTAGCCTACTGAGCTGCCTGAGTAAACTCATGGAAAGGCTGGTTATCAGAAGATTTATGTGGCATTTGAAGACAAAACAACAAATCGTACCACAACAAAGTGGCTTCTGTCAGCACAGATCAACTGAAGACCTGTCACCTACATTGCACAGGAAATAGAGGATGCTCTACAAGAAACAAAACACACGCTGGTAGTGTGGGTGGACATGGAGAAGGCTTTTGATAGGGTTTGGCGAGAGGGTTTAAAGAACAAGCTTTTTAGGCTTGGCATCCAGGGTCGTTTATTCAATTGGGTCTCTCAATACCTTCAGGATAGAATGGCCAGAGTACAAGTTCAAGGTCAACTAAGTAAGAAGGTCTCTATCGAACAAGGTGTCCCACAAGGCAGAGTCTTGTCCCCAACACTCTTTTTAATTTTCATAAATGACATCGTAATGGACATTCCACCCAGAATACACTCAGCAATATACGCAGATGATCTGGCGTTATGGGCTCGCGAGGAAAGTATGTCGGTGGCTGGACCCATGATGCAAGATGCCCTAGGTGAACTTGAAAAATGGACGAACACCTGGTTCTTACCAATCAACGAAAAAAAAATACATATACAATTTTCAGCCTATCAAGAAACATACTCTCTGCAAACTTTAAGATAAAAGACCATACACTCCCTATTGACCAAAACCCAACATATCTTGGCATCACGATGAATCGCAGAATGACTTGGAAAAATCAGATAGAGCAAGGAAAAAAGCCAGAAAACGAACAAATATTATGAGGAAATTGGCAGGAACGGACTGGGGGGCAGACAGCAATATTTTGAAAAGACTATACGTAGGAAGAGTCAGACCAATTCTAGAGTATGGAGTCACAGCCAGGGCTATTGCTTCCAAATCACACCTTAGCAAAATTAACAGAACACAGAACCAAGCTGCCCGTATCATCACTGGTGCTATGAAATCTACACCTATCAAGACTCTAGAAACAGTAACAGGTTTACAACCCTTAAATGACAGACGGGTTACTAAAGTATTGCAACAAGTGGAGAAATATAGAAGGCTCCTTAGCCACCCCATGCACCAAAGTATAAGTGGTTCTGGAATTGTACGACTAAAGAGGAGCAACTTCGCTGCAATTGCCAATGAACTAACTACTGGAGACCCAGTACTTTTCCAAACAATATCGAAACCCTTGGGCCCATCTGATGTGTCTCCTCATGGAAAACATAAAATACCAGAACTTAAGGAAAATATAACAGAAATCATGAAAAAAGGCACCCAATCAGACACAGAAAGAAAACACGTGGCAGAAAAACAAATACACGATACCTACCCACAGGACTCTTGGTCCCACATATACACAGATGGCTCTGCTACAAATGCCACCAGACATGGAGGAGGAGTAGGTGTGTTCTTGATGCTGAATAATCAGGACGAGATCACCAAATCAATAGCTACTGGGAAATTCTCAAACAACTTTAAAGCAGAAACTGAGGCCATCAGAGATGCTGCAACACTGGCTACTCAACACAAAAATAACATGCACAATAAATTGGTGATTCTGACTGATGCACTGTCAGTACTATCAGCTCTAAAAAGTCACAAGAACAATGAACTAGATGAATTGAGAACAACCCTGGACCAACTATGCAATAACTTCCAGAGAGTAGTCATTCAGTGGATAACATCACACTGTAATATACACGGGAACGAATGCGCAGACAAATTAGCTTATGAGGGAGGGAGATTACCACAAGAGAACCATCCGCTCAGTTATGATGAAGCCAAATCCATCCTCAAAGGTCAGTTCCATGAAAAATGGAAACGAGAACACCCAAAGCATAACGAGAGTGACGGATACCACCAACTATCAAGGAGGGATCAAGTTATCATACTTCGCCTACGCACTGGCCACAATAGAATGAGAAATCACATGTTCACCAAATTCAAAATAGGTACAACCAGCCTATGCCACTGTACACTGGACAATATGACCACAAAACATGTTCTACAGGATTGCCCCCAATACACAGACCTGAGAAGAGCAATGTGGTCCACGCCCACCTCCATGGAAGAAAAACTATATGGGGCAATCGATTCGCTTAAACAGACAGCTGACTTCATGAGGGAGTCTGGAATTCCTACTCTGATTGAGTCTTGATCGCAGAGAGAGAGAGAGAGAGAGAAATTAGTTTTTGTTCCCTATTTTAAATACAATGGCCAGACAGCTCTTGAATGAACAAAAAAAATTATAACCCATTAAATTAAGATTACAATACCTTAGTAAAATTTCTATCTATCTATTGACCTTTCGAGCTATGTTCGGCCCATAGTGCATAGACCCAGATACATTTTCTCTTTATCTAAATTTTCTTTCTTGCAGTCTCAATCTTTGCAAAGATCTTTTATCAAATCTCACAATTTGTCTCTGTTCTATGCAAGCAACTTGATCTCTTTGAGGGAGCCAATTCCTGCTACCTTTGCTTCTCTGATCAATGTTCTTCTCAGTGTCGCCTCTGTGTCAGTCTCTTTTTCTCCTACCTGTTGTTTCCCACATGAGGGCTTGTTTTGCTAATAGATTTGGCTATTATCTCTTCTCATCGCATGTCCAACATCTTTTCATGATTATTAATGATACTAGTGGTTGATTAGCAATTTCTCTAATTTCCTCATTTGTTTTGAATTCATTCCATGCTATACCAAGTATTTTCTTTAGACATTTATTATCTAATACGTTCAACTTTGTTTCTATGACTCTTGTTTTTTCTAGCTCTTGCATGCATATGTAAGGATTGATAGTACGTTTTGATTTGAATAGTCTAAGTTTTGTTTTTGTGCTTATGAGTTTGGGTTTCCATGTCTTCTCAAGGCTTTTGAAGGACATTGCTGCCTTAGCTATTCTGATTCTAATTTCTTTGCTTCTATCCCCTTCTCGATCAATGTGACTTCCAAGATAGATAAGTGATCAATCTCTTCCACTGGTTTGTTTTCCATGTATATTCTGTCACGTGTTGGAATTAAGCTTTTCATGACTTTAGTCTTTTCATAATTGATCCCAGCCCAATTTTTCTGGCTACTGATGATAGTTCATTTGTGTTTCATAGTAAAAATTACCACCTCAAAATACATTTTTTTTTTAATTTGACAATTTATCATGGGTAAAGATCACCCCAACTCCTATACCTTCCTAATTATAACTGACAGTGACCCCTGGGTGTTTGTTGTTTTTTTTATTTGATGTTGGATTTTAACAAATCAATTTGATAGTAAAAATGACTAAGGCATTGTAAAGGCACACGGTTTTTATTTCAAACTCAGCCAATTTGTTATTTTTCTTTTTTTTTTCAAATGACATGGGAAATCTCCTTGGCCGTCAGCATTGACATCAAAGAAACCTTTGTAATACAGGAGAGTCAATGAACAATGCCAAGAGGGTGTTGAACATATGTGCTGATCTGACAGTTTATGACTGCAGTATGAATAGTTAATGTAACCGGGGATGGGGGATATGGTCACATTTCTGGCTAAAAAACTACTGTAAAGCAGGAAATGATTACTGCATTGGATCCCCGTGTCTCATCTTGGGTACACACACTGCTGTGTAGCAAAAGTTCAAAGAAAATGTTATTTTCAAAAATAAAAATGCTACATTCAAATGGTTGTTATTTTTACTACGGTATCGTAAACAAGTGAATCGAAGGTTGACATTGTAATTAATGGCTAATGTCTGTATGTTAATTATTTAAAAAAAAAAAAATTTTAAGTGAATTAATTATGAATTGTTATTTTTTGTACAGCGCAATAGGGAAGTGTCTAAAGGCCTTTGTTTTTCTTGACCTCAGATACTAAAAAAAAGAATCTATGTCAACGAGGTTATTCATGATTATACATATAAACAATAGCGTAAATGATAGGTCAACAAGGTGATAGTAACTGGTAGTGACTTCCACTTATTTCAAAGATCTCAAATCAGTGTATTCAACTTCAAATTTCAAGCACTTATTAATAAATTAAACAATTAAATCATAATATCCATTTTAATTTACTTTTCCCTAAGTTTTTTAATTATTATCTATGCAATAATACATTTTCATGGCAGAATGCGTGAGAAATTGTGTGGTTTTCAACTAGGAAGCCTGGTCTTTTCATTTGCTTCAGATAACAAACCACATTCGCATCTCACAAACTTAAGAAAAAATTATCAATGAAACCATACATCAAAGATCACTACAGAGGTGGAAAGAGTATTTTATGACTTCCCTAAACATGACAACCCAATCCACTGACACCCAGAAAAGTAAATGTCAAGATCTAGAACCAAGCCTCTTAAGAGCAAAATCTCAGAAGTCATAAGACAAGTACCAAAAAACAAAGCCCCAGGAATTGGCAACCTACTACTAGAGATAATTACAGCCTCAGGAACAACAGGAGTAGAATCGTTCATGAGAATATTCAATATAAGTTGGCAGCGACAAGAAGTACCAGAAGAATGGAAACAAGCCATCATAATTCAAATATACTATCTCCCCTACTGTTTATTACATACATGGACTATATATGCAAGTTAGCCAACCCATCAGAGACAGAGGAGATCAACAAGCTTTTATTCGCAGACGATCAGGCACTAATACATGGAAAAATAGAAGACCTACAAGAACACTTAAATAGACTCAACAGCACAGGCACAAAATACAACATGAAAATCAACATCAACAAAACAGAAGTCATGAATGTCGCCAAAGAGAAACAGAACATCAACATAACTACAGAAGCCAGGCAACTAAAACAAGTAGAGGAATTCAAATACCTAGGAAGTCTAAGAACAAAAATGACAATTCACAAACAGCAGAGATAGACTCAAGATGCAACAAAGCTTGTCAATTCATTGGACAGGTATCACCATTATTGTCCAACAAGGAAATAACTCTTGAGGCAAAACGGCACTCTACAATATAATCTTCATTCCAACATTGTGCTACCAATGCCAGTCCTGGACCCTAGATGCAAGAACAACAAGAAATACAAGCCTGAGAATATTATCAGAAATGGAGAACTGAGAAAAAAACTAGGAGCAACCCCTGCCATAGAATATATAAAGAAACAACAGATGGCATATTTTGGTCATGTGAAAAGGCAGAGTAATCAAAACACAACACAACGAGCCTTCAATAAATGCAGTGAGAACAACAGACCCAAGGGTCAACCACGAAAAAGATGGATTGATGGAATATTAGAAGCACTAGGAATCATAATAGCAGCAGAGGTGAACAGTAGAGAAAAAGCTGCAAATTATATCTCCCTCAACACTGAAAAGCAAAGGAGGAAAGAAAGAAGAAGAAAGAAGAATAAGCAATGCACAAATGGGTTTCTGCGGGAATAGAGGGTTTGCTGATGTGCTATTTTCTTTGAAACTAACAGAAAAAGCAATCTAGTGCACTCATAGACCAAGAGAAAGCTTTCGATTCCGCACAAAGATAACAACTGTGGGATATACAACTTTCTATGTTAACCAACATTTGATCAACTTGTGCAGAAGTCTATACAACAGCACCAGCAAAGTAAGAACAGCTGCAGGCTATACAGACCATTCCAAAATCAAAACAAGAGTAAAACAAAGATGTGTAATCCTTCCTGCTGTTCATCACACACACATGGATTACATCTGAAAACCAGCAAATCCTGTCCGAAAGGGACAAAACCAAATAGCTCCATTTCAAAGAAGACCGAGCTCTAATACACACAAAAATAAAAGACACGCAAGAACACCTAGACAGAGTTGGGAAACAATATAATATGAAACTCAACATACTACCTAGACAGAAGTAATGATGATATCAAAAGAAACACAAGACACCAACATAGCGATAGATGGCAATATCCTAAAATAAGTGAAGAAATTCAAATAATTAGGCAGTACCCTGGCATGCAACAAGATGCAAGCAACAGAAATAGACTCAAGATGAACAAAGCCAGTCAAGTTATCAGAAAAATCTCACCACTACTGTTGAACAAAGAAGTAACGTAAGCGCAGAGAGCTATTTATGAGACTATCTTTACCCAACGTTGTGCTACCAGTGCCAGGCCCCTCTCTTTTTTGTCTTCCATTTCAACATTAATACAATTTTTAAATTACAAATGCTTGTGAAGAAACAACACAATTAAAAGCACTGGAAAATTAGTTTGCTGAATTGCACAAAGACAAACAAAGCATATAATCAAGAAGCTAAAAAAAAAAAGGCTCATAATGTAAAAATGGATAACTGACAACTGTTGCCAAATTTAAAAAAAAATATTAAACACTAAATTTAGCTGGCCCCTATCTTTCCATTTATTATTTACAATCTGTAGAATGAATGAACTTAAATAATCCAACAAACAAAAATCAATGTTTGAGAAAACGGCATTGATATATTACCATCATATGTTCTCCCACAAAGATGATCCAAAAAGACAGCAGCATAGCATAGAAAGCCCCATCCCTGATGTCATTGAGCAGCATCATGAATGGCATATTGACAGCCAAGGTCAACCACTCTATGGGACCTGAGGGAGAAACGGTTGCTATAAGACAAGGTTGGAGATGATGTTTCTGAGTTGTGGAACTAGAGATGATGCTAATGTGTTGTGGGACTGGAGATAATGTTGGTGGGTTGTGGAACGAGATGATGTTGGTGGGTTGTGGGACTGGAGATAATGTTAATGTGTTGTGGAACAAGATGATGTTGGTGGGTTGTGGGACTGGAGATAATGTTGGTGGGTTGTGGAACGAGATGATGTTGGAGGGTTGTGGGACTGGAGATAATGTTAATGTGTTGTGGAACGAGATGATGTTGGTGGGTTGTGGGACTGGAGATAATGTTGGTGTGTTGTGGAACGAGATGATGTTGGTGGGTTGTGGGACTGGAGATATTGTTGGTGGGTTGTGGGACTGGAGATAATGTTAATGTGTTGTGGAACGAGATGATGTTGGTGGGTTGTGGGACTGGAGATGATGGTGGGTTGTAGAACTGGAGATAATGTTGGTGAGTTGTAGAACGGAAGATAATGTTGGTGAGTTGTGGGACTGGAGATGATGTTGGTGAGTTGTAGAATGAGATGATGTTGGTGAGTTGTGGGACTGGAGATGATGTTGGTGGGTTTGTGGAACTGGAGATAATGTTGGTGGATTGTGGGACTGGAGATGATGTTGGTGAGTTGTGGGACTGGAGATGATGTTGGTGAGTTGTGGGACTGGAGATGATGTTGGTGAGTTGTGGGACTGGAGATGATGTTGGTGGGTTTGTGGAACTGGAGATAATGTTGGTGGATTGTGGGACTGGAGATGTTGGTGAGTTGTAGAATGAGATGATGGTGGATTGTGGAACTGGAGATAATGTTGGTGAGTTGTAGAACTGGAGATAATGTTGGTGAGTTGTAGAACTGGAGATAATGTTGGTGAGTTGTAGAATGAGATGATGGTGGATTGTGGGACTGGAGATGATGTTGGTGAGTTGTAGAACTGGAGATAATGTTGGTGGGTTGTGGAACTGCAGATAATGTTGGTGAGTTGTAGAATGAGATGATGGTGGATTACGGGACTGGAGATGATGTTGGTGAGTTGTAGAACTGGAGATAATGTTGGTGAGTTGTAGAACTGGAGATAATGTTGATGGGTTTGTAGAACTGGAGATAATGTTGGTGGGTTGTGGAACTGGAGATAATGTTGGTGGGTTGTGGAACTGGAGATAATGTTGGTGGGTTGTAGAACTGGAGATAATGTTGGTGGGTTGTGGAACTGGAGATAATGTTGGTGAGTTGTAGAACTGGAGATAATGTTGGTGGGTTGTGGAACTGGAGATAATGTTAGTGAGTTGTAGAACTGGAGATAATGTTGGTGGGTTGTAGAACTGGAGATAATGTTGGTGGGTTGTAGAACTAGAGATAATGTTGGTGGGTTGTAGAACTGGAGATAATGTTGGTGAGTTGTAGAACTGGAGATAATGTTGATGGGTTTGTAGAACTGGAGATAATGTTGGTGGGTTTGTGGAACTGGAGATAATGTTGGTGAGTTGTAGAACTGGAGATAATGTGATGGGTTTGTGGAACTGGATATGATGTTGGTGGGTTGTGGAACGAGATGATGTTGGTGGGTTGTGGGACTGGAGATAATGTTGGTGAGTTGTAGAACTGGAGATAATGTTGGTGGGTTGTAGAACTGGAGATAATGTTGGTGAGTTGTAGAGCTGGAGATAATGTTGGTGAGTTGTAAAACTGGAGATAATGTTGGTGGGTTGTGGGACTGGAGATGATGTTGGTGGGTTGTGGAACGAGATGATGTTGGTGGGTTGTGGGACTGGAAATGATGTTGGTGAGTTGTAGAACTGGAGATAATGTTGGTGAGTTGTAGAACTGGAGATAATGTTGGTGAGTTGTAGAACTGGAGATAATATTGGTGAGTTGTAGAACTGGAGATAATGTTGGTGAGTTGTAGAACTGGAGATAATGTTGGTGAGTTGTAGAACTGGAGATAATGTTGGTGAGTTGTAGAACTGGAGATAATGTTGGTGAGTTGTAGAACTGGAGATAATGTTGGTGAGTTGTAGAACTGGAGATAATGTTGGTGAGTTGTAGAACTGGAGATAATGTTGGTGGGTTTGTGGAACTGGATATAATGGTGGTGGGTTGTAGAACTGGAGATAATGTTGGTGAGTTGTAGAACTGGAGATAATGTTGGTGGATTTGTGGAACTGGATATAATGTTGGTGAGTTGTAGAACTGGAGATAATGTTGGTGGGTTGTAGAACTGGAGATAATGTTGGTGAGCTGTAGAACTGGAGATAATGTTGGTGGGTTGTGGGACTGGAGATAATGTTGGTGAGTTGTGGAACTGGAGATAATGTTGGTGGGTTGTGGGACTGGAGATGATGTTGGTGGGTTGTGGAACGAGATGATGTTGGTGGGTTGTGGGACTGGAAATGATGTTGGTGAGTTGTAGAACTGGAGATAATGTTGGTGAGTTGTAGAACTGGAGATAATGTTGGTGAGTTGTAGAACTGGAGATAATATTGGTGAGTTGTAGAACTGGAGATAATGTTGGTGAGTTGTAGAACTGGAGATAATGTTGGTGAGTTGTAGAACTGGAGATAATGTTGGTGAGTTGTAGAACTGGAGATAATGTTGGTGAGTTGTAGAACTGGAGATAATGTTGGTGAGTTGTAGAACTGGAGATAATGTTGGTGAGTTGTAGAACTGGAGATAATGTTGGTGGGTTTGTGGAACTGGATATAATGGTGGTGGGTTGTAGAACTGGAGATAATGTTGGTGAGTTGTAGAACTGGAGATAATGTTGGTGGATTTGTGGAACTGGATATAATGTTGGTGAGTTGTAGAACTGGAGATAATGTTGGTGGGTTGTAGAACTGGAGATAATGTTGGTGAGCTGTAGAACTGGAGATAATGTTGGTGGGTTGTGGGACTGGAGATAATGTTGGTGAGTTGTGGAACTGTAGATAATGTTGGTGAGTTGTAGAACTGGAGATAATGTTGGTGAGTTGTAGAACTGGAGATAATGTTGGTGAGTTGTAGAACTGGAGATAATGTTGGTGAGTTGTAGAACTGGATATAATGGTGGTGGGTTGTAGAACTGGAGATAATGTTGGTGGGTTGTGGAACTGGAGATAATGTTGGTGGGTTTGTGGAACTGGAGATAATGTTGGTGGGTTGTGGAACTGGAGATAATGTTGGTGGGTTGTAGAACTGGAGATAATGTTGGTGGGTTGTAGAACTGGAGATAATGTTGGTGGGTTTGTGGAACTGGATATAATGGTGGTGGGTTGTAGAACTGGAGATAATGTTGGTGGATTTGTGGAACTGGATATAATGTTGGTGAGTTGTAGAACTGGAGATAATGTTGGTGGGTTGTAGAACTGGAGATAATGTTGGTGAGTTGTAGAACTGGAGATAATGTTGGTGGGTTGTGGAACTGGAGATAATGTTGGTGAGTTGTGGAACTGTAGATAATGTTGGTGAGTTGTAGAACTGGAGATAATGTTGGTGAGTTGTAGAACTGGAGATAATGTTGGTGAGTTGTAGAACTGGAGATAATGTTGGTGAGTTGTAGAACTGGATATAATGGTGGTGGGTTGTAGAACTGGAGATAATGTTGGTGGGTTGTGGAACTGGAGATAATGTTGGTGGGTTTGTGGAACTGGAGATAATGTTGGTGGGTTGTGGAACTGGAGATAATGTTGGTGGGTTGTAGAACTGGAGATAATGTTGGTGGGTTGTAGAACTGGAGATAATGTTGGTGGGTTGTAGAACTGGAAATAATGTGGGTGGGTTGTAGAACTGGAGATAATGTTGGTGGGTTGTGGAACTGGAGATAATGTTGGTGGGTTGTGGAACTGGAGATATTGTTGGTGGGTTGTGGGACTGGAGATAATGTTAATGTGTTGTGGAACGAGATGATGTTGGTGGGTTGTGGGACTGGAGATAATGTTAATGTGTTGTGGAACGAGATGATGTTGGTGGGTTGTGGGACTGGAGATGATGGTGGGTTGTAGAACTGGAGATAATGTTGGTGAGTTGTAGAACTGGAGATAATGTTGGTGAGTTGTGGGACTGGAGATGATGTTGGTGAGTTGTAGAATGAGATGATGTTGGTGAGTTGTGGGACTGGAGATGATGTTGGTGGGTTTGTGGAACTGGAGATAATGTTGGTGGATTGTGGGACTGGAGATGATGTTGGTGAGTTGTGGGACTGGAGATGATGTTGGTGAGTTGTGGGACTGGAGATGATGTTGGTGAGTTGTGGGACTGGAGATGATGTTGGTGGGTTTGTGGAACTGGAGATAATGTTGGTGGATTGTGGGACTGGAGATGTTGGTGAGTTGTAGAATGAGATGATGGTGGATTGTGGAACTGGAGATAATGTTGGTGAGTTGTAGAACTGGAGATAATGTTGGTGAGTTGTAGAACTGGAGATAATGTTGGTGAGTTGTAGAATGAGATGATGGTGGATTGTGGGACTGGAGATGATGTTGGTGAGTTGTAGAACTGGAGATAATGTTGGTGGGTTGTGGAACTGCAGATAATGTTGGTGAGTTGTAGAATGAGATGATGGTGGATTATGGGACTGGAGATGATGATGGTGAGTTGTAGAACTGGAGATAATGTTGATGAGTTGTAGAACTGGAGATAATGTTGATGGGTTTGTAGAACTGGAGATAATGTTGGTGGGTTGTGGAACTGGAGATAATGTTGGTGGGTTGTGGAACTGGAGATAATGTTGGTGGGTTGTGGAACTGGAGATAATGTTGGTGAGTTGTAGAACTGGAGATAATGTTGGTGGGTTGTGGAACTGGAGATAATGTTAGTGAGTTGTAGAACTGGAGATAATGTTGGTGGGTTGTAGAACTGGAGATAATGTTGGTGGGTTGTAGAACTAGAGATAATGTTGGTGGGTTGTAGAACTGGAGATAATGTTGGTGAGTTGTAGAACTGGAGATAATGTTGATGGGTTTGTAGAACTGGAGATAATGTTGGTGGGTTTGTGGAACTGGAGATAATGTTGGTGAGTTGTAGAACTGGAGATAATGTGATGGGTTTGTGGAACTGGATATGATGTTGGTGGGTTGTGGAACGAGATGATGTTGGTGGGTTGTGGGACTGGAGATAATGTTGGTGAGTTGTAGAACTGGAGATAATGTTGGTGGGTTGTAGAACTGGAGATAATGTTGGTGAGTTGTAGAACTGGAGATAATGTTGGTGAGTTGTAAAACTGGAGATAATGTTGGTGAGTTGTAGAACTGGAGATAATGTTGGTGGGTTGTGGGACTGGAGATGATGTTGGTGGGTTGTGGAACGAGATGATGTTGGTGGGTTGTGGGACTGGAAATGATGTTGGTGAGTTGTAGAACTGGAGATAATGTTGGTGAGTTGTAGAACTGGAGATAAAGTTGGTGAGATGTAGAACTGGAGATAATATTGGTGAGTTGTAGAACTGGAGATAATGTTGGTGAGTTGTAGAACTGGAGATAATGTTGGTGAGTTGTAGAACTGGAGATAATGTTGGTGAGTTGTAGAACTGGAGATAATGTTGGTGAGTTGTAGAACTGGAGATAATGTTGGTGGGTTTGTGGAACTGGATATAATGGTGGTGGGTTGTAGAACTGGAGATAATGTTGGTGAGTTGTAGAACTGGAGATAATGTTGGTGGATTTGTGGAACTGGATATAATGTTGGTGAGTTGTAGAACTGGAGATAATGTTGGTGGGTTGTAGAACTGGAGATAATGTTGGTGAGTTGTAGAACTGGAGATAATGTTGGTGGGTTGTGGGACTGGAGATAATGTTGGTGAGTTGTGGAACTGTAGATAATGTTGGTGAGTTGTAGAACTGGAGATAATGTTGGTGAGTTGTAGAACTGGAGATAATGTTGGTGAGTTGTAGAACTGGAGATAATGTTGGTGAGTTGTAGAACTGGATATAATGGTGGTGGGTTGTAGAACTGGAGATAATGTTGGTGGGTTGTGGAACTGGAGATAATGTTGGTGGGTTTGTGGAACTGGAGATAATGTTGGTGGGTTGTGGAACTGGAGATAATGTTGGTGGGTTGTAGAACTGGAGATAATGTTGGTGGGTTGTAGAACTGGAGATAATGTTGGTGGGTTTGTGGAACTGGATATAATGGTGGTGGGTTGTAGAACTGGAGATAATGTTGGTGGATTTGTGGAACTGGATATAATGTTGGTGAGTTGTAGAACTGGAGATAATGTTGGTGGGTTGTAGAACTGGAGATAATGTTGGTGAGTTGTAGAACTGGAGATAATGTTGGTGGGTTGTGGAACTGGAGATAATGTTGGTGGGTTGTGGAACTGTAGATAATGTTGGTGAGTTGTAGAACTGGAGATAATGTTGGTGAGTTGTAGAACTGGAGATAATGTTGGTGAGTTGTAGAACTGGAGATAATGTTGGTGAGTTGTAGAACTGGAGATAATGGTGGTGGGTTGTAGAACTGGAGATAATGTTGGTGGGTTGTGGAACTGGAGATAATGTTGGTGGGTTTGTGGAACTGGAGATAATGTTGGTGGGTTGTGGAACTGGAGATAATGTTGGTGGGTTGTAGAACTGGAGATAATGTTGGTGGGTTGTAGAACTGGAGATAATGTTGGTGGGTTGTAGAACTGGAGATAATGTTGGTGGGTTGTAGAACTGGAAATAATGTGGGTGGGTTTGTAGAACTGGAGATAATGTTGGTGGGTTTGTGGAACTGGAGATAATGTTGGTGAGTTGTAGAACTGGAGATAATGTTGGTGGATTTGTGGAACTGGATATAATGTTGGTGAGTTGTAGAATGAGATGATGGTGGATTATGGGACTGGAGATGATGTTGGTGAGTTGTAGAACTGGAGATAATGTTGGTGAGTTGTAGAACTGGAGATAATGTTGATGGGTTTGTAGAACTGGAGATAATGTTGGTGGGTTGTGGAACTGGAGATAATGTTGGTGGGTTGTGGAACTGGAGATAATGTTGGTGGGTTGTAGAACTGGAGATAATGTTGGTGGGTTGTGGAACTGGAGATAATGTTGGTGAGTTGTAGAACTGGAGATAATGTTGGTGGGTTGTGGAACTGGAGATAATGTTAGTGAGTTGTAGAACTGGAGATAATGTTGGTGGGTTGTAGAACTGGAGATAATGTTGGTGGGTTGTAGAACTAGAGATAATGTTGGTGGGTTGTAGAACTGGAGATAATGTTGGTGAGTTGTAGAACTGGAGATAATGTTGATGGGTTTGTAGAACTGGAGATAATGTTGGTGGGTTTGTGGAACTGGAGATAATGTTGGTGAGTTGTAGAACTGGAGATAATGTGATGGGTTTGTGGAACTGGATATGATGTTGGTGGGTTGTGGAACGAGATGATGTTGGTGGGTTGTGGGACTGGAGATAATGTTGGTGAGTTGTAGAACTGGAGATAATGTTGGTGAGTTGTAAAACTGGAGATAATGTTGGTGAGTTGTAGAACTGGAGATAATGTTGGTGGGTTGTGGGACTGGAGATGATGTTGGTGGGTTGTGGAACGAGATGATGTTGGTGGGTTGTGGGACTGGAAATGATGTTGGTGAGTTGTAGAACTGGAGATAATGTTGGTGAGTTGTAGAACTGGAGATAATGTTGGTGAGTTGTAGAACTGGAGATAATGTTGGTGAGTTGTAGAACTGGAGATAATATTGGTGAGTTGTAGAACTGGAGATAATGTTGGTGAGTTGTAGAACTGGAGATAATGTTGGTGAGTTGTAGAACTGGAGATAATGTTGGTGAGTTGTAGAACTGGAGATAATGTTGGTGAGTTGTAGAACTGGAGATAATGTTGGTGAGTTGTAGAACTGGAGATAATGTTGGTGAGTTGTAGAACTGGAGATAATGTTGGTGGGTTTGTGGAACTGAATATAATGGTGGTGGGTTGTAGAACTGGAGATAATGTTGGTGAGTTGTAGAACTGGAGATAATGTTGGTGGATTTGTGGAACTGGATATAATGTTGGTGAGTTGTAGAACTGGAGATAATGTTGGTGGGTTGTAGAACTGGAGATAATGTTGGTGAGTTGTAGAACTGGAGATAATGTTGGTGGGTTGTGGGACTGGAGATAATGTTGGTGAGTTGTAGAACTGGAGATAATGTTGGTGAGTTGTAGAACTGGAGATAATGTTGGTGAGTTGTAGAACTGGAGATAATGTTGGTGAGTTGTAGAACTGGATATAATGGTGGTGGGTTGTAGAACTGGAGATAATGTTGGTGGGTTGTGGAACTGGAGATAATGTTGGTGGGTTTGTGGAACTGGAGATAATGTTGGTGGGTTGTGGAACTGGAGATAATGTTGGTGGGTTGTAGAACTGGAGATAATGTTGGTGGGTTGTAGAACTGGAGATAATGTTGGTGGGTTTGTGGAACTGGATATAATGGTGGTGGGTTGTAGAACTGGAGATAATGTTGGTGAGTTGTAGAACTGGAGATAATGTTGGTGGATTTGTGGAAATGGATATAATGTTGGTGAGTTGTAGAACTGGAGATAATGTTGGTGGGTTGTAGAACTGGAGATAATGTTGGTGAGTTGTAGAACTGGAGATAATGTTGGTGGGTTGTGGAACTGGAGATAATGTTGGTGAGTTGTGGAACTGTAGATAATGTTGGTGAGTTGTAGAACTGGAGATAATGTTGGTGAGTTGTAGAACTGGAGATAATGTTGGTGAGTTGTAGAACTGGAGATAATGTTGGTGAGTTGTAGAACTGGATATAATGGTGGTGGGTTGTAGAACTGGAGATAATGTTGGTGGGTTGTGGAACTGGAGATAATGTTGGTGGGTTTGTGGAACTGGAGATAATGTTGGTGGGTTGTGGAACTGGAGATAATGTTGGTGGGTTGTAGAACTGGAGATAATGTTGGTGGGTTGTAGAACTGGAGATAATGTTGGTGGGTTGTAGAACTGGAAATAATGTGGGTGGGTTGTAGAACTGGAGATAATGTTGGTGGGTTGTGGAACTGGAGATAATGTTGGTGGGTTGTGGAACTGGAGATATTGTTGGTGGGTTGTGGACTGGAGATAATGTTAATGTGTTGTGGAACGAGATGATGTTGGTGGGTTGTGGGACTGGAGATAATGTTAATGTGTTGTGGAACGAGATGATGTTGGTGGGTTGTGGGACTGGAGATGATGGTGGGTTGTAGAACTGGAGATAATGTTGGTGAGTTGTAGAACTGGAGATAATGTTGGTGAGTTGTGGGACTGGAGATGATGTTGGTGAGTTGTAGAATGAGATGATGTTGGTGAGTTGTGGGACTGGAGATGATGTTGGTGGGTTGTGGAACTGGAGATAATGTTGGAGGATTGTGGGACTGGAGATGATGTTGGTGAGTTGTGGGACTGGAGATGATGTTGGTGAGTTGTGGGACTGGAGATGATGTTGGTGAGTTGTGGGACTGGAGATGATGTTGGTGGGTTTGTGGAACTGGAGATAATGTTGGTGGATTGTGGGACTGGAGATGTTGGTGAGTTGTAGAATGAGATGATGGTGGATTGTGGAACTGGAGATAATGTTGGTGAGTTGTAGAACTGGAGATAATGTTGGTGAGTTGTAGAACTGGAGATAATGTTGGTGAGTTGTAGAATGAGATGATGGTGGATTGTGGGACTGGAGATGATGTTGGTGAGTTGTAGAACTGGAGATAATGTTGGTGGGTTGTGGAACTGCAGATAATGTTGGTGAGTTGTAGAATGAGATGATGGTGGATTATGGGACTGGAGATGATGTTGGTGAGTTGTAGAACTGGAGATAATGTTGATGGGTTTGTAGAACTGGAGATAATGTTGGTGGGTTGTGGAACTGGAGATAATGTTGGTGGGTTGTGGAACTGGAGATAATGTTGGTGGGTTGTAGAACTGGAGATAATGTTGGTGGGTTGTGGAACTGGAGATAATGTTGGTGAGTTGTAGAACTGGAGATAATGTTGGTGGGTTGTGGAACTGGAGATAATGTTAGTGAGTTGTAGAACTGGAGATAATGTTGGTGGGTTGTAGAACTGGAGATAATGTTGGTGGGTTGTAGAACTAGAGATAATGTTGGTGGGTTGTAGAACTGGAGATAATGTTGGTGAGTTGTAGAACTGGAGATAATGTTGATGGGTTTGTAGAACTGGAGATAATGTTGGTGGGTTTGTGGAACTGGAGATAATGTTGGTGAGTTGTAGAACTGGAGATAATGTGATGGGTTTGTGGAACTGGATATGATGTTGGTGGGTTGTGGAACGAGATGATGTTGGTGGGTTGTGGGACTGGAGATAATGTTGGTGAGTTGTAGAACTGGAGATAATGTTGGTGGGTTGTAGAACTGGAGATAATGTTGGTGAGTTGTAGAACTGCAGATAATGTTGGTGAGTTGTAAAACTGGAGATAATGTTGGTGAGTTGTAGAACTGGAGATAATGTTGGTGGGTTGTGGGACTGGAGTTGATGTTGGTGGGTTGTGGAACGAGATGATGTTGGTGGGTTGTGGGACTGGAAATGATGTTGGTGAGTTGTAGAACTGGAGATAATGTTGGTGAGTTGTAGAACTGGAGATAATGTTGGTGAGTTGTAGAACTGGAGATAATATTGGTGAGTTGTAGAACTGGAGATAATGTTGGTGAGTTGTAGAACTGGAGATAATGTTGGTGAGTTGTAGAACTGGAGATAATGTTGGTGAGTTGTAGAACTGGAGATAATGTTGGTGAGTTGTAGAACTGGAGATAATGTTGGTGAGTTGTAGAACTGGAGATAATGTTGGTGAGTTGTAGAACTGGAGATAATGTTGGTGGGTTTGTGGAACTGGATATAATGGTGGTGGGTTGTAGAACTGGAGATAATGTTGGTGAGTTGTAGAACTGGAGATAATGTTGGTGGATTTGTGGAACTGGATATAATGTTGGTGAGTTGTAGAACTGGAGATAATGTTGGTGGGTTGTAGAACTGGAGATAATGTTGGTGAGTTGTAGAACTGGAGATAATGTTGGTGGGTTGTGGGACTGGAGATAATGTTGGTGAGTTGTGGAACTGTAGATAATGTTGGTGAGTTGTAGAACTGGAGATAATGTTGGTGAGTTGTAGAACTGGAGATAATGTTGGTGAGTTGTAGAACTGGAGATAATGTTGGTGAGTTGTAGAACTGGATATAATGGTGGTGGGTTGTAGAACTGGAGATAATGTTGGTGGGTTGTGGAACTGGAGATAATGTTGGTGGGTTTGTGGAACTGGAGATAATGTTGGTGGGTTGTGGAACTGGAGATAATGTTGGTGGGTTGTAGAACTGGAGATAATGTTGGTGGGTTGTAGAACTGGAGATAATGTTGGTGGGTTTGTGGAACTGGATATAATGGTGGTGGGTTGTAGAACTGGAGATAATGTTGGTGAGTTGTAGAACTGGAGATAATGTTGGTGGATTTGTGGAACTGGATATAATGTTGGTGAGTTGTAGAACTGGAGATAATGTTGGTGGTTGTAGAACTGGAGATAATGTTGGTGAGTTGTAGAACTGGAGATAATGTTGGTGGGTTGTGCAACTGGAGATAATGTTGGTGAGTTGTGGAACTGTAGATAATGTTGGTGAGTTGTAGAACTGGAGATAATGTTGGTGAGTTGTAGAACTGGAGATAATGTTGGTGAGTTGTAGAACTGGAGATAATGTTGGTGAGTTGTAGAACTGGATATAATGGTGGTGGGTTGTAGAACTGGAGATAATGTTGGTGAGTTGTAGAACTGGAGATAATGTTGGTGGATTTGTGGAACTGGATATAATGTTGGTGAGTTGTAGAACTGGAGATAATGTTGGTGGGTTGTAGAACTGGAGATAATGTTGGTGAGTTGTAGAACTGGAGATAATGTTGGTGGGTTGTGGAACTGGAGATAATGTTGGTGAGTTGTGGAACTGTAGATAATGTTGGTGAGTTGTAGAACTGGAGATAATGTTGGTGAGTTGTAGAACTGGAGATAATGTTGGTGAGTTGTAGAACTGGAGATAATGTTGGTGAGTTGTAGAACTGGATATAATGGTGGTGGGTTGTAGAACTGGAGATAATGTTGGTGGGTTGTGGAACTGGAGATAATGTTGGTGGGTTTGTGGAACTGGAGATAATGTTGGTGGGTTGTGGAACTGGAGATAATGTTGGTGGGTTGTAGAACTGGAGATAATGTTGGTGGGTTGTAGAACTGGAGATAATGTTGGTGGGTTGTAGAACTGGAAATAATGTGGGTGGGTTGTAGAACTGGAGATAATGTTGGTGGGTTGTGGAACTGGAGATAATGTTGGTGGGTTGTGGAACTGGAGATGATGTTGGTGGGTTGTGGAACGAGATGATGTTGGTGGGTTGTGGGACTGGAAATGATGTTGGTGAGTTGTAGAACTGGAGATAATGTTGGTGAGTTGTAGAACTGGAGATAATGTTGGTGAGATGTAGAACTGGAGATAATATTGGTGAGTTGTAGAACTGGAGATAATGTTGGTGGGTTGTGGAACTGGAGATAATGTTGGTGAGTTGTGGAACTGGAAATAATGTGGGTGGGTTGTAGAACTGGAGATAATGTTGGTGGGTTGTGGAACTGGAGATAATGTTGGTGGGTTGTGGAACTGGAGATATTGTTGGTGGGTTGTGGGACTGGAGATAATGTTAATGTGTTGTGGAACGAGATGATGTTGGTGGGTTGTGGACTGGAGATAATGTTAATGTGTTGTGGAACGAGATGATGTTGGTGGTTTGTGGGACTGGAGATGATGGTGGGTTGTAGAACTGGAGATAATGTTGGTGAGTTGTAGAACTGGAGATAATGTTGGTGAGTTGTGGGACTGGAGATGATGTTGGTGAGTTGTGGGACTGGAGATGATGTTGGTGGGTTTGTGGAACTGGAGATAATGTTGGTGGATTGTGGGACTGGAGATGTTGGTGAGTTGTAGAATGAGATGATGGTGGATTGTGGAACTGGAGATAATGTTGGTGAGTTGTAGAACTGGAGATAATGTTGGTGAGTTGTAGAACTGGAGATAATGTTGGTGAGTTGTAGAATGAGATGATGGTGGATTGTGGGACTGGAGATGATGTTGGTGAGTTGTAGAACTGGAGATAATGTTGGTGGGTTGTGGAACTGCAGATAATGTTGGTGAGTTGTAGAATGAGATGATGGTGGATTATGGGACTGGAGATGATGTTGGTGAGTTGTAGAACTGGAGATAATGTTGGTGAGTTGTAGAACTGGAGATAATGTTGATGGGTTTGTAGAACTGGAGATAATGTTGGTGGGTTGTGGAACTGGAGATAATGTTGGTGGGTTGTGGAACTGGAGATAATGTTGGTGGGTTGTAGAACTGGAGATAATGTTGGTGGGTTGTGGAACTGGAGATAATGTTGGTGAGTTGTAGAACTGGAGATAATGTTGGTGGGTTGTGGAACTGGAGATAATGTTAGTGAGTTGTAGAACTGGAGATAATGTTGGTGGGTTGTAGAACTGGAGATAATGTTGGTGGGTTGTAGAACTAGAGATAATGTTGGTGGGTTGTAGAACTGGAGATAATGTTGGTGAGTTGTAGAACTGGAGATAATGTTGATGGTTTGTAGAACTGGAGATAATGTTGGTGGGTTTGTGGAACTGGAGATAATGTTGGTGAGTTGTAGAACTGGAGATAATGTGGTGGGTTTGTGGAACTGGATATGATGTTGGTGGGTTGTGGAACGAGATGATGTTGGTGGGTTGTGGGACTGGAGATAATGTTGGTGAGTTGTAGAACTGGAGATAATGTTGGTGAGTTGTAAAACTGGAGATAATGTTGGTGAGTTGTAGAACTGGAGATAATGTTGGTGGGTTGTGGGACTGGAGATGATGTTGGTGGGTTGTGGAACGAGATGATGTTGGTGGGTTGTGGGACTGGAAATGATGTTGGTGAGTTGTAGAACTGGAGATAATGTTGGTGAGTTGTAGAACTGGAGATAATGTTGGTGAGTTGTAGAACTGGAGATAATGTTGGTGAGTTGTAGAACTGGAGATAATATTGGTGAGTTGTAGAACTGGAGATAATGTTGGTGAGTTGTAGAACTGGAGATAATGTTGGTGAGTTGTAGAACTGGAGATAATGTTGGTGAGTTGTAGAACTGGAGATAATGTTGGTGAGTTGTAGAACTGGAGATAATGTTGGTGAGTTGTAGAACTGGAGATAATGTTGGTGAGTTGTAGAACTGGAGATAATGTTGGTGGGTTTGTGGAACTGGATATAATGGTGGTGGGTTGTAGAACTGGAGATAATGTTGGTGAGTTGTAGAACTGGAGATAATGTTGGTGGATTTGTGGAACTGGATATAATGTTGGTGAGTTGTAGAACTGGAGATAATGTTGGTGGGTTGTAGAACTGGAGATAATGTTGGTGAGTTGTAGAACTGGAGATAATGTTGGTGGGTTGTGGAACTGGAGATAATGTTGGTGAGTTGTGGAACTGTAGATAATGTTGGTGAGTTGTAGAACTGGAGATAATGTTGGTGAGTTGTAGAACTGGAGATAATGTTGGTGAGTTGTAGAACTGGAGATAATGTTGGTGAGTTGTAGAACTGGATATAATGGTGGTGGGTTGTAGAACTGGAGATAATGTTGGTGGGTTGTGGAACTGGAGATAATGTTGGTGGGTTTGTGGAACTGGAGATAATGTTGGTGGGTTGTGGAACTGGAGATAATGTTGGTGGGTTGTAGAACTGGAGATAATGTTGGTGGGTTGTAGAACTGGAGATAATGTTGGTGGGTTGTAGAACTGGAAATAATGTGGGTGGGTTGTAGAACTGGAGATAATGTTGGTGGGTTGTGGAACTGGAGATAATGTTGGTGGGTTGTGGAACTGGAGATATTGTTGGTGGGTTGTGGGACTGGAGATAATGTTAATGTGTTGTGGAACGAGATGATGTTGGTGGGTTGTGGGACTGGAGATAATGTTAATGTGTTGTGGAACGAGATAATGTTGGTGGGTTGTGGGACTGGAGATGATGGTGGGTTGTAGAACTGGAGATAATGTTGGTGAGTTGTAGAACTGGAGATAATGTTGGTGAGTTGTGGGACTGGAGATGATGTTGGTGAGTTGTAGAATGAGATGATGTTGGTGAGTTGTGGGACTGGAGATGATGTTGGTGGGTTTGTGGAACTGGAGATAATGTTGGAGGATTGTGGGACTGGAGATGATGTTGGTGAGTTGTGGGACTGGAGATGATGTTGGTGAGTTGTGGGACTGGAGATGATGTTGGTGAGTTGTAAACTGGAGATGATGTTGGTGGGTTTGTAGAACTGGAGATAATGTTGGTGGATTGTGGGACTGGAGATGTTGGTGAGTTGTAGAATGAGATGATGGTGGATTGTGGAACTGGAGATAATGTTGGTGAGTTGTAGAACTGGAGATAATGTTGGTGAGTTGTAGAACTGGAGATAATGTTGGTGAGTTGTAGAATGAGATGATGGTGGATTGTGGGACTGGAGATGATGTTGGTGAGTTGTAGAACTGGAGATAATGTTGGTGGGTTGTGGAACTGCAGATAATGTTGGTGAGTTGTAGAATGAGATGATGGTGGATTATGGGACTGGAGATGATGTTGGTGAGTTGTAGAACTGGAGATAATGTTGATGGGTTTGTAGAACTGGAGATAATGTTGGTGGGTTGTGGAACTGGAGATAATGTTGGTGGGTTGTGGAACTGGAGATAATGTTGGTGGGTTGTAGAACTGGAGATAATGTTGGTGGGTTGTGGAACTGGAGATAATGTTGGTGAGTTGTAGAACTGGAGATAATGTTGGTGGGTTGTGGAACTGGAGATAATGTTAGTGAGTTGTAGAACTGGAGATAATGTTGGTGGGTTGTAGAACTGGAGATAATGTTGGTGGGTTGTAGAACTAGAGATAATGTTGGTGGGTTGTAGAACTGGAGATAATGTTGGTGAGTTGTAGAACTGGAGATAATGTTGATGGGTTGTAGAACTGGAGATAATGTTGGTGGGTTTGTAGAACTGGAGATAATGTTGGTGGGTTTGTGGAACTGGAGATAATGTTGGTGAGTTGTAGAACTGGAGATAATGTGATGGGTTTGTGGAACTGGATATGATGTTGGTGGGTTGTGGAACGAGATGATGTTGGTGGGTTGTGGGACTGGAGATAATGTTGGTGAGTTGTAGAACTGGAGATAATGTTGGTGGGTTGTAGAACTGGAGATAATGTTGGTGAGTTGTAGAACTGGAGATAATGTTGGTGAGTTGTAAAACTGGAGATAATGTTGGTGAGTTGTAGAACTGGAGATAATGTTGGTGGGTTGTGGGACTGGAGATGATGTTGGTGGGTTGTGGAACGAGATGATGTTGGTGGGTTGTGGGACTGGAAATGATGTTGGTGAGTTGTAGAACTGGAGATAATGTTGGTGAGTTGTAGAACTGGAGATAATGTTGGTGAGTTGTAGAACTGGAGATAATATTGGTGAGTTGTAGAACTGGAGATAATGTTGGTGAGTTGTAGAACTGGAGATAATGTTGGTGAGTTGTAGAACTGGAGATAATGTTGGTGAGTTGTAGAACTGGAGATAATGTTGGTGAGTTGTAGAACTGGAGATAATGTTGGTGAGTTGTAGAACTGGAGATAATGTTGGTGAGTTGTAGAACTGGAGATAATGTTGGTGGGTTTGTGGAACTGGATATAATGGTGGTGGGTTGTAGAACTGGAGATAATGTTGGTGAGTTGTAGAACTGGAGATAATGTTGGTGGATTTGTGGAACTGGATATAATGTTGGTGAGTTGTAGAACTGGAGATAATGTTGGTGGGTTGTAGAACTGGAGATAATGTTGGTGAGTTGTAGAACTGGAGATAATGTTGGTGGGTTGTGGGACTGGAGATAATGTTGGTGAGTTGTGGAACTGTAGATAATGTTGGTGAGTTGTAGAACTGGAGATAATGTTGGTGAGTTGTAGAACTGGAGATAATGTTGGTGAGTTGTAGAACTGGAGATAATGTTGGTGAGTTGTAGAACTGGATATAATGGTGGTGGGTTGTAGAACTGGAGATAATGTTGGTGGGTTGTGGAACTGGAGATAATGTTGGTGGGTTTGTGGAACTGGAGATAATGTTGGTGGGTTGTGGAACTGGAGATAATGTTGGTGGGTTGTAGAACTGGAGATAATGTTGGTGGGTTGTAGAACTGGAGATAATGTTGGTGGGTTTGTGGAACTGGATATAATGGTGGTGGGTTGTAGAACTGGAGATAATGTTGGTGAGTTGTAGAACTGGAGATAATGTTGGTGGATTTGTGGAACTGGATATAATGTTGGTGAGTTGTAGAACTGGAGATAATGTTGGTGGGTTGTAGAACTGGAGATAATGTTGGTGAGTTGTAGAACTGGAGATAATGTTGGTGGGTTGTGCAACTGGAGATAATGTTGGTGAGTTGTGGAACTGTAGATAATGTTGGTGAGTTGTAGAACTGGAGATAATGTTGGTGAGTTGTAGAACTGGAGATAATGTTGGTGAGTTGTAGAACTGGAGATAATGTTGGTGAGTTGTAGAACTGGATATAATGGTGGTGGGTTGTAGAATGAGATGATGGTGGATTGTGGGACTGGAGATGATGTTGGTGAGTTGTAGAACTGGAGATAATGTTGGTGGGTTGTGGAACTGGAGATAATGTTGGTGAGTTGTAGAATGAGATGATGGTGGATTATGGGACTGGAGATGATGTTGGTGAGTTGTAGAACTGGAGATAATGTTGGTGGGTTTGTAGAACTGGAGATAATGTTGGTGGGTTGTGGAACTGGAGATAATGTTGGTGGGTTGTGGAACTGGAGATAATGTTGGTGGGTTGTAGAACTGGAGATAATGTTGGTGGGTTGTGGAACTGGAGATAATGTTGGTGAGTTGTAGAACTGGAGATAATGTTGGTGGGTTGTGGAACTGGAGATAATGTTGGTGAGTTGTAGAACTGGAGATAATGTTGGTGGGTTGTAGAACTGGAGATAATGTTGGTGGGTTGTAGAACTGGAGATAATGTTGGTGGGTTGTAGAACTGGAGATAATGTTGGTGAGTTGTAGAACTGGAGATAATGTTGGTGGGTTGTAGAACTGGAGATAATGTTGGTGGGTTTGTAGAACTGGAGATAATGTTGGTGGGTTTGTGGAACTGGAGATAATGTTGGTGAGTTGTAGAACTGGAGATAATGTGATGGGTTTGTGGAACTGGATATGATGTTGGTGGGTTGTGGAACGAGATGATGTTGGTGGGTTGTGGGACTGGAGATAATGTTGGTGAGTTGTAGAACTGGAGATAATGTTGGTGGGTTGTAGAACTGGAGATAATGTTGGTGAGTTGTAGAACTGCAGATAATGTTGGTGAGTTGTAAAACTGGAGATAATGTTGGTGAGTTGTAGAACTGGAGATAATGTTGGTGGGTTGTGGACTGGAGATGATGTTGGTGGGTTGTGGAACGAGATGATGTTGGTGGGTTGTGGGACTGGAAATGATGTTGGTGAGTTGTAGAACTGGAGATAATGTTGGTGAGTTGTAGAACTGGAGATAATGTTGGTGAGTTGTAGAACTGGAGATAATATTGGTGAGTTGTAGAACTGGAGATAATGTTGGTGAGTTGTAGAACTGGAGATAATGTTGGTGAGTTGTAGAACTGGAGATAATGTTGGTGAGTTGTAGAACTGGAGATAATGTTGGTGAGTTGTAGAACTGGAGATAATGTTGGTGAGTTGTAGAACTGGAGATAATGTTGGTGAGTTGTAGAACTGGAGATAATGTTGGTGGGTTTGTGGAACTGGATATAATGGTGGTGGGTTGTAGAACTGGAGATAATGTTGGTGAGTTGTAGAACTGGAGATAATGTTGGTGGATTTGTGGAACTGGATATAATGTTGGTGAGTTGTAGAACTGGAGATAATGTTGGTGGGTTGTAGAACTGGAGATAATGTTGGTGAGTTGTAGAACTGGAGATAATGTTGGTGGGTTGTGGGACTGGAGATAATGTTGGTGAGTTGTGGGACTGGAGATGATGTTGGTGGGTTTGTGGAACTGGAGATAATGTTGGTGGATTGTGGACTGGAGATGTTGGTGAGTTGTAGAATGAGATGATGGTGGATTGTGGAACTGGAGATAATGTTGGTGAGTTGTAGAACTGGAGATAATGTTGGTGAGTTGTTGAACTGGAGATAATGTTGGTGAGTTGTAGAAAAGATGATGGTGGATTGTGGGACTGGAGATGATGTTGGTGAGTTGTAGAACTGGAGATAATGTTGGTGGGTTGTGGAACTGCAGATAATGTTGGTGAGTTGTAGAATGAGATGATGGTGGATTATGGGACTGGAGATGATGTTGGTGAGTTGTAGAACTGGAGATAATGTTGGTGAGTTGTAGAACTGGAGATAATGTTGATGGGTTTGTAGAACTGGAGATAATGTTGGTGAGTTGTAGAACTGGAGATAATGTTGGTGGGTTGTGGAACTGGAGATAATGTTGGTGAGTTGTAGAACTGGAGATAATGTTGGTGGGTTGTAGAACTGGAGATAATGTTGGTGGGTTGTAGAACTGGAGATAATGTTGGTGGGTTGT
The DNA here is from genome assembly GCA_032433765.1 of Megaustenia siamemsis. NCBI lineage: Eukaryota > Metazoa > Mollusca > Gastropoda > Stylommatophora > Ariophantidae > Megaustenia > Megaustenia siamemsis. The sequence goes on along the minus strand of JAVIAB010000139.1, from coordinate 17,167,082 downwards.
AGAACTGGAGATAATGTTGGTGGGTTGTGGAACTGGAGATAATGTTGGTGAGTTGTAGAACTGGAGATAATGTTGGTGAGTTGTAGAACTGGAGATAATGTTGGTGAGTTGTAGAACTGGATATAATGGTGGTGGGTTGTAGAACTGGAGATAATGTTGGTGGGTTGTGGAACTGGAGATAATGTTGGTGGGTTTGTGGAACTGGAGATAATGTTGGTGGGTTGTGGAACTGGAGATAATGTTGGTGGGTTGTAGAACTGGAGATAATGTTGGTGGGTTGTAGAACTGGAGATAATGTTGGTGGGTTGTAGAACTGGAATAATGTTGGTGAGTTGTAGAACTGGAGATAATGTTGGTGGGTTGTGGAACTGGAGATAATGTTGGTGGGTTGTAGAACTGGAGATAATGTTGGTGGGTTGTAGAACTGGAGATAATGTTGGTGGGTTTGTGGAACTGGATATAATGGTGGTGGGTTGTAGAACTGGAGATAATGTTGGTGAGTTGTAGAACTGGAGATAATGTTGGTGGATTTGTGGAACTGGATATAATGTTGGTGAGTTGTAGAACTGGAGATAATGTTGGTGGGTTGTAGAACTGGAGATAATGTTGGTGAGTTGTAGAACTGGAGATAATGTTGGTGGGTTGTGGAACTGGAGATAATGTTGGTGAGTTGTGGAACTGGAGATAATGTTGGTGAGTTGTAGAACTGGAGATAATGTTGGTGATTTGTAGAACTGGAGATAATGTTGGTGAGTTGTAGAACTGGAGATAATGTTGGTGAGTTGTAGAACTGGATATAATGGTGGTGGGTTGTAGAACTGGAGATAATGTTGGTGGGTTGTGGAACTGGAGATAATGTTGGTGGGTTTGTGGAACTGGAGATAATGTTGGTGGGTTGTGGAACTGGAGATAATGTTGGTGGGTTGTAGAACTGGAGATAATGTTGGTGGGTGTAGAACTGGAGATAATGTTGGTGGGTTGTAGAACTGGAGATAATGTGGGTGGGTTGTAGAACTGGAGATAATGTTGGTGGGTTGTGGAACTGGAGATAATGTTGGTGGGTTGTGGAACTGGAGATGATGTTGGTGGGTTGTGGAACGAGATGATGTTGGTGGGTTGTGGGACTGGAGATAATGTTGGTGAGTTGTAGAACTGGAGATAATGTTGGTGAGTTGTAGAACTGGAGATAATGTTGGTGAGATGTAGAACTGGAGATAATGTTGGTGAGTTGTAGAACTGGAGATAATGTTGGTGGGTTGTGGAACTGGAGATAATGTTGGTGAGTTGTGGAACTGGAAATAATGTGGGTGGGTTGTAGAACTGGAGATAATGTTGGTGGGTTGTGGAACTGGAGATAATGTTGGTGGGTTGTGGAACTGGAGATATTGTTGGTGGGTTGTGGGACTGGAGATAATGTTAATGTGTTGTGGAACGAGATGATGTTGGTGGGTTGTGGGACTGGAGATAATGTTAATGTGTTGTGGAACGAGATGATGTTGGTGGTTGTGGGACTGGAGATGATGGTGGGTTGTAGAACTGGAGATAATGTTGGTGAGTTGTAGAACTGGAGATAATGTTGGTGAGTTGTGGAACTGGAGATGATGTTGGTGAGTTGTGGGACTGGAGATGATGTTGGTGGGTTTGTGGAACTGGAGATAATGTTGGTGGATTGTGGGACTGGAGATGTTGGTGAGTTGTAGAATGAGATGTTGGTGGATTGTGGAACTGGAGATAATGTTGGTGAGTTGTAGAACTGGAGATAATGTTGGTGAGTTGTAGAACTGGAGATAATGTTGGTGAGTTGTAGAATAAGATGATGGTGGATTGTGGGACTGGAGATGATGTTGGTGAGTTGTAGAACTGGAGATAATGTTGGTGGGTTGTGGAACTGGAGATAATGTTGGTGAGTTGTAGAATGAGATGATGGTGGATTATGGGACTGGAGATGATGTTGGTGAGTTGTAGAACTGGAGATAATGTTGGTGAGTTGTAGAACTGGAGATAATGTTGATGGGTTTGTAGAACTGGAGATAATGTTGGTGAGTTGTAGAACTGGAGATAATGTTGGTGGGTTGTGGAACTGGAGATAATGTTGGTGAGTTGTAGAACTGGAGATAATGTTGGTGGGTGTAGAACTGGAGATAATGTTGGTGGGTAGTAGAACTAGAGATAATGTTGGGGTTGTAGAACTGGAGATAATGTTGGTGGGTTGTGGAACTGGAGATAATGTTGGTGAGTTGTAGAATGAGATGATGGGTGGATTGTGGGACTGGAGATGATGTTGGTGAGTTGTAGAACTGGAGATAATGTTGGTGAGTTGTAGAACTGGAGATAATGTTGGTGGGTTTGTAGAACTGGAGATAATGTTGGTGGGTTGTAGAATGAGATGATGGTGGATTGTGGGACTGGAGATGATGTTGGTGAGTTGTAGAACTGGAGATAATGTTGGTGAGTTGTAGAACTGGAGATAATGTTGGTGGGTTTGTAGAACTGGAGATAATGTTGGTGGGTTGTGGAACTGGAGATAATGTTGGTGGGTTGTGGAACTGGAGATAATGTTGGTGGGTTGTAGAACTGGAGATAATGTTGGTGGGTTGTGGAACTGGAGATAATGTTGGTGAGTTGTAGAACTGGAGATAATGTTGGTGGGTTGTGGAACTGGAGATAATGTTGGTGAGTTGTAGAACTGGAGATAATGTTGGTGGTTGTAGAACTGGAGATAATGTTGGTGGGTTGTAGAACTGGAGATAATGTTGGTGGGTTGTAGAACTGGAGATAATGTTGGTGAGTTGTAGAACTGGAGATAATGTTGGTGGGTTGTAGAACTGGAGATAATGTTGGTGGGTTGTAGAACTGGAGATAATGTTGGTGAGTTGTAGAACTGGAGATAATGTTGGTGGGTTGTGGAACTGGAGATAATGTTGGTGAGTTGTAGAACTGGAGATAATGTTGGTGGGTTGTAGAACTGGAGATAATGTTGGTGGGTTGTAGAACTGGAGATAATGTTGGTGGGTTGTAGAACTGGAGATAATGTTGGTGAGTTGTAGAACTGGAGATAATGTTGGTGGGTTTGTAGAACTGGAGATAATGTTGGTGGGTTTGTGGAACTGGAGATAATGTTGGTGAGTTGTAGAACTGGAGATAATGTGGTGGGTTTGTGGAACTGGAGATAATGTTGGTGGGTTGTGGAACTGAGATAATGTTGGTGGGTTGTGGGACTGGAGATAATGTTGGTGAGTTGTAGAACTGGAGATAATGTTGGTGGGTTGTAGAACTGGAGATAATGTTGGTGAGTTGTAGAACTGGAGATAATGTTGGTGAGTTGTAAAACTGGAGATAATGTTGGTGAGTTGTAGAACTGGAGATAATGTTGGTGGGTTGTGGGACTGGAGATAATGTTGGTGGGTTGTGGAACGAGATGATGTTGGTGGGTTGTGGGACTGGAAATGATGTTGGTGAGTTGTAGAACTGGAGATAATGTTGGTGAGTTGTAGAACTGGAGATAATGTTGGTGAGTTGTAGAACTGGAGATAATATTGGTGAGTTGTAGAACTGGAGATAATGTTGGTGAGTTGTAGAACTGGAGATAATGTTGGTGAGTTGTAGAACTGGAGATAATGTTGGTGAGTTGTAGAACTGGAGATAATGTTGGTGAGTTGTAGAACTGGAGATAATGTTGGTGAGTTGTAGAACTGGAGATAATGTTGGTGAGTTGTAGAACTGGAGATAATGTTGGTGGGTTTGTGGAACTGGATATAATGGTGGTGGGTTGTAGAACTGGAGATAATGTTGGTGAGTTGTAGAACTGGAGATAATGTTGGTGGATTTGTGGAACTGGATATAATGTTGGTGAGTTGTAGAACTGGAGATAATGTTGGTGGGTTGTAGAACTGGAGATAATGTTGGTGAGTTGTAGAACTGGAGATAATGTTGGTGGGTTGTGGGACTGGAGATAATGTTGGTGAGTTGTGGAACTGGAGATAATGTTGGTGAGTTGTAGAACTGGAGATAATGTTGGTGAGTTGTAGAACTGGAGATAATGTTGGTGAGTTGTAGAACTGGAGATAATGTTGGTGAGTTGTAGAACTGGATATAATGTTGGTGAGTTGTGGAACTGGAGATGATGTTGGTGAGTTGTAGAATGAGATGAATGTTGGTGAGTTGTGGGACTGGAGATGATGTTGGTGGGTTGTGGAACTGGAGATAATGTTGGTGGATTGTGGGACTGGAGATGATGTTGGTGAGTTGTGGAACTGGAGATAATGTTGGTGAGTTGTGGGACTGGAGATGATGTTGGTGAGTTGTGGGACTGGAGATGATGTTGGTGGGTTTGTGGAACTGGAGATAATGTTGGTGGATTGTGGGACTGGAGATTTGGTGAGTTGTAGAATGAGATGATGGTGGATTGTGGAACTGGAGATAATGTTGGTGAGTTGTAGAACTGGAGATAATGTTGGTGAGTTGTAGAACTGGAGATAATGTTGGTGAGTTGTAGAATGAGATGATGGTGGATTGTGGGACTGGAGATGATGTGGTGAGTTGTAGAACTGGAGATAATGTTGGTGGGTTGTGGAACTGCAGATAATGTTGGTGAGTTGTAGAATGAGATGATGGTGGATTATGGGACTGGAGATGATGTTGGTGAGTTGTAGAACTGGAGATAATGTTGATGGGTTTGTAGAACTGGAGATAATGTTGGTGGGTTGTGGAACTGGAGATAATGTTGGTGGGTTGTGGAACTGGAGATAATGTTGGTGGGTTGTAGAACTGGAGATAATGTTGGTGGGTTGTGGAACTGGAGATAATGTTGGTGAGTTGTAGAACTGGAGATAATGTTGGTGGGTTGTGGAACTGGAGATAATGTTAGTGAGTTGTAGAACTGGAGATAATGTTGGTGGGTTGTAGAACTGGAGATAATGTTGGTGGGTTGTAGAACTAGAGATAATGTTGGTGGGTTGTAGAACTGGAGATAATGTTGGTGAGTTGTAGAACTGGAGATAATGTTGATGGTTTTGTAGAACTGGAGATAATGTTGGTGGGTTTGTGGAACTGGAGATAATGTTGGTGAGTTGTAGAACTGGAGATAATGTGATGGGTTTGTGGAACTGGATATGATGTTGGTGGTTGTGGAACGAGATGATGTTGGTGGGTTGTGGACTGGAGATAATGTTGGTGAGTTGTAGAACTGGAGATAATGTTGGTGGGTTGTAGAACTGGAGATAATGTTGGTGAGTTGTAGAACTGCAGATAATGTTGGTGAGTTGTAAAACTGGAGATAATGTTGGTGAGTTGTAGAACTGGAGATAATGTTGGTGGGTTGTGGGACTGGAGATGATGTTGGTGGGTTGTGGAACGAGATGATGTTGGTGGGTTGTGGGACTGGAAATGATGTTGGTGAGTTGTAGAACTGGAGATAATGTTGGTGAGTTGTAGAACTGGAGATAATGTTGGTGAGTTGTAGAACTGGAGATAATATTGGTGAGTTGTAGAACTGGAGATAATGTTGGTGAGTTGTAGAACTGGAGATAATGTTGGTGAGTTGTAGAACTGGAGATAATGTTGGTGAGTTGTAGAACTGGAGATAATGTTGGTGAGTTGTAGAACTGGAGATAATGTTGGTGAGTTGTAGAACTGGAGATAATGTTGGTGAGTTGTAGAACTGGAGATAATGTTGGTGGTTTGTGGAACTGGATATAATGGTGGTGGGTTGTAGAACTGGAGATAATGTTGGTGAGTTGTAGAACTGGAGATAATGTTGGTGGATTTGTGGAACTGGATATAATGTTGGTGAGTTGTAGAACTGGAGATAATGTTGGTGGGTTGTAGAACTGGAGATAATGTTGGTGAGTTGTAGAACTGGAGATAATGTTGGTGGGTTGTGGGACTGGAGATAATGGTGAGTTGTGGAACTGTAGATAATGTTGGTGAGTTGTAGAACTGGAGATAATGTTGGTGAGTTGTAGAACTGGAGATAATGTTGGTGAGTTGTAGAACTGGAGATAATGTTGGTGAGTTGTAGAACTGGATATAATGGTGGTGGGTTGTAGAACTGGAGATAATGTTGGTGGGTTGTGGAACTGGAGATAATGTTGGTGGGTTTGTGGAACTGGAGATAATGTTGGTGGGTTGTGGAACTGGAGATAATGTTGGTGGGTTGTAGAACTGGAGATAATGTTGGTGGTTTGTAGAACTGGAGATAATGTTGGTGGGTTTGTGGAACTGGATATAATGTGGTGGGTTGTAGAACTGGAGATAATGTTGGTGAGTTGTAGAACTGGAGATAATGTTGGTGGATTTGTGGAACTGGATATAATGTTGGTGAGTTGTAGAACTGGAGATAATGTTGGTGGGTTGTAGAACTGGAGATAATGTTGGTGAGTTGTAGAACTGGAGATAATGTTGGTGGGTTGTGCAACTGCAGATAATGTTGGTGAGTTGTGGAACTGTAGATAATGTTGGTGAGTTGTAGAACTGGAGATAATGTTGGTGAGTTGTAGAACTGGAGATAATGTTGGTGAGCTGTAGAACTGGAGATAATGTTGGTGAGTTGTAGAACTGGATATAATGGTGGTGGGTTGTAGAACTGGAGATAATGTTGGTGGGTTGTGGAACTGGAGATAATGTTGGTGGGTTTGTGGAACTGGAGATAATGTTGGTGGGTTGTGGAACTGGAGATAATGTTGGTGGGTTGTAGAACTGGAGATAATGTTGGTGGTTGTAGAACTGGAGATAATGTTGGTGGGTTGTAGAACTGGAAATAATGTTGGTGAGTTGTAGAACTGGAGATAATGTTGGTGGGTTGTGGAACTGGAGATAATGTTGGTGGGTTGTAGAACTGGAGATAATGTTGGTGGGTTGTAGAACTGGAGATAATGTTGGTGGGTTTGTGGAACTGGATATAATGGTGGTGGGTTGTAGAACTGGAGATAATGTTGGTGAGTTGTAGAACTGGAGATAATGTTGGTGGATTTGTGGAACTGGAGATAATGTTGGTGAGTTGTAGAACTGGAGATAATGTTGGTGGGTTGTAGAACTGGAGATAATGTTGGTGAGTTGTAGAACTGGAGATAATGTTGGTGGGTTGTGGAACTGGAGATAATGTTGGTGAGTTGTGGAACTGTAGATAATGTTGGTGAGTTTGTAGAACTGGAGATAATGTTGGTGAGTTGTAGAACTGGAGATAATGTTGGTGAGTTGTAGAACTGGAGATAATGTTGTGAGTTGTAGAACTGGATATAATGGTGGTGGGTTGTAGAACTGGAGATAATGTTGGTGGGTTGTGGAACTGGAGATAATGTTGGTGGGTTTGTGGAACTGGAGATAATGTTGGTGGGTTGTGGAACTGGAGATAATGTTGGTGGGTTGTAGAACTGGAGATAATGTTGGTGGTTGTAGAACTGGAGATAATGTTGGTGGGTTGTAGAACTGGATAATGTGGTGGGTTGTAGAACTGGAGATAATGTTGGTGGGTTGTGGAACTGGAGATAATGTTGGTGGGTTGTGGAACTGGAGATGATGTTGGTGGGTTGTGGAACGAGATGATGTTGTGGGTTGTGGACTGGAAATGATGTTGGTGAGTTGTAGAACTGGAGATAATGTTGGTGAGTTGTAGAACTGGAGATAATGTTGGTGAGTTGTAGAACTGGAGATAATATTGGTGAGTTGTAGAACTGGAGATAATGTTGGTGGTTGTGGAACTGGAGATAATGTTGGTGAGTTGGAACTGGAAATAATGTGGGTGGGTTGTAGAACTGGAGATAATGTTGGTGGGTTGTGGAACTGGAGATAATGTTGGTGGGTTGTGGAACTGGAGATATTGTTGGTGGGTTGTGGGATGGAGATAATGTTAATGTGTTGTGGAACGAGATGATGTTGGTGGGTTGTGGACTGGAGATAATGTTAATGTGTTGTGGAACGAGATATGTTGGTGGTTTGTGGGACTGGAGATGATGGTGGGTTGTAGAACTGGAGATAATGTTGGTGAGTTGTAGAACTGGAGATAATGTTGGTGAGTTGTGGGACTGGAGATGATGTTGGTGAGTTGTGGGACTGGAGATGATGTTGGTGGGTTTGTGGAACTGGAGATAATGTTGGTGGATTGTGGGACTGGAGATGTTGGTGAGTTGTAGAATGAGATGATGGTGGATTGTGGAACTGGAGATAATGTTGGTGAGTTGTAGAACTGGAGATAATGTTGGTGAGTTGTAGAACTGGAGATAATGTTGGTGAGTTGTAGAACTGGAGATAATGTTGGTGGGTTGTAGAACTGGAGATAATGTTGGTGGGTTGTGGAACTGGAGATAATGTTGGTGAGTTGTAGAACTGGAGATAATGTTGGTGGGTTGTAGAACTGGAGATAATGTTGGTGGTTAGTAGAACTGGAGATAATGTTGGTGGTTGTAGAACTGGAGATAATGTTGGTGGGTTGTGGAACTGGAGATAATGTTGGTGAGTTGTGTAGAACTGAGATAATGGTGGGTTGTGGGACTGGAGATAATGTTGGTGAGTTGTAGAACTGGAGATAATGTTGGTGAGTTGTAGAACTGGAGATAATGTTGGTGGGTTGTAGAACTGGAGATAATGTTGGTGGGTTGTAGAATGAGATGATGGTGATTATGTTGGGGTGGAACTGGAGATATGTTGGTGAGTTGTAGAACTGGAGATAATGTTGGTGAGTTGTAGAACTGGAGATAATGTTGGTGGTTTGTAGAACTGGAGATAATGTTGGTGGGTTGTAGAACTGGAGATAATGTTGGTGGTTGTGAAACTGGAGATAATGTTGGTGGTTGTAGAACTGGAGATAATGTTGGTGGGTTGTGGAACTGGAGATAATGTTGGTGAGTTGTAGAACTGGAGATAATGTTGTGGGTTGTGGAACTGGAGATAATGTTGGTGAGTTGTAGAACTGGAGATAATGTTGGTGGGTTGTAGAACTGGAGATAATGTTGGTGGGTTGTAGAACTGGAGATAATGTTGGTGGGTTGTAGAACTGGAGATAATGTTGGTGAGTTGTAGAACTGGAGATAATGTTGGTGGGTTGTAGAACTGGAGATATGTTGGTGGGTTGTAGAACTGGAGATAATGTTGGTGAGGTTGTAGAACTGGAGATAATGTTGGTGGTTGTGGAACTGGAGATAATGTTGGTGAGTTGTAGAACTGGAGATAATGTTGGTGGTTGTAGAACTGGAGATAATGTTGGTGGGTTGTAGAACTGGAGATAATGTTGGTGGGTTGTAGAACTGGAGATAATGTTGGTGAGTTGTAGAACTGGAGATAATGTTGGTGGTTGTAGAACTGGAGATAATGTTGGTGGGTTTGTGAACTGGAGATAATGTTGGTGAGTTGTAGAACTGGAGATAATGTTGGTGGTTTGTGGAACTGGAGATGATGTTGGTGTTTTGGAACTGAGATGATGTTGGTGGGTTGTGGAACTGGAGATAATGTTGGTGGGTTGTAGAACTGGAGATAATGTTGGTGGTTGTAGAACTGGAGATAATGTTGGTGAGTTGTAGAACTGGAGATAATGTTGGTGAGTTGTAGAACTGGAGATAATGTTGGTGAGTTGTAGAACTGGAGATAATGTTGGTGGTTGTGGAACTGGAGATAATGTTGGTGGGTTGTGAAACTGGATGATGTTGGTGGGTTGTGGAACTGGAATGATGTTGGTGAGTTGTAGAACTGGAGATAATGTTGGTGAGTTGTAGAACTGGAGATAATGTTGGTGAGTTGTAGAACTGGAGATAATGTTGGTGAGTTGTAGAACTGGAGATAATGTTGGTGAGTTGTAGAACTGGAGATAATGTTGGTGAGTTGTAGAACTGGAGATAATGTTGGTGGGTTGTAGAACTGGAGATAATGTTGGTGGGTTGTGGAACTGGAGATAATGTTGGTGGGTTGTAGAACTGGAGATAATGTTGGTGAGTTGTAGAACTGGAGATAATGTTGGTGGTTTGTGGAACTGGATATAATGGTGGTGGGTTGTAGAACTGGAGATAATGTTGGTGAGTTGTAGAACTGGAGATAATGTTGGTGGATTTGTGGAACTGGAGATAATGTTGGTGAGTTGTAGAACTGGAGATAATGTTGGTGGGTTGTAGAACTGGAGATAATGTTGGTGAGTTGTAGAACTGGAGATAATGTTGGTGGGTTGTGGAACTGGAGATAATGTTGGTGAGTTGTGGAACTGGAGATAATGTTGGTGAGTTGTAGAACTGGAGATAATGTTGGTGAGTTGTAGAACTGGAGATAATGTTGGTGATTGTAGAACTGGAGATAATGTTGGTGAGTTGTAGAACTGGAGATAATGTTGGTGAGTTGTGGAACTGGAGATGATGTTGGTGAGTTGTAGAATGAGATGATGTTGGTGAGTTGTGGGACTGGAGATGATGTTGGTGGGTTTGTGGAACTGGAGATAATGTTGGTGGATTGTGGACTGGAGATGATGTTGGTGAGTTGTGGGACTGGAGATGATGTTGGTGAGTTGTGGGACTGGAGATGATGTTGGTGAGTTGTGGGACTGGAGATGATGTTGGTGGGTTGTGGAACTGGAGATAATGTTGGTGGATTGTGGACTGGAGATGTTGGTGAGTTGTAGAATGAGATGATGGTGGTTGTGGAACTGGAGATAATGTTGGTGGTTGTAGAACTGGAGATAATGTTGGTGAGTTGTAGAACTGGAGATAATGTTGGTGAGTTGTAGAATGAGATGATGGTGGATTGTGGGACTGGAGATGATGTTGGGGTTGTAGAACTGGAGATAATGTTGGTGGGTTGTGGAACTGCAGATAATGTTGGTGAGTTGTAGAATGAGATGATGGTGGATTATGGGACTGGAGATGATGTTGGTGAGTTGTAGAACTGGAGATAATGTTGATGGGTTTGTAGAACTGGAGATAATGTTGGTGGGTTGTGAACTGGAGATAATGTTGGTGGGTTGTGGAACTGGAGATAATGTTGGTGGGTTGTAGAACTGGAGATAATGTTGGTGGGTTGTGGAACTGGAGATAATGTTGGTGAGTTGTAGAACTGGAGATAATGTTGGTGGGTTGTGGAACTGGAGATAATGTTAGTGAGTTGTAGAACTGGAGATAATGTTGGTGGGTTGTAGAACTGGAGATAATGTTGGTGGGTTGTAGAACTAGAGATAATGTTGGTGGGTTGTAGAACTGGAGATAATGTTGGTGAGTTGTAGAACTGGAGATAATGTTGATGGGTTTGTAGAACTGGAGATAATGTTGGTGGGTTTGTGGAACTGGAGATAATGTTGGTGAGTTGTAGAACTGGAGATAATGTGATGGGTTTGTGGAACTGGATATGATGTTGGTGGGTTGTGGAACGAGATGATGTTGGTGGGTTGTGGACTGGAGATAATGTTGGTGAGTTGTAGAACTGGAGATAATGTTGGTGGGTTGTAGAACTGGAGATAATGTTGGTGAGTTGTAGAACTGGAGATAATGTTGGTGAGTTGTAAAACTGGAGATAATGTTGGTGAGTTGTAGAACTGGAGATAATGTTGGTGGGTTGTGGACTGGAGATGATGTTGGTGGGTTGTGGAACGAGATGATGTTGGTGGGTTGTGGACTGGAAATGATGTTGGTGAGTTGTAGAACTGGAGATAATGTTGGTGAGTTGTAGAACTGGAGATAATGTTGGTGAGTTGTAGAACTGGAGATAATGTTGGTGAGTTGTAGAACTGGAGATAATGTTGGTGAGTTGTAGAACTGGAGATAATGTTGGTGAGTTGTAGAACTGGAGATAATGTTGGTGAGTTGTAGAACTGGAGATAATGTTGGTGAGTTGTAGAACTGGAGATAATGTTGGTGAGTTGTAGAACTGGAGATAATGTTGGTGAGTTGTAGAACTGGAGATAATGTTGGTGGTTTGTGGAACTGGATATAATGGTGGTGGGTTGTAGAACTGGAGATAATGTTGGTGAGTTGTAGAACTGGAGATAATGTTGGTGGATTTGTGGAACTGGATATAATGTTGGTGAGTTGTAGAACTGGAGATAATGTTGGTGGGTTGTAGAACTGGAGATAATGTTGGTGAGTTGTAGAACTGGAGATAATGTTGGTGGGTTGTGGGACTGGAGATAATGGTGAGTTGTGGAACTGGAGATAATGTTGGTGAGTTGTAGAACTGGAGATAATGTTGGTGAGTTGTAGAACTGGAGATAATGTTGGTGAGTTGTAGAACTGGAGATAATGTTGGTGAGTTGTAGAACTGGATATAATGGTGGTGGGTTGTAGAACTGGAGATAATGTTGGTGGTTGTGAACTGGAGATAATGTTGGTGGTTTGTGGAACTGGAGATAATGTTGGTGGGTTGTGAACTGGAGATAATGTTGGTGGGTTGTAGAACTGGAGATAATGTTGGTGGTTGTAGAACTGGAGATAATGTTGGTGGGTTTGTGGAACTGGATATAATGGTGGTGGGTTGTAGAACTGGAGATAATGTTGGTGAGTTGTAGAACTGGAGATAATGTTGGTGGATTTGTGGAACTGGATATAATGTTGGTGAGTTGTAGAACTGGAGATAATGTTGGTGGGTTGTAGAACTGGAGATAATGTTGGTGAGTTGTAGAACTGGAGATAATGTTGGTGGGTTGTGGAACTGGAGATAATGTTGGTGAGTTGTGGAACTGTAGATAATGTTGGTGAGTTGTAGAACTGGAGATAATGTTGGTGAGTTGTAGAACTGGAGATAATGTTGGTGAGTTGTAGAACTGGAGATAATGTTGGTGAGTTGTAGAACTGGATATAATGGTGGTGGGTTGTAGAACTGGAGATAATGTTGGTGGGTTGTGGAACTGGAGATAATGTTGGTGGGTTTGTGGAACTGGAGATAATGTTGGTGGGTTGTGGAACTGGAGATAATGTTGGTGGGTTGTAGAACTGGAGATAATGTTGGTGGGTTGTAGAACTGGAGATAATGTTGGTGGGTTGTAGAACTGGAAATAATGTTGGTGAGTTGTAGAACTGGAGATAATGTTGGTGGGTTGTGGAACTGGAGATAATGTTGGTGGGTTGTAGAACTGGAGATAATGTTGGTGGGTTGTAGAACTGGAGATAATGTTGGTGGGTTTGTGGAACTGGATATAATGTTGGTGGGTTGTAGAACTGGAGATAATGTTGGTGAGTTGTAGAACTGGAGATAATGTTGGTGATTTGTGGAACTGGAGATAATGTTGGTGAGTTGTAGAACTGGAGATAATGTTGGTGGGTTGTAGAACTGGAGATAATGTTGGTGAGTTGTAGAACTGGAGATAATGTTGGTGGGTTGTGGAACTGGAGATAATGTTGGTGAGTTGTGGAACTGTAGATAATGTTGGTGAGTTGTAGAACTGGAGATAATGTTGGTGAGTTGTAGAACTGGAGATAATGTTGGTGGTTGTAGAACTGGAGATAATGTTGGTGAGTTGTAGAACTGGATATAATGTGGTGGGTTGTAGAACTGGAGATAATGTTGGTGGGTTGTGGAACTGGAGATAATGTTGGTGGTTTGTGGAACTGGAGATAATGTTGGTGGGTTGTGGAACTGGAGATAATGTTGGTGGGTTGTAGAACTGGAGATAATGTTGGTGGGTTGTAGAACTGGAGATAATGTTGGTGGGTTGTAGAACTGGAGATAATGTGGTGGGTTGTAGAACTGGAGATAATGTTGGTGGTTTGTGGAACTGGAGATAATGTTGGTGGTTGTGGAACTGGAGATGATGTTGGTGGGTTGTGGAACGAGATGATGTTGGTGGTTGTGGGACTGGAGATGATGTTGGTGAGTTGTAGAACTGGAGATAATGTTGGTGAGTTGTAGAACTGGAGATAATGTTGGTGAGTTGTAGAACTGGAGATAATGTTGGTGAGTTGTAGAACTGGAGATAATGTTGGTGGGTTGTGGAACTGGAGATAATGTTGGTGAGTTGTGGAACTGGAGATAATGTTGGTGGGTTGTAGAACTGGAGATAATGTTGGTGGGTTGTGGAACTGGAGATAATGTTGGTGGGTTGTGAACTGGAGATAATGTTGGTGGGTTGTAGACTGGAGATAATGTTGGTGTGTTGTGGAACTGAGATGATGTTGGTGGGTTGTGGACTGGAGATAATGTTGGTGTGTTGTGGAACTGAGATGATGTTGGTGGTTTGTGGACTGGAGATGATGGTGGTTGTAGAACTGGAGATAATGTTGGTGAGTTGTAGAACTGGAGATAATGTTGGTGAGTTGTGGAACTGGAGATGATGTTGGTGAGTTGTGGGACTGGAGATGATGTTGGTGGGTTGTGGAACTGGAGATAATGTTGGTGGTTGTGGGACTGGAGATGTTGGTGAGTTGTAGAATGAGATGATGGTGGATTGTGGAACTGGAGATAATGTTGGTGAGTTGTAGAACTGGAGATAATGTTGGTGAGTTGTAGAACTGGAGATAATGTTGGTGAGTTGTAGAACTGAGATGATGGTGGATTGTGGGACTGGAGATAATGTTGGTGAGTTGTAGAACTGGAGATAATGTTGGTGGGTTGTGGAACTGGAGATAATGTTGGTGAGTTGTAGAACTGAGATAATGGTGGTTGTGGGACTGGAGATAATGTTGGTGAGTTGTAGAACTGGAGATAATGTTGGTGAGTTGTAGAACTGGAGATAATGTTGGTGGGTTTGTAGAACTGGAGATAATGTTGGTGGGTTGTGGAACTGGAGATAATGTTGGTGGGTTGTGGAACTGGAGATAATGTTGGTGGGTTGTAGAACTGGAGATAATGTTGGTGGGTTGTGGAACTGGAGATAATGTTGGTGAGTTGTAGAACTGGAGATAATGTTGGTGGGTTGTGGAACTGGAGATAATGTTGGTGAGTTGTAGAACTGGAGATAATGTTGGTGGGTTGTAGAACTGGAGATAATGTTGGTGGGTTGTAGAACTGGAGATAATGTTGGTGGGTTGTAGAACTGGAGATAATGTTGGTGAGTTGTAGAACTGGAGATAATGTTGGTGGGTTTGTAGAACTGGAGATAATGTTGGTGGGTTGTGGAACTGGAGATAATGTTGGTGAGTTGTAGAACTGGAGATAATGTGGTGGGTTTGTGGAACTGGAGATGATGTTGGTGGGTTGTGGAACTGAGATGATGTTGGTGGTTGTGGAACTGGAGATAATGTTGGTGGTTGTAGAACTGGAGATAATGTTGGTGGGTTTGTAGAACTGGAGATAATGTTGGTGAGTTGTAGAACTGGAGATAATGTTGGTGGTGGAGAACTGGAGATAATGTTGGTGAGTTGTAGAACTGGAGATAATGTTGGTGGGTTGTGGAACTGGAGATAATGTTGGTGGGTTGTGGAACTGAGATAATGTTGGTGGGTTGTGAACTGGAGATAATGTTGGTGAGTTGTAGAACTGGAGATAATGTTGGTGAGTTGTAGAACTGGAGATAATGTTGGTGAGTTGTAGAACTGGAGATAATGTTGGTGAGTTGTAGAACTGGAGATAATGTTGGTGAGTTGTAGAACTGGAGATAATGTTGGTGAGTTGTAGAACTGGAGATAATGTTGGTGAGTTGTAGAACTGGAGATAATGTTGGTGAGTTGTAGAACTGGAGATAATGTTGGTGAGTTGTAGAACTGGAGATAATGTTGGTGGGTTGTAGAACTGGAGATAATGTTGGTGGGTTGTGGAACTGGAGATAATGTTGGTGGGTTGTAGAACTGGAGATAATGTTGGTGAGTTGTAGAACTGGAGATAATGTTGGTGGTTTGTGGAACTGGAGATAATGTTGGTGAGTTGTAGAACTGGAGATAATGTTGGTGGTTGTAGAACTGGAGATAATGTTGGTGAGTTGTAGAACTGGAGATAATGTTGGTGGGTTGTGGAACTGGAGATAATGGGTGAGTTGTGGAACTGGAGATAATGTTGGTGAGTTGTAGAACTGGAGATAATGTTGGTGAGTTGTAGAACTGGAGATAATGTTGGTGAGTTGTAGAACTGGAGATAATGTTGGTGAGTTGTAGAACTGGAGATAATGTTGGTGGGTTGTAGAACTGGAGATAATGTTGGTGGGTTGTGGAACTGGAGATAATGTTGGTGGGTTTGTGGAACTGGAGATAATGTTGGTGGGTTGTGGAACTGGAGATAATGTTGGTGGGTTGTAGAACTGGAGATAATGTTGGTGGGTTGTAGAACTGGAGATAATGTTGGTGGGTTTGTGGAACTGGAGATAATGTTGGTGGGTTGTAGAACTGGAGATAATGTTGGTGAGTTGTAGAACTGGAGATAATGTTGGTGGATTTGTGGAACTGGAGATAATGTTGGTGAGTTGTAGAACTGGAGATAATGTTGGTGGGTTGTAGAACTGGAGATAATGTTGGTGAGTTGTAGAACTGGAGATAATGTTGGTGGGTTGTGGAACTGGAGATAATGTTGGTGAGTTGTGGAACTGGAGATAATGTTGGTGAGTTGTAGAACTGGAGATAATGTTGGTGAGTTGTAGAACTGGAGATAATGTTGGTGAGTTGTAGAACTGGAGATAATGTTGGTGAGTTGTAGAACTGGAGATAATGGTGGTGGGTTGTAGAACTGGAGATAATGTTGGTGGGTTGTGGAACTGGAGATAATGTTGGTGGGTTTGTGGAACTGGAGATAATGTTGGTGGGTTGTGGAACTGGAGATAATGTTGGTGGGTTGTAGAACTGGAGATAATGTTGGTGGGTTGTAGAACTGGAGATAATGTTGGTGGGTTGTAGAACTGGAGATAATGTTGGTGAGTTGTAGAACTGGAGATAATGTTGGTGGGTTGTGGAACTGGAGATAATGTTGGTGGGTTGTAGAACTGGAGATAATGTTGGTGGGTTGTAGAACTGGAGATAATGTTGGTGGGTTTGTGGAACTGGAGATAATGTGGTGGGTTGTAGAACTGGAGATAATGTTGGTGAGTTGTAGAACTGGAGATAATGTTGGTGGATTTGTGGAACTGGAGATAATGTTGGTGAGTTGTAGAACTGGAGATAATGTTGGTGGTTGTAGAACTGGAGATAATGTTGGTGAGTTGTAGAACTGGAGATAATGTTGGTGGGTTGTGGAACTGGAGATAATGTTGGTGAGTTGTGGAACTGGAGATAATGTTGGTGAGTTGTAGAACTGGAGATAATGTTGGTGAGTTGTAGAACTGGAGATAATGTTGGTGAGTTGTAGAACTGGAGATAATGTTGGTGAGTTGTAGAACTGGAGATAATGTTGGTGGGTTGTAGAACTGGAGATAATGTTGGTGGGTTGTGGAACTGGAGATAATGTTGGTGGGTTTGTGGAACTGGAGATAATGTTGGTGGGTTGTGGAACTGGAGATAATGTTGGTGGGTTGTAGAACTGGAGATAATGTTGGTGGGTTGTAGAACTGGAGATAATGTTGGTGGGTTGTAGAACTGGAGATAATGTGGTGGGTTGTAGAACTGGAGATAATGTTGGTGGGTTGTGGAACTGGAGATAATGTTGGTGGGTTGTGGAACTGGAGATAATGTTGGTGGGTTGTGGAACTGAGATAATGTTGGTGGGTTGTGGACTGGAGATAATGTTGGTGAGTTGTAGAACTGGAGATAATGTTGGTGAGTTGTAGAACTGGAGATAATGTTGGTGAGTTGTAGAACTGGAGATAATGTTGGTGAGTTGTAGAACTGGAGATAATGTTGGTGGGTTGTGGAACTGGAGATAATGTTGGTGAGTTGTGGAACTGGAGATAATGTGGGTGGGTTGTAGAACTGGAGATAATGTTGGTGGGTTGTGGAACTGGAGATAATGTTGGTGGGTTGTGGAACTGGAGATATTGTTGGTGGGTTGTGGGACTGGAGATAATGTTGGTGTGTTGTGGAACTGGAGATGATGTTGGTGGGTTGTGGAACTGGAGATAATGTTGGTGTGTTGTGGAACGAGATGATGTTGGTGGTTTGTGGAACTGGAGATAATGTGGGTTGTAGAACTGGAGATAATGTTGGTGAGTTGTAGAACTGGAGATAATGTTGGTGAGTTGTGGGACTGGAGATGATGTTGGTGAGTTGTGGGACTGGAGATGATGTTGGTGGGTTGTGGAACTGGAGATAATGTTGGTGGATTGTGGGACTGGAGATGTTGGTGAGTTGTAGAATGAGATGATGGTGGATTGTGGAACTGGAGATAATGTTGGTGAGTTGTAGAACTGGAGATAATGTTGGTGAGTTGTAGAACTGGAGATAATGTTGGTGAGTTGTAGAATGAGATGATGGTGGATTGTGGACTGGAGATGATGTTGGTGAGTTGTAGAACTGGAGATAATGTTGGTGGGTTGTGGAACTGCAGATAATGTTGGTGAGTTGTAGAATGAGATGATGGTGGATTATGGGACTGGAGATGATGTTGGTGAGTTGTAGAACTGGAGATAATGTTGGTGAGTTGTAGAACTGGAGATAATGTTGGTGGGTTTGTAGAACTGGAGATAATGTTGGTGGGTTGTGGAACTGGAGATAATGTTGGTGGGTTGTGGAACTGGAGATAATGTTGGTGGGTTGTAGAACTGGAGATAATGTTGGTGGGTTGTGGAACTGGAGATAATGTTGGTGAGTTGTAGAACTGGAGATAATGTTGGTGGGTTGTGGAACTGGAGATAATGTTGGTGAGTTGTAGAACTGGAGATAATGTTGGTGGGTTGTAGAACTGGAGATAATGTTGGTGGTTGTAGAACTGGAGATAATGTTGGTGGGTTGTAGAACTGGAGATAATGTTGGTGAGTTGTAGAACTGGAGATAATGTTGATGGGTTTGTAGAACTGGAGATAATGTTGGTGGTTTGTGGAACTGGAGATAATGTTGGTGAGTTGTAGAACTGGAGATAATGTGATGGGTTTGTGGAACTGGATATGATGTTGGTGGGTTGTGGAACGAGATGATGTTGGTGGGTTGTGGGACTGGAGATAATGTTGGTGAGTTGTAGAACTGGAGATAATGTTGGTGGGTTGTAGAACTGGAGATAATGTTGGTGAGTTGTAGAACTGGAGATAATGTTGGTGAGTTGTAAAACTGGAGATAATGTTGGTGAGTTGTAGAACTGGAGATAATGTTGGTGGGTTGTGGAACTGGAGATGATGTTGGTGGGTTGTGGAACGAGATGATGTTGGTGGGTTGTGGGACTGGAGATGATGTTGGTGAGTTGTAGAACTGGAGATAATGTTGGTGAGTTGTAGAACTGGAGATAATGTTGGTGAGTTGTAGAACTGGAGATAATGTTGGTGAGTTGTAGAACTGGAGATAATGTTGGTGAGTTGTAGAACTGGAGATAATGTTGGTGAGTTGTAGAACTGGAGATAATGTTGGTGAGTTGTAGAACTGGAGATAATGTTGGTGAGTTGTAGAACTGGAGATAATGTTGGTGAGTTGTAGAACTGGAGATAATGTTGGTGAGTTGTAGAACTGGAGATAATGTTGGTGGGTTTGTGGAACTGGATATAATGGTGGTGGGTTGTAGAACTGGAGATAATGTTGGTGAGTTGTAGAACTGGAGATAATGTTGGTGGATTTGTGGAACTGGATATAATGTTGGTGAGTTGTAGAACTGGAGATAATGTTGGTGGGTTGTAGAACTGGAGATAATGTTGGTGAGTTGTAGAACTGGAGATAATGTTGGTGGGTTGTGGACTGGAGATAATGGTGAGTTGTGGAACTGGAGATAATGTTGGTGAGTTGTAGAACTGGAGATAATGTTGGTGAGTTGTAGAACTGGAGATAATGTTGGTGAGTTGTAGAACTGGAGATAATGTTGGTGAGTTGTAGAACTGGAGATAATGTTGGTGGGTTGTAGAACTGGAGATAATGTTGGTGGGTTGTGGAACTGGAGATAATGTTGGTGGGTTTGTGGAACTGGAGATAATGTTGGTGGGTTGTGGAACTGGAGATAATGTTGGTGGGTTGTAGAACTGGAGATAATGTTGGTGGGTTGTAGAACTGGAGATAATGTTGGTGGGTTTGTGGAACTGGATATAATGTTGGTGGGTTGTAGAACTGGAGATAATGTTGGTGAGTTGTAGAACTGGAGATAATGTTGGTGGATTTGTGGAACTGGAGATAATGTTGGTGAGTTGTAGAACTGGAGATAATGTTGGTGGGTTGTAGAACTGGAGATAATGTTGGTGAGTTGTAGAACTGGAGATAATGTTGGTGGTTGTGAACTGGAGATAATGTTGGTGAGTTGTGGAACTGGAGATAATGTTGGTGAGTTGTAGAACTGGAGATAATGTTGGTGAGTTGTAGAACTGGAGATAATGTTGGTGAGTTGTAGAACTGGAGATAATGTTGGTGAGTTGTAGAACTGGATATAATGGTGGTGGGTTGTAGAACTGGAGATAATGTTGGTGGGTTGTGGAACTGGAGATAATGTTGGTGGGTTTGTGGAACTGGAGATAATGTTGGTGGGTTGTGGAACTGGAGATAATGTTGGTGGGTTGTAGAACTGGAGATAATGTTGGTGGGTTGTAGAACTGGAGATAATGTTGGTGGGTTGTAGAACTGGAGATAATGTTGGTGAGTTGTAGAACTGGAGATAATGTTGGTGGGTTGTGGAACTGGAGATAATGTTGGTGGGTTGTAGAACTGGAGATAATGTTGGTGGGTTGTAGAACTGGAGATAATGTTGGTGGGTTTGTGGAACTGGAGATAATGGTGGTGGGTTGTAGAACTGGAGATAATGTTGGTGAGTTGTAGAACTGGAGATAATGTTGGTGGATTTGTGGAACTGGAGATAATGTTGGTGAGTTGTAGAACTGGAGATAATGTTGGTGGGTTGTAGAACTGGAGATAATGTTGGTGAGTTGTAGAACTGGAGATAATGTTGGTGGGTTGTGGAACTGGAGATAATGTTGGTGAGTTGTGGAACTGGAGATAATGTTGGTGAGTTGTAGAACTGGAGATAATGTTGGTGAGTTGTAGAACTGGAGATAATGTTGGTGAGTTGTAGAACTGGAGATAATGTTGGTGAGTTGTAGAACTGGAGATAATGGTGGTGGGTTGTAGAACTGGAGATAATGTTGGTGGGTTGTGGAACTGGAGATAATGTTGGTGGGTTTGTGGAACTGGAGATAATGTTGGTGGGTTGTGGAACTGGAGATAATGTTGGTGGGTTGTAGAACTGGAGATAATGTTGGTGGGTTGTAGAACTGGAGATAATGTTGGTGGGTTGTAGAACTGGAGATAATGTGGGTGGGTTGTAGAACTGGAGATAATGTTGGTGGGTTGTGGAACTGGAGATAATGTTGGTGGTTGTGGAACTGGAGATGATGTTGGTGGGTTGTGGAACTGAGATGATGTTGGTGGGTTGTGGGACTGGAGATGATGTTGGTGAGTTGTAGAACTGGAGATAATGTTGGTGAGTTGTAGAACTGGAGATAATGTTGGTGAGTTGTAGAACTGGAGATAATGTTGGTGAGTTGTAGAACTGGAGATAATGTTGGTGGGTTGTGGAACTGGAGATAATGTTGGTGAGTTGTGGAACTGGAGATAATGTTGGTGGGTTGTAGAACTGGAGATAATGTTGGTGGGTTGTGGAACTGGAGATAATGTTGGTGGGTTGTGAACTGGAGATATTGTTGGTGGGTTGTGGAACTGGAGATAATGTTGGTGTGTTGTGGAACGGAGATAATGTTGGTGGGTTGTGGACTGGAGATAATGTTGGTGTGTTGTGGAACGAGATGATGTTGGTGGTTTGTGGAACTGGAGATGATGGTGGGTTGTAGAACTGGAGATAATGTTGGTGAGTTGTAGAACTGGAGATAATGTTGGTGAGTTGTGGGACTGGAGATGATGTTGGTGAGTTGTGGAACTGGAGATGATGTTGGTGGGTTTGTGGAACTGGAGATAATGTTGGTGGATTGTGGGACTGGAGATGTTGGTGAGTTGTAGAATGAGATGATGGTGGATTGTGGAACTGGAGATAATGTTGGTGAGTTGTAGAACTGGAGATAATGTTGGTGAGTTGTAGAACTGGAGATAATGTTGGTGAGTTGTAGAATGAGATGATGGTGGATTGTGGGACTGGAGATGATGTTGGTGAGTTGTAGAACTGGAGATAATGTTGGTGGGTTGTGGAACTGCAGATAATGTTGGTGAGTTGTAGAATGAGATGATGGTGGATTATGGGACTGGAGATGATGTTGGTGAGTTGTAGAACTGGAGATAATGTTGGTGAGTTGTAGAACTGGAGATAATGTTGATGGGTTTGTAGAACTGGAGATAATGTTGGTGGGTTGTGGAACTGGAGATAATGTTGGTGGGTTGTGGAACTGGAGATAATGTTGGTGGGTTGTAGAACTGGAGATAATGTTGGTGGGTTGTGGAACTGGAGATAATGTTGGTGAGTTGTAGAACTGGAGATAATGTTGGTGGGTTGTGGAACTGGAGATAATGTTGGTGAGTTGTAGAACTGGAGATAATGTTGGTGGTTGTAGAACTGGAGATAATGTTGGTGGGTTGTAGAACTGGAGATAATGTTGGTGGGTTGTAGAACTGGAGATAATGTTGGTGAGTTGTAGAACTGGAGATAATGTTGATGGGTTTGTAGAACTGGAGATAATGTTGGTGGGTTTGTGGAACTGGAGATAATGTTGGTGAGTTGTAGAACTGGAGATAATGTGGTGGTTTGTGGAACTGGATATGATGTTGGTGGGTTGTGGAACGAGATATGTTGGTGGGTTGTGGAACTGGAGATAATGTTGGTGAGTTGTAGAACTGGAGATAATGTTGGTGAGTTGTAGAACTGGAGATAATGTTGGTGAGTTGTAGAACTGGAGATAATGTTGGTGGGTTGTGGAACTGGAGATAATGTTGGTGGGTTGTGAACTGAGATAATGTTGGTGGGTTGTGGAACTGGAGATAATGTTGGTGAGTTGTAGAACTGGAGATAATGTTGGTGAGTTGTAGAACTGGAGATAATGTTGGTGAGTTGTAGAACTGGAGATAATGTTGGTGAGTTGTAGAACTGGAGATAATGTTGGTGAGTTGTAGAACTGGAGATAATGTTGGTGAGTTGTAGAACTGGAGATAATGTTGGTGAGTTGTAGAACTGGAGATAATGTTGGTGAGTTGTAGAACTGGAGATAATGTTGGTGAGTTGTAGAACTGGAGATAATGTTGGTGAGTTGTAGAACTGGAGATAATGTTGGTGAGTTGTAGAACTGGAGATAATGTTGGTGGGTTGTGGAACTGGATATAATGGTGGTGGGTTGTAGAACTGGAGATAATGTTGGTGAGTTGTAGAACTGGAGATAATGTTGGTGGTTTGTGGAACTGGAGATAATGTTGGTGAGTTGTAGAACTGGAGATAATGTTGGTGGGTTGTAGAACTGGAGATAATGTTGGTGAGTTGTAGAACTGGAGATAATGTTGGTGGGTTGTGGAACTGGAGATAATGTTGGTGAGTTGTAGAACTGGAGATAATGTTGGTGAGTTGTAGAACTGGAGATAATGTTGGTGAGTTGTAGAACTGGAGATAATGTTGGTGAGTTGTAGAACTGGAGATAATGTTGGTGGGTTGTAGAACTGGAGATAATGTTGGTGGGTTGTGGAACTGGAGATAATGTTGGTGGTTTGTGGAACTGGAGATAATGTTGGTGGGTTGTGGAACTGGAGATAATGTTGGTGGTTGTAGAACTGGAGATAATGTTGGTGGGTTGTAGAACTGGAGATAATGTTGGTGGGTTTGTGGAACTGGAGATAATGGTGGTGGGTTGTAGAACTGGAGATAATGTTGGTGAGTTGTAGAACTGGAGATAATGTTGGTGGATTTGTGGAACTGGATATAATGTTGGTGAGTTGTAGAACTGGAGATAATGTTGGTGGGTTGTAGAACTGGAGATAATGTTGGTGAGTTGTAGAACTGGAGATAATGTTGGTGGGTTGTGGAACTGGAGATAATGTTGGTGAGTTGTGGAACTGTAGATAATGTTGGTGAGTTGTAGAACTGGAGATAATGTTGGTGAGTTGTAGAACTGGAGATAATGTTGGTGAGTTGTAGAACTGGAGATAATGTTGGTGAGTTGTAGAACTGGATATAATGGTGGTGGGTTGTAGAACTGGAGATAATGTTGGTGGGTTGTGGAACTGGAGATAATGTTGGTGGGTTGTGGAACTGGAGATAATGTTGGTGGGTTGTGAACTGGAGATAATGTTGGTGGGTTGTAGAACTGGAGATAATGTTGGTGGGTTGTAGAACTGGAGATAATGTTGGTGGGTTGTAGAACTGGAATAATGTGGTGGGTTGTAGAACTGGAGATAATGTTGGTGGGTTGTGGAACTGGAGATAATGTTGGTGGGTTGTGGAACTGGAGATATGTTGGTGGGTTGTGGGACTGGAGATAATGTTGGTGTGTTGTGGAACGAGATGATGTTGGTGGGTTGGGACTGGAGATAATGTTAATGTGTTGTGGAACGAGATGATGTTGGTGGGTTGTGGGACTGGAGATGATGGTGGGTTGTAGAACTGGAGATAATGTTGGTGAGTTGTAGAACTGGAGATAATGTTGGTGAGTTGTGGGACTGGAGATGATGTTGGTGAGTTGTAGAATGAGATGATGTTGGTGAGTTGTGGACTGGAGATGATGTTGGTGGGTTGTGGAACTGGAGATAATGTTGGTGATTGTGGGACTGGAGATGATGTTGGTGAGTTGTGGACTGGAGATGATGTTGGTGAGTTGTGGAACTGGAGATAATGTTGGTGGATTGTGGACTGGAGATGTTGGTGAGTTGTAGAATGAGATGATGGTGGATTGTGGAACTGGAGATAATGTTGGTGAGTTGTAGAACTGGAGATAATGTTGGTGAGTTGTAGAACTGGAGATAATGTTGGTGAGTTGTAGAATGAGATGATGGTGGATTGTGGGACTGGAGATGATGTTGGTGAGTTGTAGAACTGGAGATAATGTTGGTGGGTTGTGGAACTGCAGATAATGTTGGTGAGTTGTAGAATGAGATGATGGTGGATTATGGGACTGGAGATGATGTTGGTGAGTTGTAGAACTGGAGATAATGTTGGTGAGTTGTAGAACTGGAGATAATGTTGGTGGGTTTGTAGAACTGGAGATAATGTTGGTGGGTTGTGGAACTGGAGATAATGTTGGTGGGTTGTGGAACTGGAGATAATGTTGGTGGGTTGTAGAACTGGAGATAATGTTGGTGGGTTGTGGAACTGGAGATAATGTTGGTGAGTTGTAGAACTGGAGATAATGTTGGTGGGTTGTGGAACTGGAGATAATGTTGGTGAGTTGTAGAACTGGAGATAATGTTGGTGGGTTGTAGAACTGGAGATAATGTTGGTGGGTTGTAGAACTGGAGATAATGTTGGTGGGTTGTAGAACTGGAGATAATGTTGGTGAGTTGTAGAACTGGAGATAATGTTGATGGGTTGTAGAACTGGAGATAATGTTGGTGGGTTTGTGGAACTGGAGATAATGTTGGTGAGTTGTAGAACTGGAGATAATGTGATGGGTTTGTGGAACTGGATATGATGTTGGTGGGTTGTGGAACGAGATGATGTTGGTGGGTTGTGGGACTGGAGATAATGTTGGTGAGTTGTAGAACTGGAGATAATGTTGGTGGGTTGTAGAACTGGAGATAATGTTGGTGAGTTGTAGAACTGCAGATAATGTTGGTGAGTTGTAAAACTGGAGATAATGTTGGTGAGTTGTAGAACTGGAGATAATGTTGGTGGGTTGTGGGACTGGAGATGATGTTGGTGGGTTGTGGAACGAGATGATGTTGGTGGGTTGTGGGACTGGAAATGATGTTGGTGAGTTGTAGAACTGGAGATAATGTTGGTGAGTTGTAGAACTGGAGATAATGTTGGTGAGTTGTAGAACTGGAGATAATATTGGTGAGTTGTAGAACTGGAGATAATGTTGGTGAGTTGTAGAACTGGAGATAATGTTGGTGAGTTGTAGAACTGGAGATAATGTTGGTGAGTTGTAGAACTGGAGATAATGTTGGTGAGTTGTAGAACTGGAGATAATGTTGGTGAGTTGTAGAACTGGAGATAATGTTGGTGAGTTGTAGAACTGGAGATAATGTTGGTGGGTTTGTGGAACTGGATATAATGGTGGTGGGTTGTAGAACTGGAGATAATGTTGGTGAGTTGTAGAACTGGAGATAATGTTGGTGGATTTGTGGAACTGGATATAATGTTGGTGAGTTGTAGAACTGGAGATAATGTTGGTGGGTTGTAGAACTGGAGATAATGTTGGTGAGTTGTAGAACTGGAGATAATGTTGGTGGGTTGTGGACTGGAGATAATGGTGAGTTGTGGAACTGTAGATAATGTTGGTGAGTTGTAGAACTGGAGATAATGTTGGTGAGTTGTAGAACTGGAGATAATGTTGGTGAGTTGTAGAACTGGAGATAATGTTGGTGAGTTGTAGAACTGGATATAATGGTGGTGGGTTGTAGAACTGGAGATAATGTTGGTGGGTTGTGGAACTGGAGATAATGTTGGTGGGTTGTGGAACTGGAGATAATGTTGGTGGGTTGTGGAACTGGAGATAATGTTGGTGGGTTGTAGAACTGGAGATAATGTTGGTGGGTTGTAGAACTGGAGATAATGTTGGTGGGTTTGTGGAACTGGATATAATGGTGGTGGGTTGTAGAACTGGAGATAATGTTGGTGAGTTGTAGAACTGGAGATAATGTTGGTGGATTTGTGGAACTGGATATAATGTTGGTGAGTTGTAGAACTGGAGATAATGTTGGTGGTTGTAGAACTGGAGATAATGTTGGTGAGTTGTAGAACTGGAGATAATGTTGGTGGGTTGTGCAACTGCAGATAATGTTGGTGAGTTGTGGAACTGTAGATAATGTTGGTGAGTTGTAGAACTGGAGATAATGTTGGTGAGTTGTAGAACTGGAGATAATGTTGGTGAGCTGTAGAACTGGAGATAATGTTGGTGAGTTGTAGAACTGGATATAATGGTGGTGGGTTGTAGAACTGGAGATAATGTTGGTGGGTTGTGGAACTGGAGATAATGTTGGTGGGTTGTGGAACTGGAGATAATGTTGGTGGGTTGT
Source organism: Megaustenia siamemsis (assembly GCA_032433765.1). Taxonomy (NCBI): domain Eukaryota; kingdom Metazoa; phylum Mollusca; class Gastropoda; order Stylommatophora; family Ariophantidae; genus Megaustenia; species Megaustenia siamemsis. Next base: position 17,140,047 of record JAVIAB010000139.1, on the reverse strand, counting down.
GGAACTGGAGATAATGTTGGTGGGTTGTAGAACTGGAGATAATGTTGGTGGGTTGTAGAACTGGAGATAATGTTGGTGGGTTGTAGAACTGGAATAATGTTGGTGAGTTGTAGAACTGGAGATAATGTTGGTGGGTTGTGGAACTGGAGATAATGTTGGTGGGTTGTAGAACTGGAGATAATGTTGGTGGGTTGTAGAACTGGAGATAATGTTGGTGGGTTTGTGGAACTGGATATAATGGTGGTGGGTTGTAGAACTGGAGATAATGTTGGTGAGTTGTAGAACTGGAGATAATGTTGGTGATTTGTGGAACTGGAGATAATGTTGGTGAGTTGTAGAACTGGAGATAATGTTGGTGGGTTGTAGAACTGGAGATAATGTTGGTGAGTTGTAGAACTGGAGATAATGTTGGTGGGTTGTGGAACTGGAGATAATGTTGGTGAGTTGTGGAACTGGAGATAATGTTGGTGAGTTGTAGAACTGGAGATAATGTTGGTGAGTTGTAGAACTGGAGATAATGTTGGTGAGTTGTAGAACTGGAGATAATGTTGGTGAGTTGTAGAACTGGATATAATGTTGGTGGGTTGTAGAACTGGAGATAATGTTGGTGGGTTGTGGAACTGGAGATAATGTTGGTGGGTTTGTGAACTGGAGATAATGTTGGTGGGTTGTGAACTGGAGATAATGTTGGTGGGTTGTAGAACTGGAGATAATGTTGGTGGGTTGTAGAACTGGAGATAATGTTGGTGGGTTGTAGAACTGGAGATAATGTTGGTGGGTTGTAGAACTGGAGATAATGTTGGTGGGTTGTGGAACTGGAGATAATGTTGGTGGGTTGTGGAACTGGAGATGATGTTGGTGGGTTGTGGAACGAGATGATGTTGGTGGGTTGTGGGACTGGAGATGATGTTGGTGAGTTGTAGAACTGGAGATAATGTTGGTGAGTTGTAGAACTGGAGATAATGTTGGTGAGTTGTAGAACTGGAGATAATGTTGGTGAGTTGTAGAACTGGAGATAATGTTGGTGGGTTGTGGAACTGGAGATAATGTTGGTGAGTTGTGGAACTGGAGATAATGTTGGTGGGTTGTAGAACTGGAGATAATGTTGGTGGGTTGTGGAACTGGAGATAATGTTGGTGGGTTGTGGAACTGGAGATAATGTTGGTGGGTTGTGGACTGGAGATAATGTTGGTGTGTTGTGGAACTGAGATGAATGTTGGTGGGTTGTGGACTGGAGATAATGTTAATGTGTTGTGGAACGAGATGATGTTGGTGGTTTGTGGACTGGAGATGATGGTGGGTTGTAGAACTGGAGATAATGTTGGTGAGTTGTAGAACTGGAGATAATGTTGGTGAGTTGTGGGACTGGAGATGATGTTGGTGAGTTGTGGGACTGGAGATGATGTTGGTGGGTTTGTGGAACTGGAGATAATGTTGGTGGATTGTGGGACTGGAGATGTTGGTGAGTTGTAGAATGAGATGATGGTGGATTGTGGAACTGGAGATAATGTTGGTGAGTTGTAGAACTGGAGATAATGTTGGTGAGTTGTAGAACTGGAGATAATGTTGGTGAGTTGTAGAATGAGATATGGTGGATTGTGGAACTGGAGATGATGTTGGTGAGTTGTAGAACTGGAGATAATGTTGGTGGGTTGTGGAACTGCAGATAATGTTGGTGAGTTGTAGAATGAGATGATGGTGGATTATGGGACTGGAGATGATGTTGGTGAGTTGTAGAACTGGAGATAATGTTGGTGAGTTGTAGAACTGGAGATAATGTTGATGGGTTTGTAGAACTGGAGATAATGTTGGTGGGTTGTGGAACTGGAGATAATGTTGGTGGGTTGTGGAACTGGAGATAATGTTGGTGGGTTGTAGAACTGGAGATAATGTTGGTGGGTTGTGGAACTGGAGATAATGTTGGTGAGTTGTAGAACTGGAGATAATGTTGGTGGGTTGTGAACTGGAGATAATGTTGGTGAGTTGTAGAACTGGAGATAATGTTGGTGGGTTGTAGAACTGGAGATAATGTTGGTGGGTTGTAGAACTGGAGATAATGTTGGTGGGTTGTAGAACTGGAGATAATGTTGGTGAGTTGTAGAACTGGAGATAATGTTGGTGGGTTTGTAGAACTGGAGATAATGTTGGTGGGTTTGTGGAACTGGAGATAATGTTGGTGAGTTGTAGAACTGGAGATAATGTGATGGGTTTGTGGAACTGGATATGATGTTGGTGGGTTGTGGAACGAGATGATGTTGGTGGGTTGTGGGACTGGAGATAATGTTGGTGAGTTGTAGAACTGGAGATAATGTTGGTGAGTTGTAAACTGGAGATAATGTTGGTGAGTTGTAGAACTGGAGATAATGTTGGTGGGTTGTGGGACTGGAGATAATGTTGGTGGGTTGTGGAACTGGAGATAATGTTGGTGGGTTGTGGACTGGAATGATGTTGGTGAGTTGTAGAACTGGAGATAATGTTGGTGAGTTGTAGAACTGGAGATAATGTTGGTGAGTTGTAGAACTGGAGATAATGTTGGTGAGTTGTAGAACTGGAGATAATGTTGGTGAGTTGTAGAACTGGAGATAATGTTGGTGAGTTGTAGAACTGGAGATAATGTTGGTGAGTTGTAGAACTGGAGATAATGTTGGTGAGTTGTAGAACTGGAGATAATGTTGGTGAGTTGTAGAACTGGAGATAATGTTGGTGAGTTGTAGAACTGGAGATAATGTTGGTGAGTTGTAGAACTGGAGATAATGTTGGTGGTTTGTGGAACTGGATATAATGTTGGTGGGTTGTAGAACTGGAGATAATGTTGGTGAGTTGTAGAACTGGAGATAATGTTGGTGGATTTGTGGAACTGGAGATAATGTTGGTGAGTTGTAGAACTGGAGATAATGTTGGTGGGTTGTAGAACTGGAGATAATGTTGGTGAGTTGTAGAACTGGAGATAATGTTGGTGGGTTGTGGAACTGGAGATAATGTTGGTGAGTTGTAGAACTGGAGATAATGTTGGTGAGTTGTAGAACTGGAGATAATGTTGGTGGTTGTAGAACTGGAGATAATGTTGGTGAGTTGTAGAACTGGAGATAATGTTGGTGGGTTGTAGAACTGGAGATAATGTTGGTGGTTGTGGAACTGGAGATAATGTTGGTGGGTTTGTGGAACTGGAGATAATGTTGGTGGGTTGTGGAACTGGAGATAATGTTGGTGGGTTGTAGAACTGGAGATAATGTTGGTGGGTTGTAGAACTGGAGATAATGTTGGTGGGTTTGTGGAACTGGATATAATGGTGGTGGGTTGTAGAACTGGAGATAATGTTGGTGAGTTGTAGAACTGGAGATAATGTTGGTGGATTTGTGGAACTGGATATAATGTTGGTGAGTTGTAGAACTGGAGATAATGTTGGTGGGTTGTAGAACTGGAGATAATGTTGGTGAGTTGTAGAACTGGAGATAATGTTGGTGGGTTGTGGAACTGGAGATAATGTTGGTGAGTTGTGGAACTGTAGATAATGTTGGTGAGTTGTAGAACTGGAGATAATGTTGGTGAGTTGTAGAACTGGAGATAATGTTGGTGAGTTGTAGAACTGGAGATAATGTTGGTGAGTTGTAGAACTGGATATAATGGTGGTGGGTTGTAGAACTGGAGATAATGTTGGTGGTTGTGGAACTGGAGATAATGTTGGTGGGTTTGTGGAACTGGAGATAATGTTGGTGGGTTGTGGAACTGGAGATAATGTTGGTGGGTTGTAGAACTGGAGATAATGTTGGTGGGTTGTAGAACTGGAGATAATGTTGGTGGTTGTAGAACTGGAAATAATGTGGGTGGGTTGTAGAACTGGAGATAATGTTGGTGGGTTGTGGAACTGGAGATAATGTTGGTGGTTGTGGAACTGGAGATATTGTTGGTGGGTTGTGGGACTGGAGATAATGTTGGTGTGTTGTGGAACTGGAGATAATGTTGGTGGGTTGTGGAACTGGAGATAATGTGGTGTGTTGTGGAACTGAGATGATGTTGGTGGGTTGTGGAACTGGAGATGAATGGTGGGTTGTAGAACTGGAGATAATGTTGGTGAGTTGTAGAACTGGAGATAATGTTGGTGAGTTGTGGAACTGGAGATAATGTTGGTGAGTTGTAGAATGAGATGATGTTGGTGAGTTGTGGGACTGGAGATAATGTTGGTGGGTTTTGTGGAACTGGAGATAATGTTGGTGGATTGTGGGACTGGAGATGATGTTGGTGAGTTGTGGACTGGAGATAATGTTGGTGAGTTGTGGAACTGGAGATAATGTTGGTGAGTTGTGACTGGAGATAATGTTGGTGGGTTTGTGGAACTGGAGATAATGTTGGTGGATTGTGGGACTGGAGATGTTGGTGAGTTGTAGAATGAGATGATGGTGGATTGTGAACTGGAGATAATGTTGGTGAGTTGTAGAACTGGAGATAATGTTGGTGAGTTGTAGAACTGGAGATAATGTTGGTGAGTTGTAGAATGAGATGATGGTGGATTGTGTGACTGGAGATGATGTTGGTGAGTTGTAGAACTGGAGATAATGTTGGTGGGTTGTGGAACTGGAGATAATGTTGGTGAGTTGTAGAATGAGATGATGGTGGATTGTGGGACTGGAGATGATGTTGGTGAGTTGTAGAACTGGAGATAATGTTGGTGGGTTTGTAGAACTGGAGATAATGTTGGTGGTTTGTGGAACTGGAGATAATGTTGGTGGGTTGTGGACTGGAGATAATGTTGGTGGTTTGTAGAACTGGAGATAATGTTGGTGGGTTGTGGAACTGGAGATAATGTTGGTGAGTTGTAGAACTGGAGATAATGTTGGTGGGTTGTGGAACTGGAGATAATGTTAGTGAGTTGTAGAACTGGAGATAATGTTGGTGGGTTGTAGAACTGGAGATAATGTTGGTGGGTTGTAGAACTAGAGATAATGTTGGTGGGTTGTAGAACTGGAGATAATGTTGGTGAGTTGTAGAACTGGAGATAATGTTGATGGGTTTGTAGAACTGGAGATAATGTTGGTGGGTTGTGGAACTGGAGATAATGTTGGTGAGTTGTAGAACTGGAGATAATGTGATGGGTTTGTGGAACTGGATATGATGTTGGTGGGTTGTGGAACGAGATGATGTTGGTGGGTTTGGGGAACTGGAGATAATGTTGGTGAGTTGTAGAACTGGAGATAATGTTGGTGGGTTGTAGAACTGGAGATAATGTTGGTGAGTTTGTAGAACTGGAGATAATGTTGGTGAGTTGTAAACTGGAGATAATGTTGGTGAGTTGTAGAACTGGAGATAATGTTGGTGGGTTGTGGACTGGAGATGATGTTGGTGGGTTGTGAACGAGATGATGTTGGTGGGTTGTGGAACTGGAAATGATGTTGGTGAGTTGTAGAACTGGAGATAATGTTGGTGAGTTGTAGAACTGGAGATAATGTTGGTGAGTTGTAGAACTGGAGATAATGTTGGTGAGTTGTAGAACTGGAGATAATGTTGGTGAGTTGTAGAACTGGAGATAATGTTGGTGAGTTGTAGAACTGGAGATAATGTTGGTGAGTTGTAGAACTGGAGATAATGTTGGTGAGTTGTAGAACTGGAGATAATGTTGGTGAGTTGTAGAACTGGAGATAATGTTGGTGAGTTGTAGAACTGGAGATAATGTTGGTGGTTTGTGGAACTGGAGATAATGTTGGTGGGTTGTAGAACTGGAGATAATGTTGGTGAGTTGTAGAACTGGAGATAATGTTGGTGGATTTGTGGAACTGGAGATAATGTTGGTGAGTTGTAGAACTGGAGATAATGTTGGTGAGTTGTAGAACTGGAGATAATGTTGGTGGGTTGTGAACTGGAGATAATGTTGGTGAGTTGTAGAACTGGAGATAATGTTGGTGAGTTGTAGAACTGGAGATAATGTTGGTGAGTTGTAGAACTGGAGATAATGTTGGTGGTTGTAGAACTGGAGATAATGTTGGTGGGTTGTAGAACTGGAGATAATGTTGGTGAGTTGTAGAACTGGAGATAATGTTGGTGGGTTGTGGAACTGGAGATAATGTTGGTGGGTTGTAGAACTGGAGATAATGTTGGTGGGTTGTAGAACTGGAGATAATGTTGGTGGGTTTGTGGAACTGGAGATAATGGTGGTGGGTTGTAGAACTGGAGATAATGTTGGTGAGTTGTAGAACTGGAGATAATGTTGGTGGTTTGTGGAACTGGATATAATGTTGGTGAGTTGTAGAACTGGAGATAATGTTGGTGGTTTGTAGAACTGGAGATAATGTTGGTGAGTTGTAGAACTGGAGATAATGTTGGTGGTTGTGGAACTGGAGATAATGTTGGTGAGTTGTGGAACTGGAGATAATGTTGGTGAGTTGTAGAACTGGAGATAATGTTGGTGAGTTGTAGAACTGGAGATAATGTTGGTGAGTTGTAGAACTGGAGATAATGTTGGTGAGTTGTAGAACTGGAGATAATGTGGTGGGTTGTAGAACTGGAGATAATGTTGGTGGGTTGTGGAACTGGAGATAATGTTGGTGGGTTGTGGAACTGGAGATAATGTTGGTGGGTTGTGGAACTGGAGATAATGTTGGTGGGTTGTAGAACTGGAGATAATGTTGGTGGGTTGTAGAACTGGAGATAATGTTGGTGGTTGTAGAACTGGAGATAATGTTGGTGGGTTGTAGAACTGGAGATAATGTTGGTGGGTTGTGGAACTGGAGATAATGTTGGTGGGTTGTGGAACTGGAGATATGTTGGTGGTTGTGGGAACTGGAGATAATGTTGGTGTGTTGTGGAACGAGATAATGTTGGTGGGTTGTGGAACTGGAGATAATGTTGGTGAGTTGTGAACTGAGATAATGTTGGTGGGTTGTGGAACTGGAGATAATGGTGGTTGTAGAACTGGAGATAATGTTGGTGAGTTGTAGAACTGGAGATAATGTTGGTGAGTTGTGGAACTGGAGATAATGTTGGTGAGTTGTAGAAAGATGATGTTGGTGAGTTGTGGAACTGGAGATAATGTTGGTGGGTTGTGGAACTGGAGATAATGTTGGTGGATTGTGGAACTGGAGATAATGTTGGTGAGTTGTGGAACTGGAGATAATGTTGGTGAGTTGTGGAACTGGAGATAATGTTGGTGAGTTGTGGAACTGGAGATAATGTTGGTGGGTTTGTGGAACTGGAGATAATGTTGGTGGGTTGTGGGACTGGAGATGTTGGTGAGTTGTAGAACTGGAGATAATGGTGGGTTGTGAACTGGAGATAATGTTGGTGAGTTGTAGAACTGGAGATAATGTTGGTGAGTTGTAGAACTGGAGATAATGTTGGTGAGTTGTAGAACTGAGATAATGGTGGTGATTGTGGGACTGGAGATAATGTTGGTGAGTTGTAGAACTGGAGATAATGTTGGTGGGTTGTGGAACTGGAGATAATGTTGGTGAGTTGTAGAATGAGATGATGTTGGATTGTGGGACTGGAGATGATGTTGGTGAGTTGTAGAACTGGAGATAATGTTGGTGGGTTGTAGAACTGGAGATATGTTGGTGGGTTGTGGAACTGGAGATAATGTTGGTGGTTGTGGAACTGGAGATAATGTTGGTGGGTTGTAGAACTGGAGATAATGTTGGTGGTTGTGGAACTGGAGATAATGTTGGTGAGTTGTAGAACTGGAGATAATGTTGTGGGTTGTGGAACTGGAGATAATGTTGGTGAGTTGTAGAACTGGAGATAATGTTGGTGGTTGTAGAACTGGAGATAATGTTGGTGGGTTGTAGAACTGGAGATAATGTTGGTGGGTTGTAGAACTGGAGATAATGTTGGTGAGTTGTAGAACTGGAGATAATGTTGGTGAGTTTGTAGAACTGGAGATAATGTTGGTGTGTGGAACTGGAGATAATGTTGGTGAGTTGTAGAACTGGAGATAATGTGGTGGGTTGTGGAACTGGATATGATGTTGTGGGGTTGTAGAACTGGATAATGTTGGTGGGTTGTGGGACTGGAGATAATGTTGGTGAGTTGTAGAACTGGAGATAATGTTGGTGGTTGTGGAACTGGAGATAATGTTGTGAGTTGTAGAACTGGAGATAATGTGGTGGGTTGTAGAACTGGAGATAATGTTGGTGGGTTGTAGAACTGGAGATAATGTTGGTGGGTTGTAGAACTGGAGATAATGTTGGTGAGTTGTAGAACTGGAGATAATGTTGGTGGGTTTGTAGAACTGGAGATAATGTTGGTGGGTTTGTGGAACTGGAGATAATGTTGGTGAGTTGTAGAACTGGAGATAATGTGGTGGTTTGTGGAACTGGAGATGATGTTGGTGGGTTGTGGAACGAGATGATGTTGGTGGGTTGTGGAACTGGAGATAATGTTGGTGAGTTGTAGAACTGGAGATAATGTTGGTGGGTTGTAGAACTGGAGATAATGTTGGTGAGTTGTAGAACTGGAGATAATGTTGGTGAGTTGTAAAACTGGAGATAATGTTGGTGAGTTGTAGAACTGGAGATAATGTTGGTGGGTTGTGGACTGGAGATGATGTTGGTGGGTTGTGGAACGAGATGATGTTGGTGGGTTGTGGGACTGGAAATGATGTTGGTGAGTTGTAGAACTGGAGATAATGTTGGTGAGTTGTAGAACTGGAGATAATGTTGGTGAGTTGTAGAACTGGAGATAATGTTGGTGAGTTGTAGAACTGGAGATAATGTTGGTGAGTTGTAGAACTGGAGATAATGTTGGTGAGTTGTAGAACTGGAGATAATGTTGGTGAGTTGTAACTGGAGATAATGTTGGTGAGTTGTAGAACTGGAGATAATGTTGGTGAGTTGTAGAACTGGAGATAATGTTGGTGAGTTGTAGAACTGGAGATAATGTTGGTGGTTTGTGGAACTGGATATAATGGTGGTGGGTTGTAGAACTGGAGATAATGTTGGTGAGTTGTAGAACTGGAGATAATGTTGGTGGATTTGTGGAACTGGAGATAATGTTGTGGAGTTGTAGAACTGGAGATAATGTTGGTGAGTTGTAGAACTGGAGATAATGTTGGTGGGTTGTGGGACTGGAGATAATGTTGGTGAGTTGTAGAACTGGAGATAATGTTGGTGAGTTGTAGAACTGGAGATAATGTTGGTGAGTTGTAGAACTGGATATAATGTGGTGGGTTGTAGAACTGGAGATAATGTTGGTGGGTTGTGGAACTGGAGATAATGTTGGTGGGTTTGTGGAACTGGAGATAATGTTGGTGGGTTGTGGAACTGGAGATAATGTTGGTGGGTTGTAGAACTGGAGATAATGTTGGTGGGTTGTAGAACTGGATAATGTTGGTGGGTTTGTAGAACTGGAGATAATGTTGGTGGGTTGTAGAACTGGAGATAATGTTGGTGAGTTGTAGTGTAGACTGGAGATAATGTTGGTGGATTTGTGGAACTGGAGATAATGTTGGTGAGTTGTAGAACTGGAGATAATGTTGGTGGTTTGTAGAACTGGAGATAATGTTGGTGAGTTGTAGAACTGGAGATAATGTTGGTGGGTTGTGGAACTGGAGATAATGTTGGTGAGTTGTGGAACTGGAGATAATGTTGGTGGGTTGTAGAACTGGAGATAATGTTGGTGAGTTGTAGAACTGGAGATAATGTTGGTGAGTTGTAGAACTGGAGATAATGTTGGTGAGTTGTAGAACTGGATATAATGGTGGTGGGTTGTAGAACTGGAGATAATGTTGGTGGGTTGTGGAACTGGAGATAATGTTGGTGGGTTTGTGGAACTGGAGATAATGTTGGTGGTTGTGGAACTGGAGATAATGTTGGTGGGTTGTAGAACTGGAGATAATGTTGGTGGGTTGTAGAACTGGAGATAATGTTGGTGGGTTGTAGAACTGGAAATAATGTTGGTGAGTTGTAGAACTGGAGATAATGTTGGTGGGTTGTGGAACTGGAGATAATGTTGGTGGGTTGTAGAACTGGAGATAATGTTGGTGGTTTGTAGAACTGGAGATAATGTTGGTGGGTTTGTGGAACTGGATATAATGTGGTGGGTTGTAGAACTGGAGATAATGTTGGTGAGTTGTAGAACTGGAGATAATGTTGGTGGATTTGTGAACTGGAGATAATGTTGGTGAGTTGTAGAACTGGAGATAATGTTGGTGGGTTGTAGAACTGGAGATAATGTTGGTGAGTTGTAGAACTGGAGATAATGTTGGTGGGTTGTGGAACTGGAGATAATGTTGGTGAGTTGTGAACTGGAGATAATGTTGGTGAGTTGTAGAACTGGAGATAATGTTGGTGAGTTGTAGAACTGGAGATAATGTTGGTGGTTGTAGAACTGGAGATATGTTGGTGAGTTGTAGAACTGGAGATATAATGGTGGGGTTGTAGAACTGGAGATAATGTTGGTGGTTGTGGAACTGGAGATAATGTTGGTGGGTTTGTGAACTGGAGATAATGTTGGTGGGTTGTGGAACTGGAGATAATGTTGGTGGGTTGTAGAACTGGAGATAATGTTGGTGGTTGTAGAACTGGAGATAATGTTGGTGGGTTGTAGAACTGGAGATAATGTTGGTGGGTTGTAGAACTGGAGATATGTTGGTGGGTTGTGGAACTGGAGATAATGTTGGTGGGTTGTGAACTGGAGATGATGTTGGTGGGTTGTGGAACTGAGATAATGTTGGTGGTTGTGGACTGGAATGATGTTGGTGAGTTGTAGAACTGGAGATAATGTTGGTGAGTTGTAGAACTGGAGATAATGTTGGTGAGTTGTAGAACTGGAGATAATGTTGGTGAGTTGTAGAACTGGAGATAATGTTGGTGGTTTGTGGAACTGGAGATAATGTTGGTGAGTTGTGGAACTGGAGATAATGTGGGTGGGTTGTAGAACTGGAGATAATGTTGGTGGTTGTGGAACTGGAGATAATGTTGGTGGGTTGTAGAACTGGAGATAATGTTGGTGGGTTGTGGAACTGGAGATAATGTTGGTGTGGTTGTGGAACGAGATAATGTTGGTGGGTTGTGGGACTGGAGATAATGTTATGTGTTGTGGAACGGATGATGTTGGTGGGTTGTGGACTGGAGATATGGTGGGTTGTAGAACTGGAGATAATGTTGGTGAGTTGTAGAACTGGAGATAATGTTGGTGAGTTGTGGGACTGGAGATAATGTGGTGAGTTGTGGAACTGGAGATGATGTTGGTGGGTTTGTGGACTGGAGATAATGTTGGTGATTGTGGGACTGGAGATGTTGGTGAGTTGTAGAATGAGATGATGGTGGATTGTGGAACTGGAGATAATGTTGGTGAGTTGTAGAACTGGAGATAATGTTGGTGAGTTGTAGAACTGGAGATAATGTTGGTGAGTTGTAGAATGAGATGATGGTGGTTGTGGACTGGAGATGATGTTGGTGAGTTGTAGAACTGGAGATAATGTTGGTGGGTTGTGGAACTGGAGATAATGTTGGTGAGTTGTAGAAGGAGATGATGGTGGATTGTGGGACTGGAGATGATGTTGGTGAGTTGTAGAACTGGAGATAATGTTGGTGAGTTGTAGACTGGAGATAATGTTGATGGGTTTGTAGAACTGGAGATAATGTTGGTGGGTTGTGGAACTGGAGATAATGTTGGTGGGTTGTGGAACTGGAGATAATGTTGGTGGTTGTAGAACTGGAGATAATGTTGGTGGGTTGTGGAACTGGAGATAATGTTGGTGAGTTGTAGAACTGGAGATAATGTTGGTGGGTTTGTGAACTGGAGATAATGTTGGTGAGTTGTAGAACTGGAGATAATGTTGGTGGTTGTAGAACTGGAGATAATGTTGGTGGGTTGTAGAACTGGAGATAATGTTGGTGGTTTGTAGAACTGGAGATAATGTTGGTGAGTTGTAGAACTGGAGATAATGTTGGTGGGTTGTAGAACTGGAGATAATGTTGGTGGTTGTAGAACTGGAGATAATGTTGGTGAGTTGTAGAACTGGAGATAATGTTGGTGGGTTGTGGAACTGGAGATAATGTTGGTGAGTTGTAGAACTGGAGATAATGTTGGTGGGTTGTAGAACTGGAGATAATGTTGGTGGGTTGTAGAACTGGAGATAATGTTGGTGGGTTGTAGAACTGGAGATAATGTTGGTGAGTTGTAGAACTGGAGATAATGTTGGTGGGTTTGTAGAACTGGAGATAATGTTGGTGGTTGTAGAACTGGAGATAATGTTGGTGAGTTGTAGAACTGGAGATAATGTTGGTGGGTTGTGGAACTGGAGATAATGTTGGTGGGTTGTGAACTGGAGATAATGTTGGTGGTTGTAGAACTGGAGATAATGTTGGTGAGTTGTAGAACTGGAGATAATGTTGGTGGGTTGTAGAACTGGAGATAATGTTGGTGAGTTTGTAGAACTGGAGATAATGTTGGTGAGTTGTAACTGGAGATAATGTTGGTGAGTTGTAGAACTGGAGATAATGTTGGTGGTTGTAGAACTGGAGATAATGTTGGTGGGTTGTAGAACTGGATAATGTTGGTGGTTTGTGGGACTGGAGATAATGTTGGTGGGTTGTAGAACTGGAGATAATGTTGGTGAGTTGTAGAACTGGAGATAATGTTGGTGATTTGTAGAACTGGAGATAATGTTGGTGAGTTGTAGAACTGGAGATAATGTTGGTGGGTTGTAGAACTGGAGATAATGTTGGTGGTTGTAGAACTGGAGATAATGTTGGTGGTTGTAGAACTGGAGATAATGTTGGTGGGTTTGTGAACTGGAGATAATGGTGGTGAGTTGTAGAACTGGAGATAATGTTGGTGAGTTGTAGAACTGGAGATAATGTTGGTGGGTTTGTAGAACTGGATATAATGTTGGTGAGTTGTAGAACTGGAGATAATGTTGGTGGTTGTAGAACTGGAGATAATGTTGGTGAGTTGTAGAACTGGAGATAATGTTGGTGGGTTGTAGAACTGGAGATAATGTTGGTGGGTTGTGGAACTGGAGATAATGTTGGTGGGTTGTAGAACTGGAGATAATGTTGGTGGGTTGTAGAACTGGAGATAATGTTGGTGAGTTGTAGAACTGGAGATAATGTGGTGGGTTGTAGAACTGGAGATAATGTTGGTGGGTTGTAGAACTGGAGATAATGTTGGTGGTTTGTAGAACTGGAGATAATGTTGGTGGGTTGTAGAACTGGAGATAATGTTGGTGGGTTGTAGAACTGGAGATAATGTTGGTGAGTTGTAGAACTGGAGATAATGTTGGTGGGTTGTGAACTGGAGATAATGTTGGTGAGTTGTGGAACTGGAGATAATGTTGGTGAGTTGTAGAACTGGAGATAATGTTGGTGGTTGTAGAACTGGAGATAATGTTGGTGAGTTGTAGAACTGGAGATAATGTTGGTGAGTTGTAGAACTGGATATAATGGTGGTGGGTTGTAGAACTGGAGATAATGTTGGTGGGTTGTGGAACTGGAGATAATGTTGGTGGTTTGTGGAACTGGAGATAATGTTGGTGGGTTGTGAACTGGAGATAATGTTGGTGGGTTGTAGAACTGGAGATAATGTTGGTGGGTTGTAGAACTGGAGATAATGTTGGTGGGTTGTAGAACTGGAGATAATGTTGGTGAGTTGTAGAACTGGAGATAATGTTGGTGGGTTGTGGAACTGGAGATAATGTTGGTGGGTTGTAGAACTGGAGATAATGTTGGTGGGTTGTAGAACTGGAGATAATGTTGGTGGGTTTGTGGAACTGGAGATAATGTTGGTGGGTTGTAGAACTGGAGATAATGTTGGTGAGTTGTAGAACTGGAGATAATGTTGGTGGATTTGTGGAACTGGAGATAATGTTGGTGAGTTGTAGAACTGGAGATAATGTTGGTGGGTTGTAGAACTGGAGATAATGTTGGTGAGTTGCAGAACTGGAGATAATGTTGGTGGGTTGTAGAACTGGAGATAATGTTGGTGGGTTGTAGAACTGGAGATAATGTTGGTGGGTTGTAGAACTGGAGATAATGTTGGTGGTTGTAGAACTGGAGAAATGTTGGTGAGTTGTAGAACTGGAGATAATGTTGGTGGTTGTGAACTGGAGATAATGTTGGTGGGTTGTAGAACTGAGATAATGTTGGTGGGTTGTAGAACTGGAGATAATGTTGGTGGTTTGTGGAACTGGAGATAATGTTGGTGGGTTGTAGAACTGGAGATAATGTTGGTGAGTTTGTAGAACTGGAGATAATGTTGGTGATTTGTGAACTGGAGATAATGTTGGTGAGTTGTAGAACTGGAGATAATGTGATGGGTTTGTGGAACTGGATATGATGTTGGTGGGTTGTGGAACTGGAGATGATGTTGGTGGGTTGTAGAACTGGAGATAATGTTGGTGAGTTGTAGAACTGGATATAATGTTGGTGGGTTGTAGAACTGGAGATAATGTTGGTGGGTTGTGGAACTGGAGATAATGTTGGTGGGTTTGTGGAACTGGAGATAATGTTGGTGGGTGTGGAACTGGAGATAATGTTGGTGGGTTGTAGAACTGGAGATAATGTTGTGTGTTTGTAGAACTGGAGATAATGTTGGTGGGTTGTAGAACTGGAAATAATGTTGGTGAGTTGTAGAACTGGAGATAATGTTGGTGGGTTGTGGAACTGGAGATAATGTTGGTGGGTTGTAGAACTGGAGATAATGTTGGTGGGTTGTAGAACTGGAGATAATGTTGGTGGGTTTGTGGAACTGGATATAATGGTGGTGGGTTGTAGAACTGGAGATAATGTTGGTGAGTTGTAGAACTGGAGATAATGTTGGTGGATTTGTGAACTGGATATAATGTTGGTGAGTTGTAGAACTGGAGATAATGTTGGTGGGTTGTAGAACTGGAGATAATGTTGGTGAGTTGTAGAACTGGAGATAATGTTGGTGGGTTGTGGAACTGGAGATAATGTTGGTGAGTTGTGGAACTGTAGATAATGTTGGTGAGTTGTAGAACTGGAGATAATGTTGGTGAGTTGTAGAACTGGAGATAATGTTGGTGAGTTGTAGAACTGGAGATAATGTTGGTGAGTTGTAGAACTGGATATAATGGTGGTGGGTTGTAGAACTGGATAATGTTGGTGGGTTGTGGAACTGGAGATAATGTTGGTGGGTTTGTGGAACTGGAGATAATGTTGGTGGGTTGTGGAACTGGAGATAATGTTGGTGGGTTGTAGAACTGGAGATAATGTTGGTGGGTTGTAGAACTGGAGATAATGTTGGGTTGTAGAACTGAAATAATGTGGTGGGTTGTAGAACTGGAGATAATGTTGGTGGTTGTGGAACTGGAGATAATGTTGGTGGGTTGTGGAACTGAGATGATGTTGGTGGGTTGTGGAACGAGATGATGTTGGTGGGTTGTGGACTGGAAATGATGTTGGTGAGTTGTAGAACTGGAGATAATGTTGGTGAGTTGTAGAACTGGAGATAATGTTGGTGAGATGTAGAACTGGAGATAATGTTGGTGAGTTGTAGAACTGGAGATAATGTTGGTGGTTTGTGGAACTGGAGATAATGTTGGTGAGTTGTGGAACTGGAAATAATGTGGGTGGTTGTAGAACTGGAGATAATGTTGGTGGGTTGTGGAACTGGAGATAATGTTGGTGGTTGTGGAACTGGAGATATTGTTGGTGGGTTGTGGGACTGGAGATAATGTTAATGTGTTGTGGAATGGAGAGAATGTTTGGTGGTTGTGGACTGGAGATAATGTTAATGTTTGTGGAACGAGATGATGTTGGTGGGTTGTGGGACTGGAGATGATGGTGGGTTGTAGAACTGGAGATAATGTTGGTGAGTTGTAGAACTGGAGATAATGTTGGTGAGTTGTGGGACTGGAGATAATGTTGGTGAGTTGTAGAATGAGATGAATGTTGGTGAGTTGTGGGACTGGGGATGATGTTGGTGAGTTTGTGGGACTGGAGATAATGTTGGTGAGTTGTGGGACTGGAGATGATGTTGGTGGGTTTGTGGAACTGGAGATAATGTTGGTGGATTGTGGGACTGGAGATGTTGGTGAGTTGTAGAATGAGATGATGGTGGATTGTGGAACTGGAGATAATGTTGGTGAGTTGTAGAACTGGAGATAATGTTGGTGAGTTGTAGAACTGGAGATAATGTTGGTGAGTTGTAGAATGAGATGATGGTGGATTGTGGGACTGGAGATGATGTTGGTGAGTTGTAGAACTGGAGATAATGTTGGTGGGTTGTGGAACTGCAGATAATGTTGGTGAGTTGTAGAATGAGATGATGGTGGATTACGGGACTGGAGATGATGTTGGTGAGTTGTAGAACTGGAGATAATGTTGGTGAGTTGTAGAACTGGAGATAATGATGGGTTTGTAGAACTGGAGATAATGTTGGTGGGTTGTGGAACTGGAGATAATGTTGGTGGGTTGTGGAACTGGAGATAATGTTGGTGGGTTTGTAGAACTGGAGATAATGTTGGTGGGTTGTGGAACTGGAGATAATGTTGGTGAGTTGTAGAACTGGAGATAATGTTGGTGGTTGTGGAACTGGAGATAATGTTAGTGAGTTGTAGAACTGGAGATAATGTTGGTGGGTTGTAGAACTGGAGATAATGTTGGTGGGTTGTAGAACTAGAGATAATGTTGGTGGGTTGTAGAACTGGAGATAATGTTGGTGAGTTGTAGAACTGGAGATAATGTTGATGGGTTTGTAGAACTGGAGATAATGTTGATGGGTTTGTGGAACTGGAGATAATGTTGGTGAGTTGTAGAACTGGAGATAATGTGATGGGTTTGTGGAACTGGATATGATGTTGGTGGGTTGGGGAACGAGATGATGTTGGTGGGTTGTGGGACTGGAGATAATGTTGGTGAGTTGTAGAATTGGAGATAATGTTGGTGGTTGTAGAACTGGAGATAATGTTGGTGAGTTGTAGAACTGGAGATAATGTTGGTGAGTTGTAAACTGGAGATAATGTTGGTGAGTTGTAGAACTGGAGATAATGTTGGTGGGTTGTGGGACTGGAGATGATGTTGGTGGGTTGTGGAACGAGATGATGTTGGTGGGTTGTGGGACTGGAAATGATGTTGGTGAGTTGTAGAACTGGAGATAATGTTGGTGAGTTGTAGAACTGGAGATAATGTTGGTGAGTTGTAGAACTGGAGATAATATTGGTGAGTTGTAGAACTGGAGATAATGTTGGTGAGTTGTAGAACTGGAGATAATGTTGGTGAGTTGTAGAACTGGAGATAATGTTGGTGAGTTGTAGAACTGGAGATAATGTTGGTGAGTTGTAGAACTGGAGATAATGTTGGTGAGTTGTAGAACTGGAGATAATGTTGGTGAGTTGTAGAACTGGAGATAATGTTGGTGGGTTTGTGGAACTGGATATAATGGTGGTGGGTTGTAGAACTGGAGATAATGTTGGTGAGTTGTAGAACTGGAGATAATGTTGGTGGATTTGTGGAACTGGATATAATGTTGGTGAGTTGTAGAACTGGAGATAATGTTGGTGGGTTGTAGAACTGGAGATAATGTTGGTGAGTTGTAGAACTGGAGATAATGTTGGTGGGTTGTGGGACTGGAGATAATGTTGGTGAGTTGTGGAACTGGAGATAATGTTGGTGAGTTGTAGAACTGGAGATAATGTTGGTGAGTTGTAGAACTGGAGATAATGTTGGTGAGTTGTAGAACTGGAGATAATGTTGGTGAGTTGTAAAACTGGAGATAATGTTGGTGAGTTGTAGAACTGGAGATAATGTTGGTGGGTTGTGGGACTGGAGATGATGTTGGTGAGTTGTGGAACGAGATGATGTTGGTGGGTTGTGGGACTGGAAATGATGTTGGTGAGTTGTAGAACTGGAGATAATGTTGGTGAGTTGTAGAACTGGAGATAATGTTGGTGAGATGTAGAACTGGAGATAATATTGGTGAGTTGTAGAACTGGAGATAATGTTGGTGAGTTGTAGAACTGGAGATAATGTTGGTGAGTTGTAGAACTGGAGATAATGTTGGTGAGTTGTAGAACTGGAGATAATGTTGGTGAGTTGTAGAACTGGAGATAATGTTGGTGAGTTGTAGAACTGGAGATAATGTTGGTGAGTTGTAGAACTGGAGATAATGTTGGTGGGTTTGTGGAACTGGATATAATGGTGGTGGGTTGTAGAACTGGAGATAATGTTGGTGAGTTGTAGAACTGGAGATAATGTTGGTGGATTTGTGGAACTGGATATAATGTTGGTGAGTTGTAGAACTGGAGATAATGTTGGTGGGTTGTAGAACTGGAGATAATGTTGGTGAGTTGTAGAACTGGAGATAATGTTGGTGGGTTGTGGGACTGGAGATAATGTTGGTGAGTTGTGGAACTGTAGATAATGTTGGTGAGTTGTAGAACTGGAGATAATGTTGGTGAGTTGTAGAACTGGAGATAATGTTGGTGAGTTGTAGAACTGGAGATAATGTTGGTGAGTTGTAGAACTGGATATAATGGTGGTGGGTTGTAGAACTGGAGATAATGTTGGTGGGTTGTGGAAGTGGAGATAATGTTGGTGGTTGTGGAACTGGAGATAATGTTGGTGGGTTGTGGAACTGGAGATAATGTTGGTGGGTTGTAGAACTGGAGATAATGTTGGTGGGTTGTAGAACTGGAGATAATGTTGGTGGGTTTGTGGAACTGGATATAATGGTGGTGGGTTGTAGAACTGGAGATAATGTTGGTGAGTTGTAGAACTGGAGATAATGTTGGTGGATTTGTGGAACTGGATATAATGTTGGTGAGTTGTAGAACTGGAGATAATGTTGGTGGGTTGTAGAACTGGAGATAATGTTGGTGAGTTGTAGAACTGGAGATAATGTTGGTGGGTTGTGGAACTGGAGATAATGTTGGTGAGTTGTGGAACTGTAGATAATGTTGGTGAGTTGTAGAACTGGAGATAATGTTGGTGAGTTGTAGAACTGGAGATAATGTTGGTGAGTTGTAGAACTGGAGATAATGTTGGTGAGTTGTAGAACTGGATATAATGGTGGTGGTTGTAGAACTGGAGATAATGTTGGTGGGTTGTGGAACTGGAGATAATGTTGGTGGGTTTGTGGAACTGGAGATAATGTTGGTGGGTTGTGGAACTGGAGATAATGTTGGTGGGTTGTAGAACTGGAGATAATGTTGGTGGGTTGTAGAACTGGAGATAATGTTGGTGGGTTGTAGAACTGGAAATAATGTGGGTGGGTTGTAGAACTGGAGATAATGTTGGTGGGTTGTGGAACTGGAGATAATGTTGGTGGGTTGTGGAACTGGAGATATTGTTGATGGGTTGTGGGACTGGAGATAATGTTAATGTGTTGTGGAACGAGATGATGTTGGTGGGTTGTGGGACTGGAGATAATGTTAATGTGTTGTGGAACGAGATGATGTTGGTGGGTTGTGGGACTGGAGATGATGGTGGGTTGTAGAACTGGAGATCTATCTATCTATCTTTCGTTCGCCTGAAGTATTGTCTATATCTGCAATGTCGTTTCCTGTATAAATTTTACTGTCTTTTGTAATTCTTGCAGTGGCCCATATAGTTTTGTCTGTAGTGTTGTATCTATGGGCCAATGGATTTTCCTCAGTCTACTATATTCAGTGCAGTCTTGAAGTATGTGTTCAGCAGTCTGGGGTGCCTGTCCACATGTACAAGTAGTTGATGTGCCGATCTTGAATTTTGTATACATGTGACTATGGAGTCGATTGTGTCCTGTTCTTAGGCGTATAATGATAACTTGTTCATATCTATTCATATTATGAAAGGCATCCTGATTTGGGGCTTGTGGTCCTCTGATTGATTTGATTATCTGTTTCTTATGATGGTATGTAACTGGTGTATCTAGTTGTGTGCCTGTTGAACCTTCCTTTGCCAACTGATCTGCTTTCTCATTTCCTGGTATTCCACAGTGAGACGGGATCCACTGCAGGGCAACCCTGTGGTGCTTGCGGAGTTCAGTCAATAAGGTCTGCAGATGTGGTAATTTTCTGGATTGTAGTGCCTGGAGTACTGATCTTGCATCTGTCAAAAACACTACAGGCTGTGGGCTAAGATTACCGTTCAGCAGTTTTTCTATTGCCAACTTTATTGCTTGTATTTCCGCATCATAATTGTGACAATATTTCCCTGTTGCTATTTTATTCATATCCCTAGTGTTATTTGGGTACTCTATATATGCACCTGCTCCCCCATTCTTTACTGCATTCTGTGCTGATCCATCTGTGTACACACGAATCCATAGGTCTTGTGGGTATTCTTCATCCAGGAAACTGAGAGCTATTGTTTTTCGCTGTAGACTATTTTGTTCCTCTTTGTCAACTATTCCTTTCACTTCTGTCCGTATTTGAACTGATAATCCTGATTCATCTGTCCAGGGAGTCTGTTCTGGTATGGGCAGAAGGGGTTTAACAACTCTTGGCATGTCTGGTGTTTGTCTACTAATACGCTTGGCTTGGTGGATAAAGCTGCTTCTCTTAAGTCGTCCCAATGCAAGATTTTGGAATCTGTCCTTCATTGGATGTCTCGGCATGCATACAAATTTTCTGCCTGTATCAGCACCTTTGTGTCTCTCCGTTCTCTCAGTGCTGGTATCCTCCACAATTTCTCCATCTCCAATATTGGTGTTGATTTCATTGCTCCTGTGATGACCCTAAGTGCCTGGTTTTGTACTTTATCCAGTTCTTGCAATGTGGTGTTTGATGCTGAGCACCATGCGGATGATCCATATTCTAAATGTAGGCGTATACACTGTTGGTAAACTTTACTGAGTATTTTCCCACTCGCACCCCATGTGGTTCCACACAACTTTCTTAGAATAGCCACTGGAGATAATGTTGGTGAGTTGTAGAACTGGAGATAATGTTGGTGAGTTGTAGAATGAGATGATGTTGGTGAGTTGTGGACTGGAGATGATGTTGGTGAGTTGTGGGACTGGAGATGATGTTGGTGAGTTGTGGGACTGGAGATGATGTTGGTGGGTTTGTGGAACTGGAGATAATGTTGGTGGATTGTGGGACTGGAGATGTTGGTGAGTTGTAGAATGAGATGATGGTGGATTGTGGAACTGGAGATAATGTTGGTGAGTTGTAGAACTGGAGATAATGTTGGTGAGTTGTAGAACTGGAGATAATGTTGGTGAGTTGTAGAATGAGATGATGGTGGATTGTGGGACTGGAGATGATGTTGGTGAGTTGTAGAACTGGAGATAATGTTGGTGGGTTGTGGAACTGCAGATAATGTTGGTGAGTTGTAGAATGAGATGATGGTGGATTATGGGACTGGAGATGATGTTGGTGAGTTGTAGAACTGGAGATAATGTTGGTGAGTTGTAGAACTGGAGATAATGTTGATGGGTTTGTAGAACTGGAGATAATGTTGGTGGGTTGTGGAACTGGAGATAATGTTGGTGGGTTGTGGAACTGGAGATAATGTTGGTGGGTTGTAGAACTGGAGATAATGTTGGTGGGTTGTGGAACTGGAGATAATGTTGGTGAGTTGTAGAACTGGAGATAATGTTGGTGGGTTGTGGAACTGGAGATAATGTTAGTGAGTTGTAGAACTGGAGATAATGTTGTGGGTTGTAGAACTGGAGATAATATTGGTGGGTTGTAGAACTAGAGATAATGTTGGTGGGTTGTAGAACTGGAGATAATGTTGGTGAGTTGTAGAACTGGAGATAATGTTGATGGGTTTGTAGAACTGGAGATAATGTTGGTGGGTTTGTGGAACTGGAGATAATGTTGGTGAGTTGTAGAACTGGAGATAATGTGATGGGTTTGTGGAACTGGATATGATGTTGGTGGGTTGTGGAACGAGATGATGTTGGTGGGTTGTGGGACTGGAGATAATGTTGGTGAGTTGTAGAACTGGAGATAATGTTGGTGGGTTGTAGAACTGGAGATAATGTTGGTGAGTTGTAGAACTGGAGATAATGTTGGTGAGTTGTAAAACTGGAGATAATGTTGGTGAGTTGTAGAACTGGAGATAATGTTGGTGGGTTGTGGGACTGGAGATGATGTTGGTGGGTTGTGGAACGAGATGATGTTGGTGGGTTGTGGGACTGGAAATGATGTTGGTGAGTTGTAGAACTGGAGATAATGTTGGTGAGTTGTAGAACTGGAGATAATGTTGGTGGGTTGTAGAACTGGAAATAATGTGGGTGGGTTGTAGAACTGGAGATAATGTTGGTGGGTTGTGGAACTGGAGATAATGTTGGTGGGTTGTGGAACTGGAGATATTGTTGATGGGTTGTGGGACTGGAGATAATGTTAATGTGTTGTGGAACGAGATGATGTTGGTGGGTTGTGGGACTGGAGATAATGTTAATGTGTTGTGGAACGAGATGATGTTGGTGAGTTGTAGAACTGGAGATAATGTTGGTGAGTTGTAGAACTGGAGATAATGTTGGTGAGTTGTAGAACTGGAGATAATGTTGGTGAGTTGTAGAACTGGAGATAATGTTGGTGAGTTGTAGAACTGGAGATAATGTTGGTGAGTTGTAGAACTGGAGATAATGTTGGTGAGTTGTAGAACTGGAGATAATGTTGGTGAGTTGTAGAACTGGAGATAATGTTGGTGAGTTGTAGAACTGGAGATAATGTTGGTGGGTTTGTGGAACTGGATATAATGGTGGTGGGTTGTAGAACTGGAGATAATGTTGGTGAGTTGTAGAACTGGAGATAATGTTGGTGGATTTGTGGAACTGGATATAATGTTGGTGAGTTGTAGAACTGGAGATAATGTTGGTGGGTTGTAGAACTGGAGATAATGTTGGTGAGTTGTAGAACTGGAGATAATGTTGGTGGGTTGTGGGACTGGAGATAATGTTGGTGAGTTGTGGAACTGTAGATAATGTTGGTGAGTTGTAGAACTGGAGATAATGTTGGTGAGTTGTAGAACTGGAGATAATGTTGGTGAGTTGTAGAACTGGAGATAATGTTGGTGAGTTGTAGAACTGGATATAATGGTGGTGGGTTGTAGAACTGGAGATAATGTTGGTGGGTTGTGGAACTGGAGATAATGTTGGTGGGTTTGTGTAACTGGAGATAATGTTGGTGGGTTGTGGAACTGGAGATAATGTTGGTGGGTTGTAGAACTGGAGATAATGTTGGTGGGTTGTAGAACTGGAGATGGGTTGTGGAACTGGAGATAATGTTGGTGGGTTTGTGGAACTGGATATAATGGTGGTGGGTTGTAGAACTGGAGATAATGTTGGTGAGTTGTAGAACTGGAGATAATGTTGGTGGATTTGTGGAACTGGATATAATGTTGGTGAGTTGTAGAACTGGAGATAATGTTGGTGGGTTGTAGAACTGGAGATAATGTTGGTGATTTGTAGAACTGGAGATAATGTTGGTGGGTTGTGGAACTGGAGATAATGTTGGTGAGTTGTGGAACTGTAGATAATGTTGGTGAGTTGTAGAACTGGAGATAATGTTGGTGAGTTGTAGAACTGGAGATAATGTTGGTGAGTTGTAGAACTGGAGATAATGCTGGTGAGTTGTAGAACTGGATATAATGGTGGTGGGTTGTAGAACTGGAGATAATGTTGGTGGGTTGTGGAACTGGAGATAATGTTGGTGGGTTTGTGGAACTGGAGATAATGTTGGTGGGTTGTGGAACTGGAGATAATGTTGGTGGGTTGTAGAACTGGAGATAATGTTGGTGGGTTGTAGAACTGGAGATAATGTTGGTGGGTTGTAGAACTGGAAATAATGTGGGTGGGTTGTAGAACTGGAGATAATGTTGGTGGGTTGTGGAACTGGAGATAATGTTGGTGGGTTGTGGAACTGGAGATAATGTTGGTGGGTTGTGGAACTGGAGATAATGTTGGTGGGTTGTGGAACTATTATACAGATGAACAAATAGAAGCATACTATGAAGATCTAAATACAGTTATGAAGCAAGTGAAATCTTCAGACATCTTGATTGTAATGGGTGACATGAACGCAAAAGTGGGAAAAGGTAGATATAGGACCATTATAGGAAATCATGGTTTAGGAAAAAGAAATGACAGAAGAAAGATTAATACAGCTTTGTGAAGAAAACAGGCTGATAGTATGTAACACCTTCCTTGAGCAAGAAAAAAAGGAAACTATACACATGGAAAAGCCCTGGAGATAGGAAGAGGAATCAAATAGATTACATAATGATAAAAGACAGATTCTGGAACAGTCATGAAAGCCAAAACCTACCTAGGAGCAGATATTAATTCAGGTCACAATCCTGTAATGATTAAAATAAAAATCAAATTAAAGAGAAATAAACAAAAGACTAATTCAGCAATACCAATAGATATAACAGCTTTAAATCAGAAAGATGTTAAAGGAACTTATACAGTACAAGTAAAGAACACATATCAGAAGCTGCTAGAAGAAGGGATTGAGCAGTACAGAAGAGAAAATCCTGAAGAAAAAGTCACAACCAAATGGCAATTCATAAAAAACAGCATACAAGAATCTTGTGACACCTTACCCAAAAAGGAAAATAACAAAAAAACAAAAATAACACCAGGGCTGAAACTAAGAATAGCAAAATGTTACATCTTCTCAATATTCCTGTATGGTGCAAAAACATGGACATTAGACCAGAAAACAGAACAGAAAATTGAAGCCTTTGAAATGTGGATTTATAGAAGAATAGGTAGAATTGGATGGAAAGAAAAGAAAACAAACGAAGAAGTTTTAAAAGAACTAAAAATGAAAAAAGAACTACTAAACACAATTAGAGCAAGACAAATGAAATTTTTTGGTCATGTTAAAAGACACAACAGTCTAATAAAAGTAATATTAAAGGGAAAATACAAGGTAAAAGAGGCAGAGGCAGACCAAGACTAACATGGACGAGTAACATCAAAAGATGGACAAGTCAGCCTATGGCAATCTGCACCATCAAAGCAAGAGACAGAATGGAATGGCGCTCCATGGTAGCCAACCTTCGATGCGGAGACGGTACTCGATGATGATGAGCTCCCGCCATAGAATATATAAGGAAACAACAGATAAAATGGTTTGGCCACGTGACAAGGCAGAAAGATCAAAACACAACACAATGAGCCTTCAACAAATGTTGTGAGAACACCAGACCCAAGGGTTGAACACGAAAATGATGGATCATTGGAATATTAGAAGCACTAGGAAACATAACAGCAGCAGAGGTGAACAGAAGAGCAAAAGACCACAAATTATATCTCCCCTCGACGCTGAAAGGCAGATGAGGAAGGAAAGAAGATGTTTATTTTATAAACTTAGCCATGTCATTTAACAATACTCACAGTTCATGATTGACAGAATCACTCCCAGTGAAAAGAGGGTTCTGTGAAGAAATACATTTACATAGATATCACTCACATTGAAAAGACTTGTTTTAAAGACTTGTTGAATGTCTTAAATAAACATCAGCACAAATGCAAACTGAAGACACCATGTTTAAGGCAGTGCTATACAGCAAATGTAAAAAAATAAAAAGTAAATTTAGACTAAAAATACTAAATTTAGTTATTTATATTATATATATATATATAATGTAATAATAATAAATATATATATATATATATATATATGTCCTGTGTGTTACCAGGGCCTCATTATGAGTAAAGAATAGTGACACTGCAACCTTCCAAGCATGTCGTAAGAGGCGACTAAGGAGGTTGATCGATGGCTTGACAAGCTATCATTGTAACAAAGTATTGTTATGGAAACAGAGCCATATATTTTAGAAGCAGTGATCTCTGCAATATGTGCCATTTTGCACTCAAGGTTTCTGTTTTTGAGGGAACAGGCAAATAATTGCGATGCTGCGGTGAAGCTGGTAGCAGGGGGCCAGTGGTGGGGAGTGTAGAACACTCCAAGGTATGAAGACAGCTTCACAAGGGAGGAACACAACACAATACTGACGTTTCGGCCTGAGGCCTTTTTCAGAGTACAAGGACAACGAAAACAAGCGGTGAAAAACAATTATCTAAAATTACATTACCATTTTTTTTTTTTAAGGATAGAAAAGAAAAAAGTAGGATGATGAAAAAATGAAAAAAGAAGAGAGCTAAGATAAGAATATAGAAAGAATAGGAGAATATATGTATATATAAAATATAGAATCACTTAGCTTAAACGACTGGTTAATCCGCCGGGAACCCAACGAAAGAATGACTACAGGAAGGACCTCCTGAGGCGGGAGAATGGAAACAAGGGTATGCCTGACCAGTGTTCATACACCTGAAGAGAGAACTAGAAACCCAAAAACAAGCTAATGTCGTACAAGGAAAAGTGGTGGATGTGTTTCACCGCTTGTTTTCGTTGTCCTTGTACTCTGAAAAAGGCCTCAGGCCGAAACATCAGTATTGTGTTGTGTTCCTCCCTTGTGAAGCTGTCTTCATACCTTGGAGTGTTCTACACTACCCACCACTGGCCCCTTTCTGTTTTTGAGATTGGTTCTGCCCTATGTGCCGTCTTCGGCTTGAAAGGACAGTAGATATATATAAATATATATTTATCGGTAAAAGCGATGCACAAATTATAAGCAAATATATTTTTTAAAAATTAAATTTAGACTAAAAAGGCTAAATTTAGTTATTTATATTATATATATATATATATATATATATATATATATATATATATATATATATTTACAAACTCCACCAGAAATGGAGGAGGAGGTTTGTTCTTGAGGCTGAATAACAAGGAAGCGATCACCAAATCAACAGCTACTGGAAATTCTCAAACTATAAAGCAGAAACTGAAGCCCTCGAAGATGCTGCAGAACTGGCTATCCAACACAAAAATAACTTGCACAAGAAACTGGTGATATTGACCAACAAGACCAAGTATGAAAAATTACTCGGGTGGCTTCCAAAAGCTAATGCTGCTTGTGATCAATTAAAGGAAACTTAAGTCACCTATGTATATGTTTGTCACCATGGTTGTCAGTATTTCCAGTTTGTCCTTTGATAGATTCACAATAAGATAACTAATTCATTTAGTGACAAGTGATATAACTTGGTTTCTGTAACGGTACAACACAAGCCTGCCGTTCTATGATCTGTTCAATTCAGTGACATGAAAGTGTCACATCAGCTTGCTTTTCAGATGGAACCAAGGCTTGCCTTGTGCCTGCTGTACTATTCACACTCCACAGCACATTGCTATAAATAGCTTATGAAATCTTGTCATCTTTTTCCACATAGCCATCACAGACTGGAATGGACAAAGGTTCATGAAAAATAGCATTGAAATCAATAAATGCAGGCAATAATAATAATCTTCAATAAACCATTTGTAAAGATAGAGCAGAAGCAGACTTGTTCTAGTTTTGATACAAATATACTGCAGCAACATAAATATAATACTATTACCTTTCTGTGAGATTTGTTGAGCGGCCTTGAATGAGCACCCTCCTCCAAAACCAAACAAGAACAGCAATCACAGTTGGGAAGAACACTGTTTTCATAGAGAACCAGACCTTGGTAAAGCCACCATTTTGAAAAATCACCTTTAAAAAAAAACAAATTCAGCAAAGTGTAAAAAAAAAAAAAAAAAAAAAAAGTTGATAAGAAAGATATTACTCTATACAAAAGGTCAGACATTCTATGTGGGAAATGAAAGACATGACAAATTATCCAAAGGTTATTCATTAGAGCCTGCAACTATCTACTATTGAATAAAAAGGCAAATATTTTCAGATCCTAAAAAGAATGACCAACAAGGACCACAAATGTTTTATAAGACAGGACTAGGGTCTGTGGGAACATTAATTGAAAGTAGTGCTCAGAAAACTAATTCTGTTATACAGAGTGTCCCACAGAGGGGTTCATACTTTTAGAATTTTAATAACAGAGAAAGTATTACAGATAACCTGATGGAGGGGGTCTCAGTAGACTAGTTGGGAAAAACCACTCGGCCGGAATACTGACGTTCTAACAACCTGTGTTTGATTCCCGCTGGAAAGTGTCAGTTGTACTTGTGGTTGGAAAAAAAGATACCCCCACTGGCAGAAATGGGTACCTGGGAATAGTACTCTGGGAAGGTGAGGAATGCTGCCTTGCATCATGAGTTTCGATGCTTGAAGCGACAATGTCCCCAGAAGTCTCAGAACACTTATGGATAGGAGGCTGAGCACATATGGGTGAAAACTCGGGGTCACTCCCGGTTTATCCACTAACGCATCCATCCGCCCCGATGTCTACCAATAATATAAATATTTGTTGAACTTGTGACTGTCCTATGCATTCTAGAGATATTTTTTTAATCTTATGCCCACGTAGTCTGATAGTATATTTTTATTTACATCAATGCGTGGCCGAAATTAAATGTGTCAGAAGAATGACAGGAAACAGCTTAAGGAACAGAGTAAGAAACACCGACCTGAGGAAGAAACTCGAAATTGAACCAGCCATCGAATACATAAAGAAACAACAGATAAATTGGTTCGGCCACATATCTACACAAAATGAACTAACAATGACTCAAAGACCCATAAACAAATGCTATGAAAACGCCAGATTAAGAGGGAGACCGAGAAAGAGATAAAGGGAATACTAGAGTCACTAGGAGGGATAACACCAGAAGAGGCCAACAGAAGAGCAAAGAATCGCAGATTGTATCTCCCCTCGACGCCAACAGCAATGGAGGAAGGATAGAAGAAGAAGAATGCATGGCCCTAACCTGGGTGTCTATTATTAAGTAAAATATTGCTTTCCACATTTACACAATAAGAGATGAATTTCATATGTAGAACCCTTGGGCCTTATTAACCCTACTTCTTGGATTCAGTAACAATCTTCTTTCGTTACAGTTAACCTCAATCTATGATTACTAAGGTTCAAGAGCCTGATATTGGAGATAAGGGGACTATAATAGTAAAATAGAAGCATGCAGAAATTAAACCTAGTTGTAACAAATGTATACAGACACACAGCAGCTTATGATGAGATTACCTTCCAAATATCTTATGGTAAATATCCCAAGTAGAAAGAAGCAAGAAGATGGTTTTAAAACATCAGAGACCTTGAACATGACAAAAGAAAAAGTGGGAGATCTGGCTTGAGATAGAGATTCTTTCAGGTGGGCTATGGTGAATGCAACGTTCTGTGGAAGATCTGGCTTGAGACAGAGATTCTTTCAGATGGGCTATGGTGAATGCAACGTTCTGTGGAAGATCTGGCTTGAGATAGAGATTCTTTCAGATGGGCTATGGTGAATGCAACGTTCTGTGGAAGATCTGGCTTGAGATAGAGATTCTTTCAGATGGGCTGTGGTGAATGCAACATTCTGTGGAAGATCTGGCTTGAGATAGAGATTCTTTCAGATGGGCTGTGGTGAATGCAACGTTCTGTGAAAGATCTGGCTTGAGATAGAGATTCTTTCAGATGGGCTGTGGTGAATGCAACGATCTGTGGGAGATCTGGCTAGAGATAGAGATTCTTTCAGATGGGCTGTGGTGAATGCAACGTTCTGTGGAAGATCTGGCTTGAGATAGAGATTCTTTCAGATGGGCTATGGTGAATGCAACGTTCTGTGGAAGATCTGGCTTGAGATAGAGATTCTTTCAGATGGGCTGTGGTGAATGCAACGTTCTGTGGAAGATCTGGCTTGAGATAGAGATTCTTTCAGATGGGCTGTGGTGAATGCAACGTTCTGTGAAAGATCTGGCTTGAGATAGAGATTCTTTCAGATGATCTGTGGTGAATGCAACGATCTGTGGGAGATCTGGCTAGAGATAGAGATTCTTTCAGATGGGCTGTGGTGAATGTAATGTTCTGCAAAGGACAGTGACCTGATGATGAGAAAGTAGCAAATGATATCCTAGGCTACACACAATTTTGGATTGGACTTCTGGAATACCATGTAATTTAAGACCCATTGATGTTTTATTTCAGTTTCTGGCTAGATTGAATGAAACAAAGATGGTTAACTATAGAAGATGACATAGTGTTTCCTCTCAATACATGTATTCCCATTGTGCAAACTCATATTGCAACTCTGAAAAATCTAACCCCAAAAAATTGTATGTCGAGGTATATGTTTGTATATCTTAATAATATAGGGTTAGATATAATTATAATAATAAAATGTAAATACACACCCATCACAAACACAGACCTAGAAGTCACCCTCTTAACTTCACAATCTCAACTACCCCATGATTTCCTGCTTACGCAACTCATTTTTCTCCAGTATTATTTGTCCCGTCACACATCTCCCATTCACCCTTATTCTCCTTGCCTCTCCTGTGACTTTTGCTTCAGTGCATCTGGCCCTCTTGTTTGTCTCTAAATAACCCTTCAATTCTCTCCCCTTTGTTAAAATCTATCTGATAATGCTATGAGGAATGTCCAAATGAAACCAGCCCAAGCCACACGAAGCGGACATATGCAGGAGGGATGCTGATGTCACATATGACATAATAAGTACACATCAATGTGTAATTGTGTATGTAATCATTCTCCATGTAGTATTCATTGGTTTTGCTGCAAGTCGTTGGAAAAATGGCTAGTGTGATACGGAATCCATCCGCACCTTTCTGACCATGAACGGCTTCTATTGGCAGACTTTAAAGGGCCTGGTGTGAACATCAATGCCATCTGTTACAAAACACACTAGAAAACCTGCATACAGGCATCAAGACACACTAGACAACCTGCATACAGGCATCAAGACACACTAGACAACCTGCATACAGGCATCAAGACACACTAGACAACCTGGATACAGGCATCAAGACACACTAGACAACCTGCATACAGGCATCAAGACACACTAGACAACCTGCATACAGGCATCAAGACACACTAGACAACCTGCATACAGGCATCAAGACACACTAGACAACCTGCATACAGGCATCAAGACACACTAGACAACCTGCATACAGGCATCAAGACACACTAGACAACCTGCATACAGGCATCAAGACACATGACAATCTGCATACAGTCATCAAGACACACTGGACAACCTGCATACAGGCATCAAGACACACTAGACAACCTGCATACAGGCATCAAGACACACATGACAACATGTATACAGTCATCAAGACATACTAGACAACCTGCATAAGTCATCAAGACATACTAGACAACCTGCATACAGCCATCAAGACATACTAGACAACCTGCATACAGCCATCAAGACACACATGACAACCTGGATAGAGGCATCAAGACACACATGACAACATGTATACAGTCATCAAGACATACTAGACAACCTGCATACAGTCATCAAGACATACTAGACAACCTGTATACAGTCATCAAGACACACATGACAACCTGGATAGAGGCATCAAGACACACATGACAACATGTATACAGTCATCAAGACATACTAGACAACCTGCATACAGTCATCAAGACATACTAGACAACCTGCATACAGTCATCAAGACATACTAGACAACCTGCATACAGCCATCAAGACACACATGAGTGTGGCATCTAAAGTGGCAACAATTCGACTCTGATGCAGACATCATGGTCTCAGTGACAAAATGGTTCAATGAGCAAACAAAGTCACTTTTCTTGGATGACATCCACCATCTACCCAAGCTGTGGGACATCTAAATGCCTTGGTAGTTTTTTCTAAACAACCCTGGTGAGTACTTGCTTCATAACAATTGCTTTATTTAATTCTGCCACACATGCTAATAAAAAAAAAAGTAAAGTGCCACCGTCATACCAAGTGGCGTATGGAATATGGTGTTAGTGACCATAAATTTTACAGACCTTCAGCACATGATTTCTGGGGTAATGTGGTCGGTATTACGCCCGTGCCGCTTTACTTTCCCAGAAAAAAATCCGGTACCCATTAAAGGCTGGGTGAACCTGGAAGCCGTCGGTTGGGATCGAACCCAACCTCTTGTCCTTTGTAGTCCAGTTCACTAACCACTGAGCTATCGCGGCTTCTTTAACCACACATGCTAATGTACCACACATATGTCTGCAATAAAGTAAAGGGGAAGGGTTTCATTTGAACATGCCTCACATATATGTACACCTTATCAATTTTGACAACAGATATGGTGACTGACAATTTGTGCCTACTACTTCCATGTGCAAATATACTGTGACTTTCAATAGATCAACTTACTATAATGCCCAGTTCATCCATTTTTCCAATGGAGTTGACGGGTGATTTCAACTGGACTGGCAAACGGATGTTGATTAGATAGAAGTCATAGTGAACACTTCCCAGCTCAAACAATGGTAACAGCTCACAGTTGTACACATTTCCATCCACACGCTAAAACATAAAAAAAAATACTCACATCACAAATGATGTATGCCTTCAGTTTGGTCAAAAAGTATCAAGCACTTCTTCCACATCATGAAATATGATAAAAACAATCAATATTTCAGGACTCTTTTCTGTCATCAATAAAACTATCATGATATGTTTATATGATCTAGCAAAGAATTAAGCAATCATCATTTCTCATCTTGAGAGCTACTTATCACTTCTACCATTGACTTATTATGCCATTCTCTTATGTTATCCGGTATGGTTTCTTTGTTTCCCTCTACCTCTTGTTCCCTTAATACTTTCAATTGTCAAATATATTTTAGCATCCTTCTCATCACACGCCAACAAATGATGACTTTCTTTTTTCTGTTGGTAAAAAGATTTCTTTCCTTGGCCACTTTTAGAACCTACTTGTTACTCTAGTTCTCCATGGTAGTCTCAACATTCTTC